>BSBK01006638.1:0-475456 GCA_027943335.1 Chamaecyparis obtusa
TATATACATATATATACATCTATATATACATATATATACATCTATATATACATATATATACATATATATATACATATATATACATATATATATACATATATATACATATATATATACATATATATACATATATATATACATATATATACATATATATACATATATATACATATATATACATATATATATACATATATATACATATATATATATATATATACAGATATATACATATATATATATACATACATATATATACATATATACATATATATATATACATATATATATACATATATATATATACATATATATATATATATACATATATATATATATATATACATATATATATATATATATATATATATATATATATATATATATATATATATATATATACATGATGCATATGATTTAGATTGTCTTATGTGATGTGTTTATGATTCCTATATGCATGTATGTGGATTATTACTCTATTACTGACATGTGTGATATAGGATATCTATGACTTTATACTATATGACTATCCTAACAAAATTGTGATCCAAAGCTACATGGATTGTGTGTATATGTTCATGATGTATGTAAGATTTATTTTGATAATGGATATATTATGTCATTTATTTATTATGTACATATGGTGGTTATGGATGCATTAGATGGACGATGGTATATATGATGATTATAGGGATATGAATAATGGATAATATTTTAGTGTAGATTACATGTGATATACATGATGGATATGTGGATTGTGCATGGATTTTGTAATGATTTATGTTATGCATAAAAAAAATGCAACATATATGAATTATAATAATTAATGTCATGGATAAAATGGATGTAAGAAATGGATAATAAATACACCTAATGAATTCTAAATAAATGCACCTAATTAAATAAATACACCTAATGAATTCTACATAAATTTACTTAATGAATGTACCTAATGTTAGAAATAGGGAATACTGAGAGGGGGGTGAATCAATATTCTACAAACTTTTACTTTTGCCCAATTATGGATATAACAGATAATCTTAATGCATGCATAACATAGAAAGATAAATAATGTGCATAGCAATAAAACAAAAGAACTCATAACACATTATTTGTTCTCGAGGAAACCCTGGCCAAGGGAAAACCCCGGTGGGGATGGTACCCACAAAGATCCACTAATCAAAAGTATCATGTTAAGGATGTTGACCCTGTTAGGAGTCTATTATATGCATATAGTGTCTTAGTCCTAATTAAGGGACTATAGGCCTTGTTAGAAGCCTCAACCCTATTAGGAGTTGGCAGTACAAAATGTGATTACCATATGAGCCCACTGCCCAAACAAGTAATATACAATATTTATTGATTACAAAAAGAGGTTAAGGTACATAACCTTATACTACTTGCATCAATATCTCTTCACTACTCTTTCACTATTGTTATTACATACACATCATATTTCGCATCACTTCTTACATTTTACAATTACATTTATACAAGTTATTAAGGCTAATAACTCTTCCGATTAGCTTGCATATTACAAAATATCTTTACCCAAGGGTTAACATATAGGATGCTATCCCTTTATATTTTTAAGTCATTATTTTTATAAAAAAAATAATCCCTTAACTCTTTATCAATTCTATCTTCATATTCTGTCTTGTCGGCTTGACACTGTCTTTAGTAAAACTCTCATAACTTCTTCTGTACATGTCGTACTGACTTGCACTCTGAGGTGAGTATTCAATAGTCACCATAGTGTCTATGTTCAAGTGTGCAAGAATTGAACTTACTCCAATCAACATCACCAATCAAAAATGTCTTTGGGTTCACTAGCAAAAACACACTGTCTCATACTTAGACAATTTTGCATTGCACTCTGACATACTAGCTTTCAGACCTATGCGATCTTCATGTAGATCATATGTTGTCATAATTACAACATCTATGTAACCAACTTAGCCAAATTTCCAACAATCTCCCCCTTTGTCATTGGTGGCAACATATGAGAAAATTGGCTAAGTCCTAGACTTCAAAATTTCAAAATTGTAGCCATAATATAAAATAAGTATATGCTATCCTTATGACTCCAAGAAATCTTATATGTATATAATACTCCCCCTAAGAGTATGAATCCTTATCAATTTTCTGCTATATATCTCTCCCCCTTTGACAACAATGACAAAAAAAAGGTAAGGAGGGTTACAAAACTATGCTCAAAAAGTTATACCTTGATTTAATATTGCACAGCTGGTAGGCTTGCAACACAATCTACAAAGTTTATCTTCATCGCCTCTAACTCTTTCTCCCATGATTTCTTAATTGAATCTTCCACACTGAGTAGTGCACACAATCCATAAGATGCTATCTCACATGCTTGGAGATTCTCAAAACTAAATTTCTGAAAAGATGTCTTGGCTGAAAGACATTCTTCCAGTTACCCTTCAACGATACTCAAATTTGTAGAAATGTGCTCTCTTAAAAGAGTGAATCTCTTCATCTTCCTATCCTTTTCATCTTGCAAAATTTTGATTTCATCATAGATCTTGCGAATTTTCTTCTCTATATCAAATACCTTCACATTGTGGCTTCAAAGAAGGCTTATCTCATTTTGAATTTTTGCTTCCTTCATCTTTATCTTCTGATCTTCTTCTGCTACCAAAGTCTCTGATTTTGTACACTAAATGTACAAAGATTTACCTCTTTATAAATTATTTCTCAAGTCCTTAATACAGATATCAAGGGTATTGATATCATTCCTAATATTCTGACTAATCTTCAAAATAATTTTAGCCTGATAAGCTACTTGTTATTTTACCTTTTCTATATTAGATAAGTTGGTAAACTCTGTTAGAAATAGGAAATACTGAGAGGGGGGGGGTGTGAATCAGTATTTCACAAACTTTTACTTGTGCCCACTTATGGATATAAAAGATTACTTTAGTGTATACAAAGCATAAGAAACTAAATAACATACATAATAGTAAATGTAAAGAACTCATAACACATGATATGTTCTTGAGGAAACCCTAGCTAAGGGAAAACCCTGGTGGGGATGGTACCCACAAAGATCCACTAATCAAAAAGTATCTTGTTAAGGATGTTGACCCTGTTACGAGCCTATTACAACCATATAGTGTATCAGTCCTGGTTAAGGGAATATAGGCCTTGTTAGAAGCCTCAACCATGTTAGGAGTAGTAGATACAAAACCTGATTACCAGATGAGCTCGCTACCCAAACAAGGAATACAAATGTTTACTGATTACAATATGGTACTGCTTACAACTTCGCATCAACAACTTTTGCTGCTATCACAATATATAGTTATTACAAGTTACATTTCAAGTATGTTTGGTACATATCTATATACAAGATACAAACATAATATCTTTCTCTAGTTGGCTTCCACATCATTATCCAATAGTAAACATCTAGGATGTTGGCTCTTTATAATATTAAGTCATTATTTTGAGAAGCAAAATAATCCCTTAATTCATTTACTAGTTCTACCTTCAAAATTGCTCTCTCAGCTATACACTGTTATCAGTAAAACAATCATAACTTTGTCTGTATTGTCTTTACTCTTTTGCACACTAAGATGGGGTATCCTTAGACACCATAGAGCCTATGTTCAACTGCACAAACTCTGATCATGCTCTAGTGAACATCGTCGAAACAAACTGTATTGGGTGCTCTATCAAAAATATTGTTCCATACTTACTTTCTAGCTTATGCCATCTTCACAGGGAACATATGTTGCCATAATGACAACATTCATGTACATACTTCAGCCAAATTTCCAACAATCTCCCCCTTTGTCATTGGTGGCAACATATGGGAAGATTGGCTAAGTGTACAAGTCAAAATCCCAAAATTGTATCAAAATTGTGGCCATAGAATATTATCCATATATTTCATCTATAACATTTCATATCCTCTATAACATTTCATAATACTCCATAGAACTCCCCCTATGAGTATCCTTCCTTATCATATATAGATAATTTTCTAAATATCTCTCCCCCTTTGACAACAATGAGAAAATAAAGGGTGGAAAGGGATATACAAAATTATGTCAAAATATTTTACCTTACTATCTTATTGCAAAGCCAGTAGGCTTGCAACACAATCTGCAAAATCCAACTTCCAAGCCTCAAACTCTTTCTCCCAAGATTTCTTGATTGATTTTGCTACATTGAGTAAAGTAATCAATCTATATGTTGCAATCTGACAAGCTTGAAGAATTTCAAAATTTAACTTTTGAAATGATGTCTTAGAAGTAAGACATTCTTCTATCTGCTCTTCTATAATAGTCAACTTGATTGAGACATGCTCTCTCAAGATGGTTATCCTATTAATTTTCCTATTCTTTTCATCATTCAAAGTCCTTATTTCATCACATAACTTGCTGATCTTTTTCTCAACTGCACTGATTTTTATGTTAGGGCTGGCCATTGAATTTGTCTCTGCTACAATTTCATCTTTCTTCTCTTTCATCTTCTTCTCTTCCTCAATTAATATATTTTCAGATTTTGTACACTGAATGTACAAACACTTTGCAGTCTCAAGATGTTTCCTTAGGTTCTTAATGTAAATGTCAAGGCTGTCAATGTCATTTTTGATATTCTAACTTATATTTTGCAACATCTCAGCTTCATAAGTTGCCTGAGCCTTAGCCTTAGCAATATCAGTTAAATTTGTGAACTCAACATCAAAAGAATTTATTACCATTTTTGCTCTTACAAGTGGATCTGATTCAGAGACTTTTGTGGATATAACACTTTGCAATTTCTCAGTTAAATCCTTCAGACTTTCTTCCAAGTTCTTAACTTTCTTGTTCTTTCCAATAATTTTGTTTGAAGAAGTGATCAACTCTAGTTGATCATCGTCATCAACCTCCTTGCTCAAATCTTCAAACAATGTTCCTATTCCTTTCTCCTTTCCAGTCTTAGGAGTAAGACTGATGTCTTCTTGTGATGTAATAGGTGTATGGGCCTATGTTTCCATTTTCTCTTCTACTTGTGATTTCTCTGCTTCAACATTCTTGTCTGGTTCTCCTAGTGCGAAATTGTCAACAATATTATACAAGTTCTTAAATACTACATCATCAGTGTTCAAGGTGACCTTAGTGCCTTCAATGTCCATAGATTCATCTTCAATAATGATAGGTGAGGGTGAGGGAATATCCTCATGATCAAATTTGATTTCCTGTTCAGCTGTAACTTCTTGCTCTACAACTTCTGTTCTATCTCAACTAGGTTTTCTGCAACCATTTCTATCATTACTTTGATAATTGCCTGCTCTGTTTCACTTCTAACTTGCTCATACTGTCCTCCCATTATCTAAATTTTCCTTCTTTTAGTTCTCAGTAGATTTCCAAGGGACTTCATAATTTGATTCAAATGATCATCATCTTTCACAACATAAAGTTTTCTTATCATGTTTTCTCTCATTTTAGTATCTTCTTCTTGTGCTCTCATCTTTCTATTCACAAGTCTGTTGTATAAGTCTTCTGGGATTTTACCATGAATAGTATCAAATTTCTTGTTTGTCAAAATCATATGTGTAACCATTGCATTGTCTAGATTTAATCTTTCAAAGGATCCATATAAATCATAGTATTTGTTCATTTTGGTAAAGTCTCCATGCTACAATATGTCTTCATTAACTCTTTCTATACTTGGTTTCCATGATTTCTTCTTTACTTGTACTTCATCATCTTTAATCTCTGCAACTCTTCTAGGTACTGGTGGAACAATTACTTTTTGTCTTTTACCCGATCCTGAAGCACTTACCTTTATTCTTTTTCTTGATCTTGAAGAAAAGGGTTTCTCTGTCTGACGAATTTCTTGCTCCTTCTCAGGTTCTTCAACCTTAACCTTAAATTGAATGGGTTCTTGAGAGTTTTCACTTGATGCCAAAGGTAGGATTGATAGTGTCTCACTTTGTCTTATTGCTTCTGTAGTCTTTCTTGCAATATCAAATTCCTTATTACTTATACCTATTTCTTTTAGAATTTTCTTTATTTAATACTCCACTCTCTTCTTTGATTGTTTCTCTTCCTTAAGTGCCTTTGGTGAATTAAAGTTTTCATCATATGTTCCAAATTAGTTACTATGAGCATCCAATTTACTTTTCAATAATCTACTGACATATCCTTCCGTTTCAACTTCAGAGATTTCATAGCCAAGAGGGTCTATGAATTCATGTCTAGGTTCTACTGCCTCAATGTAAGTGAAATCAGTATCAACCATAAAACATATATCATCTTTGTATTTTTTAACAAGGGATGGAGGAATTCTTGATCTATTTACCACAATGTTCTGAAAGGTTTTCAACATTAACTTTACCCTGTCATTAACCTTCTCTATAAGGTGTTTCATATAGACTCTATTTATCCTCTCCATGGTGTTCACTCCATCATTCCAGTCATTACCAATAGTGTAAGGAAATCTTCTTAGCAAGTGGAAGAAGATGTAAGTGATCAGAGAAGAAAATCTAAAATGGGTGTACTTTTTTTTCTTAATCTTCTCCAAATTCTCAAATAAATGAATTCTCAAAATTTCACACATATCCACAAGCTTCTTCTCAACACACATCAAATATGCAATGTGTGCCATACCTGCTACCATATCATCTTCTCTAGAACTTCCACAAAACTTAGTTGTCAAGATCTTATGCAAATATCTTACATCATTTTGCTTAATCTTACTAATGACTATACCTCTACCATTATATGTTGAACCAGTGTTATCAATCACAATCTTTCTCATGTTTTTCTCATTTAGTGGAATTGCACAAACTTTTGATAATCCAGTCACATCATGAATTAGGTCTGCAGTTATGTCTATAACTCTGTCTTCTAACCAAAATTTACCATTATGAATCCTACTCAAGATGATCTTAGTACACTCCTCATCATCAAATTCATATTTCATAGAGTACTTAGTGATTTCATTGTTTTCTAGATGTTCATAACCTTGTTTTAGTGTCATGTCCTGATTATAAGTCTTTTGATACTCAACAGTAAAATCACTATCACTTAGGGTTTCATATT
Source organism: Chamaecyparis obtusa (assembly GCA_027943335.1). Lineage (NCBI taxonomy): Eukaryota > Viridiplantae > Streptophyta > Pinopsida > Cupressales > Cupressaceae > Chamaecyparis > Chamaecyparis obtusa. The sequence goes on from BSBK01006638.1 coordinate 7,056, forward strand.
TGCATCCAAGATAACCTTTAACATTCTCTAAATGAAGAACTCTGTCTGGTACAGATGATAAAGCTAAACTAGGATCTCTTTCTGAGGGTTCAATTGGATCTTTCTTAGTTTTAGGTTGATTCTTATCCTTAATGTTGTGAATCATCAATGCATTAATGATTATATCTGTTTACTTATACTGATTCAAGATCTTAGTCAGATAAATACCTTAAATTTGCAAAATTAGGGCTTTCACTTGATCGACGCTTCAAACTTCTGCAAATCACTTCCAAATATCTTTCTTCACTCTACAAATCACTTCTAATCACTTGATAATCATAATAACTTCGATTTCAATCTTTTAACACTTAGCATTTACTCGATCTGAAATCGCATACAAATTTTTGCCACCAAAATACCAAAAAGCTAATTCTGTAAACCTACAATCATAAATCTTTTTGCGACCTCACAAAATACAATATTTCTTTTTGTGCACTTAACCATAGCATTAGTATAACATAACAAACCTTCATCTAACTACACAAAACTTAACTCATTCAAAATCTAATTCTACACTAATTCTAAGTTCCTAAACTATAGAAATTTACATAATTTAAGTGCTTAAAGAAGGGTTAGGTAAAGACTCATCCTTAGCATCAGATACATTACCTTCCTGATTACCTTTAGTGCTGAATATGTCTCCTTCATCTATTCTTTTAACAAATTTAACTTCATCATCATTGCTACAGCAACCTTTCTCTTTCTTTTCTGCATTTTCATTCCTTCTTGCATAGTTTCTAGGGTTAGGGTTATGATGATAACCTCCATTGTTCATTCTATAAAATCTTGTTGTGTGTCCAATCTTGTTACACATCTGAAAAATGATTCCATTGGTTCCATATCTAGGTGCTTGCTGATTGATTTTTGTCCTGCAATTTCTAGCAATATGTCCAATTTTGTTGCATCTGTAACATACTATTAAATTTCCTCTTTTCATGTCTCTAGTTGATCTCTGATTTGCATTGTTAGTATTTCTAGGCATTCTACTATTATAATTATTCTCAATAACTTTAGATCTTCTACATTGAATAGCTCTATCTCCAAAACCATGACAATTATAATAATATCCATTAAGAGGTTTGAATTGCTTACCTGTACAATCTCTCTTCATATGACCAATAGTATTACAAGCTAAACATCTACCTTTGAATTCTCTTTGCATACCTTTGGATGGTTCATCTTTCTTTGGTGGTTCTTTCTTTGGTGATTCTTCTTGCTTCGGTGGTTCTTCAGATTTGTTCTCATCTAGCTTCTTTTCCTCACTGCTTTCACATACATTCAGATCTGATTTCTTTCTTTCACTAACTATCTTCAATGTGTTAAATCTAAGACCAGTTTTGTCATAGAATGGTTTCCCATAAGATGTTTGTTCTTTAATCTTTTCACTATTTGAATATAGTCTCTCAAGTTGTTGTTTAGATTGAGTTAGTTCACCTTTCACAATCTTGTTGTATTTTTCAAGTTCATCATACTACAATTTGACTTTATCAAATTTAGATGTTACCTTGCAAGTTTAGATTTCAGATCTTCATTCTCATTCTTTAAAATTTCATTTTCAGATCTCAGTTTGTCATTTCCATATTTCAACCTAAGCTTTAGATTTTCTATCTTCAATTCATGTTTAAGTATCACACTTTCTTTTTATAGATCATCACAATCTTCAACAAGAATTTTAGATTCCTTTTCAGATTTCAAATCTTCTATCTTACCTTTCAATTTGTCAATAAGATTCTTTGCATCATCATACTTTCTTTTCAGAGTGTTTCTTTCATCAGTAAGCATATCAATTTGTTCAAGAGCTTCTTCAAGATTCTTCTGTAACTGAACCATATCCATAGAGATCTTACTAAAGCTACTAGGCTTTCCTTGAATGTTCCTTCTCCAAGTAAATGAGATCTGATACCAATTGTTAGAAATAGGAAATACTACGAGGGGGTGGTGAATCAGTATTTCACAAACTTTTACTTTTGCCCACTTATGGATATGACAAATATTACTTTAGTGCATGTACAAAGCATAAGAAACTAAATAGCATACATAATAGTAATGTAAAGAACTCATAACACATGATATGTTCTCGAGGAAACCCCGGTGGGGATGGTACCCACAAGATCCACTAATCAAAAAGTATCATGTTAAGGATGTTGACCCTATTAGGAGCCTATTACAATCATATAGTGTATCAGTCCTGGTTAAGGGACTATAGGCCTTATTAGAAGCCTCAACCCTGTTAGGATTTTTAGATACAAAACCTGATTACTAGGTGACCTCACTGCCCAAACAAGTAATACAAATGTTTACTGATTACAATATGGTACTGCTTACAACTTCGCATCAACAACTTTTGCTGCTATCACAATATACAGTTATTACAAGTTACATTTCAAGTATGTTTCGTAAAATATCTATATACAAGATACAAACATAATATGTTTCTCCAGTCAGCTTCCACATCATTATCCAAGAGTAAACCTCTGGGATGTCAGCTCTTTATAATATTAAGTCATTATTTTGACAAGCAAAATAATCCCTTAATTCATTTACTAGTTCTGCCTTCAAAACTGCTCTATCAACTATACATTGTTATCAATAAAATAATCATAACTTTGTCTGTACTATCCATACTATTTTGTGCACTAAGATGGGGTATCCTTAGACACCATAGAGCCTATGTTCAACTATGCAAACTCTGATCATGCTCCAGTGAATGTCGCCAAAACAAACTATATCGGGTGCTCTGTCAAACATATTGTTCCATACTTAGACAATTTTAGTCTCTGATCTTCATAGGGAACATATGTTGCCATAATGACAACATCCATGTACATACTTCAGCCAAATTGCCAACAATCTCCCCCTTTGTCATTGGTGGCAACATATGGGAAAATCGGCTAAGTGTACAAGTCAAAATCTCAAAATTGTATCAAAATTGTGGCCATAGAATATTATCCTTATATTTCATCTATAACATTTCATATCCTCTCTAACATTTCATAATACTCCATAGAACTCCCCCTATGAGTATCCTTCCTTATCATATATAGACAATTTTCTAAGTTTCTCTCCCTCTTTGACAATAATGACAAAATAAAGGGTGGAAAGGCATATACAAAATTGTGTCAAAATCTTTTACCTTACTATCTTATTGCAAAGGTAGTAGGCTTGCAACACAATCTGCAAAATCTAACTTCCAAGCCTCCAACTCTTTCTCCCAAGATTTCTTGATTGATTCTGCTACATTGAGTAAAGTACTCAATCTATATGCTGCAATCTGACAAGCTTGAAGAGTTTCAAAATTGAACTTCTGAAATGATGTCTTAGCAGTAAGACATTTTTCTATCTACTCTTCTATGATAGTCAACTTGATTGAGACATGCTCTCTCAAGATGTTTATCCTGTTAATTTTCCTATTCTTTTCATCAAGTCTTATTTCATCACATAACTTGCTGACCTTTTTCTCAACTGCACTAATTTTATGTTAGGGCGGGCCATTGAATTTGTCTCTACCTGCAATTTCATCTTGCTTCTCTTTTATCTTCTTCTCTTCCTCAATTAATATATTTTCAGATTTTTGTAACACTAGATTGTTACAAACCACTTTCTAAGTCTCAAGATGTTTCCTTAGGTTCTTAATGTATATGTCAAGGCTGTCAATGTCATTTTTGATATTCTGACTTATATTTGCAACATCTTAGCTTCATTAAGCTGCCTGTGAGCCTTAGCCTTAGTAATATCAATTAAATTTGTGAACTCAACATCAAAAGAATTTATTACCATTTTTTCTCTTACAAGTGGATCTGATTCAGAGAATTTTGTGGATATAACACTTTGCAATTTCTCAGTTAAATCCTTCAGACTTTCTTCCAAGTTCTTAACTTTCTTGTTCTTTCCAATAATTTTGTTTAAAGAAGTGATCAACTCTAGTTGATCATCTCATCAACCTCCTTGCTCAATATTCAAAAAAATGTTCCTATTCCTTTCTCCTTTCCAGTCTTAGGAGTAAGACTGATGTCTTCCTGTGATGTAATAGGTGTATTGGGCCTATGTTTCCATTTTCTCTTCTACTTGTGATTTATCTATTTCAACATTCTTGTCTGGTTCTCCTAGTGCCAAATTGTCAGCAATATTATCCAAGTTCTAAATATTGCATCATCAGTGTCAAGGTGACCTTAGTGCCCTTCAATGTCCATAGATTCATCTTCAATAATGATAGGTGAGGGTGAGGGAATATCTCATGATCAACTTTGATTTCCTATTCAGCTGTAACTTCTTGCTCTACAACTTCATGTTCTATCTCAACTGGGTTTTCTGCAACCATTTTTGTCATTACTTTGATAATTGCCTGCTCTGTTTCACTTCTAACTTGCTCATACTGTCCTCCCCATTATCTGAATTGTCCTTCTTTTAGTTCTCAGTAGATTGCCAAGGGACTTCAGAATTTGATTCAAATGCTCATCATCTTTCACAACACAAAGTTTTCTTATCATGTTTTCTCTCATTTTAGTATCTTCTTCTTGTGCTCTCATCTTTCTATTCACAAGTCTGTTGTATAAATCTTCTGGGATTTTACCATGAATAGTATCAATTTCTTGTTTGTCAAAATCATATGTGTAACCATTGCATTCTCTAGATTTAATCTTTCAAACGATCCATATAAATCATAGTATTTGTTCATTTTGGTAAAGTCTCCATGCTGCAATATGTCTTCATTAACTCTTTCTATCCTTGGTTTCCATGATTTCTTCTTTACTGATACTTCATCATCTTTAATCTCTGCAACTCTTCTAGGTACTGGTGGAACAATTACTTTTTGTCTTTTACCTGGTCCTAAAGCACTTACTTTTATTCTTTTTCTTGATCCTAAAGAAGAGGGTTTCTCTATTTGATGTATTTCTTATTACTTCTCAGGTTCTTAAACCTTTACCTTAACTTGAATGGGTTCTTGAGGGTCTGCACTTGATGCGAAAGGTGGGACTGATAGTGTCTCACTTTGTCTCATTGCTTCTGCAGTCTTTCTTCCAATATCAAATTCTTTCTTACTTATACCTCTTTCTTTTAGAATTTTCTTTATTGAATACTCCACTCTCTTCTTTGATTGTTTCTCTTCTTAAGTGCCTTTGGTGAATTAAAGTTTTCATCATATGTTCCAAATTTGTTGCTATGAGCATCTAATTCACTTTTCAATAATCTACTGACATATCCTTCCATTTCAACTTCATAGATTTCATAGCCAAGAGGGTCTATGAATTCATGCCTCAATGTAAGTGAAATTAGTATCAACCATAAAACATATATCATCTTTGTATTTTTTAACAAGGGATGAAGGAATTCTTGATCTATTTACCACAATGTTCTGAACGGTTTTCAACACTAACTTTACAATGTCATTAACCTTCTCTATAAGGTGTTTCATATAGAATCTGTTGATTCTCTCCATGGTGTTCACTCCATCATTCCAGTCATTACCAATAGTGTAAGGAAATCTTCTTAGCAAGTGGAAGAAGATGTAAGTGATCAGAGAAGAAAATCTAAAATGGGTGTACTTTTTTTTCTTAATCTTCTCCAAATTCTCAAATAACTGAATTCTCAAAATTTCACACATATCCACAGGCTTCTTCTCAACACACATCAACTATGCATTGTGTACCATACCTACTGCCATATCATCTTCTCTAGAACTTCCACAAAACTTAGTTGTCAAGATCTTACACAAATATCTTACACCATCTTGCTTAATCTTACTAATGACTATACCTATGCCATTATATGTTGAACCTGTGTTATTACTCATAATCTTTCTCATGTTTTTCTCATTCAGTGGAATTTCACCAACTTTTGATAATCTAGTCACATCATGAATTAGGTCTACAGTTATGTCTATAACTCTATCTTCTAACCAAAATTTACCATTATGAATCCAACTCAAGATGATCTTATTACACTCCCCATCATCAAATTCATATTTCATAGAGTACTTAGTGATTTCATTGTTTTCTAGATGTTCATAACCTTGTTTCAGTGTCATGTCCTGATTATAAATCTTTTGATACTCAGCAGTAAAATCACTATCACTTAGGGTTTCATATTTGCATCCAAGATAACCTTTAACATTCTCTAAATGAGAACTCCATCTGGTACGGATGATAAAGCTAAACTAGCATCTCTTTCTGAGGGTTCAACTGGATCTTTCTTAGTTTTAGGTTGATTCTTATCCTTAATGTTGTGAATCATCAATGCATCCATGATTATATCTGTTTACTTATACTAATTCAAGATCTTAGTCAGATAAATACCTTAAATTTTCAAAATTAGGGCTTTCACTTGATCAGCGCTTCAAACTTCTCCAAATCACTTCCAAACTTCTTTCTTCACTCTCCAAATCAATTCTAATCACTTGATAATCATAATAACTTTGATTTCAATCTTTTAACACTTAGCATTTACTCGATCTAACATTGTATACAAAGTTTTGCCGCCAAAATACCAAAAAGTTGATTCTATAAACCTGCAATCATAAATCTTTTTGCGACCTCGCAAAATACAATATTTCTTTTTGCACACTTAACCATAGCATTAGTATAACATAACAAACCTTCATCTAATTACACAAAACTTAACTCATTCAAAATCTAATTCTACACTAATTATAATATCCTATACTATAGAAATTTGCATAATTTAAGTGCTTAAAGAAGGGTTAGGTAAAGACTCATCCTTAGCATCAGATACATTACCTTCTTGATTACCTTTAGTGCTAAATATGTCTCCTTCATCTATGCTTTTAAAAAATTTAACTTCATCTTCATTGCTATAGCAACCTTTCTCTTTGTTTTCTGCATTTTCATTCCTTCTTGCATAGTTTCTAGGGTTAGGGTTATGATGATAACCTCCATTGTTCATTCTACAAAATCTTGTTGTGTGTCCAATCTTGTTACACATCTAACAAGTGATTCCATTGGTTCCATATCTAGGTGCTTGCTGATTGATTTGTGTCCTGCAATTTCTAGCAATATGTCCAATTTTGTTGCATCTATAACATACTATTCCATTTCCTCTTTTCATGTCTCCAGTTGATCTCTGATCTACATTGTTATTATTTCTAGGCATTCTACTATTATAATTATTCTCAATAACTTTAGATCTTCTACATTGAATAGCTCTATGTCCAAAACCATGACAATTATAATAATATCCATTAAGAGGTTTGAATTGCTTACCTGTACAATCTCTCTTCATATGACCAATAGTATTACAAGCTAGACATCTACCTTTGAATTCTCTTTGCATACCTTTGGATGGTTCATCTTGCTTTGGTGGTTCTTCTTGCTTTGGTGATTCTTCTTGCTTCGGTGGTTCTTCAAATTTGTTCTCATCTAACTTCTTTTCCTCACTACTTTCACATACATTCAGATCTAGTTTCTTGCTTTCACTAACTATCTTCAATGTGTTAAATCCAAGACCAGTTTTGTCATAGAATGGTTTCACATAAGATGTTTGTTCTTCAATCTTTTCACTATTTGAATATAGTCTCTCAAGTTATTGTTTAGATTGAGTTAGTTCACCTTTCACAATCTTGTTGTATTTTTCAAGTTCATCATACTGCAATTTGACTTTATCAAATTTAGATGTTACCTTTCCAAGTTTAGATTTTAGATCTTCATTCTCATTCTTGAAAATTTCATTCTCAGATCTCATTTTGTCATTTCCATATTTCAACCTAAGCTTCAGATTTGCTATCTTCAATTCATGTTTAAGTATCACATTTTCTTTTTCTAGATCATCACAATCTTCAACAAGAATTTTACATTCCTTTTTAGATTTCAAATCTTCTATCTTACCTATCAATTTTTCAATAAGATTCTTTGCATCATCATACTTTCTTTTCAGAGTGTTTCTTTCATCAGTAAGCATATCAATTTGTTTAAGAGCTTCTTCAAGATTCCTGTGTAACTGATCCATATCCATAGAGATTGTACTCAAGTTTCTAGGCTTTCCTTGAATGTTCCTTCTCTAAGTAACTGAGCTCTGATACCAATTGTTAGGAATAGGAAATACTAAGAGGGTAGGTGAATCAGTATTTCACAAACTTTTACTGTTTCCAACTTATGGATATAACAGATTACTTTAGTCCATACAAAGCATAAGAAACTAAATTGCATACATAACAGTAAATGTAAAGAACTCATAACACATGATATGTTCTCAAGGAAACCCTAGCCAAGGGAAAACCCTAGTGGGGATGGCACCCACAAAGATCCACTAATCAAAAAGTATCATGTTAAGGATGTTGACCCTGTTAGGAGCCTATTACAATCATATAGTGTATCAGTCCTGGTTAAGGGACTATAGGCCTTGTTAGAAGCCTCAACCCTGTTAGGAGTTGTAGATACAAAACCTGATTACCAGATGAGCTCACTACCCAAACAAGTAATACAAATTTTTACTGATTACAATATGGTACTGCTTACAACTTCGCATCAACAAATTTTTCTACTATCACAATATACAATTATTACAAGTTACATTTCAAGTATGTTTGGTACATATCTATATACAAGATACAAACATAATATCTTTGTCTTGTTGGCTTGCACATCATTATCCAAGAGTAAACATCTAGGATGTTAGCTCTTTATAATATTAAGTCATTATTTTTACAAGCAAAATAATCCCTTAATTCATTTACTAGTTCTGCCTTCAAAATTCCTTTGTCAGCTATACATTATTATCAGTAAAACAATCATAACTTTGTCTGTACTATGTGTACTCTTTTGCACACTGAGATGGGGTATCCTTAGACACCATAGAGCCTATGTTCAACTGTGAAAACTCTGATCATGCTCTAGTGAACGTCGCCAAAACAAACTATATCAGGTGCTCTATCAAAAATACTATTCGATACTTAGACAATTTTAGTCTATGATCTTCCATACTTACTTTCCAGCTTATGCGATCTTCACAGGGAACACATGTTTCCATAATGAAAACATCCATGTACATACTTTAGCCAAATTGCAAAAAAACTCATCATCAAAAGTGTTCATCACTTTCTTTTCTCTCTCTAGAGGGTCAGCTTCTACAATTTGTGTAGTTACAACACCTTGTAACTTCTCAGTAAGCTCCTTTAGGCATCCTTCAAGACTCTTTACTTTTTTGTTCTTTCCAGTGATCTTGTTCAAAGATGTGATCAATTCCATCTGATCATCACTATCTACTTCCTTTCCCAAATCTTCAATTATAGATCCAATCTGAGTTTTCTTTTTAGTCTCAGGTGTAAGAGTGATTTCTTCTTGAGTGGGAACAGGTGCTTTCTTTTCTGTCACTTTGGGTTCTACAATTTTAGTTTCTACCTCCTTTTCTCCTTTAGCACTATCTATTCTTCAAAAGACAAATTGTCAACAATGTTTTCAAGATTCTTGAATAATTTATCATCACTATCCAAGGTGATCTTAGTTCCTTCAATATTCATAACTTCATCCTCAATATTTATGGCTGGTGAATAGGGAATGTCCTCTTGTTCTGCTTCTTCTATCTAGACTCTAGATTCTACTACAATTGATGGTTCTCCAGCATTCTCTACCATAACCTTAATGATTTCTTGCTCTATTTTTGCATTAATTTCTTCATATTTACCTCCCATAATCTAAATATTTCTCTTCTTGGTTCTCAGGTGGGTGTTTAGAGCCTTCATGATCTTCTTGAAGTGTTCATCATCTCTTACATCACAAAGTTTTCTTACAAGATTTTCTCTAATAGTTATGTCTTCCTTTGATGCTCTCTTCTTCCTATTTACAAGCTTCTTGTACAAGTCATTAGGTATCTTACCCTAAATTGTATCAAACTTCTTATCAGATAAAATCATATGCTTCACCACTGCATTTTCTAGATTCAATCTTTCTACATAATCATAGAGATCATAATATTTGTTCATCTTTGTAAAGTCTCCATCTTGAATGATCTATTCATTAACCTTTTCAATTTTAGGCTTCCAAGATTTCTTCTTAACAAGAGTATTTTCATCATCTTTGATTTTTGAAATTTTCCTTGGAACTGGTGGTACCAATGTCTTCTACCTCTTACCCGGTCCAATAGCAATCTATTTTACTCATTTTCTAGGTGTGGAGGAGGTTGATCTAGTGGATTTCCTTTTTTCTTGATCCTTCTCTGTTTCTTCCACTTTCACCTTAACTAGTGTTTCTCCTTGCTGTACTGCAATTGATGATAAAGGTGGTGCAAACAAAACTTCTTTTTGTCCAATTCCTCTAACTGGTTCTACTATTTGCTTGGCTACCAAGAACTCCTACTCAGTCATTCCTTTATCTTTAAGAATTTTCTTAATTGTACTCTCAACTATTTTCTTCGACTGCTTCTCTTCAAGTATGGTCTTTGTAGAGTTGAAGTTCTCCTCAAAGGTTCCAAACCTATTACTGTGAACATCCATTTTGCACTTAAGTAACCTACTCACATACTCTTTTGTCTCAATCTTAGATATTTCATAGCCAAGAGGGTCTATGAACTCTACTCTAGGTTCTACTACTTCAATGTAAGTAAAGTTAGTATCAACCATGAAACATATCTCATTTTTATACTTCTCTACAATAGACTGTGGGATCCTTGATCTATTTGACACCAAGTTTTGAAATGTTTTAATTACCAATACTACACTCTCATTTACTTTATCAATAGCATGCCTCATATACACTTTGTTAATCCTTTCCATTGTAGTTTGGCCATCATTCCAATCATTTGCAATGGTGTAAGGAAATCTTCTCAATAAATGAAAAAAAATATAAGTGATCAAAGATGAGAATCTAAACTGTGAATACTTAGTCTTCTTTATCTTCTCCAAATTCTCAAACAACTGAACTCTCAAAATCTCACACATATCAACTTGTACTTTATCAACACACATCAAATAAGCCACATGTATCATTCCAGATTCCATGTCATCCTCTCTTGAGTTAGCACAAAACTTAGTTTTTAGGATCTTACACAAGTATTTGACATCATCTTGTTGTATCTTGCTAATCACTATTCATCTACCATTTTAGGATGAATTTGTGTTGTCTATGACTATTTTCCTCATGTTTTTCTCATTCAAAGGAATGGCTCCAATTTTAGATAGTCTTGTTACCTCATGAATTAAGTTAGCTATGATATCTATCACTCTGTCATCTAACCAAAACTTGCCATTGTGAATTCTATTTAGGATTATCTTGGTACATTCTTCATTGTCAAATTCATACTATAATGCATACTTAATGATTTCATTATCTTTCAAATGCTCAAACCCTACTCTCAATGACATGTCCTGATTATAGATCTTTCGATATTCCTTTGTGAAATCACTATCACTGATAGTCTCTAGTTTGCATCCAAGATAACTTCTAACATTCTCTAGATGTAAAACTCTGCCTGGTGCGGATGATAAAGCTAACCTAGGATCATCTTCCAAGGGTTCTACTAGTTCCCTTTTCATATTAGGTCTATTCTTATCTCTAACATTGTGAATCAAAGAAAGATCAATTATTATTTCTAATTCCTTAACCAATTAAAGATCTGCCAAGTAAAATACCTCAATTTCATGATTTAGGGCTTGCATAGATTCGACGCATAATTTCTTCACCAAATCCTTTCAAAATGCTTCCAATCACTTCTCTTTGATCTTCTTAACAATTGTATTCACTTTGATGATAAAATAATACCGATCATGACATTTTATCATTTCAATCTCACTTAGATCTGACATCGCATTCAATTCTTTTGCCGCTTCTTTCCAAAAAGTTGATTGTGTTAACCTGCAAAACTTAAAACTTCTTGCGATCTCGCAAAACATAATATTTTCTTTGCACTCTTAACCATAGCATTAGAACATCATATAATACCTTGCATTAACTACGGAAGACTCAATTCATCATATATCTACTTCTACACTAATCTAAGTTCCTATTCTACTGCCATTTTCATGAATTAAGTGCTTTGAGATAGGTCAGGTAAGGATTCATTCTTACCATTTGATACTTCACCTTTCTGATTACCTTTAGTGCTAAATATGTCTCCTTGGTCTATGCTTTTAAAAAACTTCATTTCATCTAAATTACTACAACATCCTTTTTGTCTGTTATTTGCATCTTCATTTCTTCTTGCATGACTTCTAGGGTTAGGATTAGGATGAAAAACTCCATTGTTCATTCTGCAAAACCTTTTTGTATGTCCAATCTTGTTGCATATCTGAAAAACAATTCCATTGTTTCCATATCTTGGTCCAAGTGGATTGATCTGTGATTTGCAATTTCTAGCAATGTGTCCAACCTTGTTGCATCTATAACATACTACTCCATTTCTTCAATAGGTTTCTTATCTGCATGGTTAGTATTCCTAAACATTCTACTACTATTGTTATTCTCAACAAATTTAGGTTTTCTACATTTAATAGCTCTATGTCCAAAACCATGGCAATTATAACAATAACCATTAAGAGGTCTAAATTTCTTACCTATGCAATCTCTCTTCATATGACCAATAGTATTACAAGAAAAACATCTACCTTTGAATTCTCTTTGCATACCTTTAGATGATTCCTCTTCCTTAGGTGGTTCTTCTTCCTAAGGATTATATTCAGATTTGTTAATCTCATCAGACTTCTTCTCATCTTTGCTTTCAGATAATTTCATATCTGGTTCCTTGCTTTCTTGATTTTCTTTAAAAGTGTTGAATCCAAGACCATTTTTATCTTAGAATGGTTTTTGGTAAGATATTCGTTCATCAATCTTCTCACTAGTTGAATATAGTCTTTCAAGTTGCTATTTAGATTGAGTTAGTTCACCTTTCATGATTGTATTGTATTTCTCAAGTTTAGCATACTATAAATTGACTTTCTCAAGTTCAGATGTTACTTTACCAAGTTTATTTTTTAGTCCTTCATTTTTAATCTTCAGATTTTCATTCTTAGATTTCAGATTTTCTTCATTCTTTCCATTTCCATCTTTCAGACTTAGCTTCAGATTTTCTATCTTCAGTTCATGTTTAAGGATCTCATTTTCTTTTTCTAAATTGTCATCACAATCTCCAATATGAATTTTGAATTCCTTTTTAGATTTCAGATCTTCCAACTTGTTTTTTAGTTTCTCAATGAGGTTCTTTACATCATCATATTTTCCTTTCAGAGTGTCTCTTTCATGACTAAGCATATCAATCTGTTCAAGAGCTTCTTCAAGATTCTTCTGTAGTTGATCCATATCCAATATAGAGATCTTACTCAAGCTGCTAGGCTTTCCTTGAATGACTATTTTCTGAGTAACTAAGCTCTGATACCAATTGTTAGAAATAGGTAATACTGAGAGGGGGGGGGGTGAATTAGTATTCTACAAACTTTTACTTTTTCCCAATTATGGATATAACAGATAATATTAATCCATGCATAACATAGAAAGCTAAACAATGTGCATAGCAATAAAACAAAAGAACTCATAACACATTATTTTTTCTTGAGGAAACCCTAGCCAAGGGAAAACCTCAGTGGGGATGGTACCCACAAAGATCCACTAGTCAAAAGTATCTTTTTAAGGATGTTGACCCTATTAGGAGTCTATTATATGCATATAGTGTCTCAGTCTTGATTAAGGGACTATAGGCCTTGTTAGAAGCCTCAACCCTTTTCAGAGTTGGCAGTACAAATGTGATTACGAGATAAGCCCACTACCCAAACAAGTAATATACAATATTTACTAATTACAAAAAGAGTTCAAGGTACATAACCTTATACTACTTGCATCAATATCTCTTCCCTACTCTTTAACTATCGCTATTACATACACATCATATTTCACATCACTTCTTACATTTTACAATTACATTTATACAAGTTATTAAGGCTAATAACTTTTCCAGATGGCTTGCATATTACAAAATATCTTTACCCAAGGGTTAACATCTAGGATGTCATCCCTTTATATTGTTAAGTCATTATTTTGATAAACAAAATAATCCCTTAACTCTTTATCAATTCTATCTTCATATTTTGTCTTGTCGGCTTGACATTGTCTTCAGTAAAACTGTCATAACTTCTTCTGTACATGCCGTACTAACTTGCACTTTGAGGTGAGTCTTCAATAGTCACCATAGTGTCTATGTTCAAGTGCACAAGCACTGAACTTACTCTAGTCAACATCGCTAATCAAAACTATCTTCGGGTTCACTGGCAAAAACACATTGTCTCATACTTAGACAATTTTGCATTGCACTCTGACATTCTAGCTTTCTGACATGTGTGATCTTCATGTAGATCATATGTTTCCATAATGAAAACATCTATGTAACCAAATCAGCCAAATTTCAACCACCTAATAGATTTTAAATGAATACACTTAATAAATGTACCTAGTAAATAGGTTAGTAATAAAATTAATAGGAACTTTTAAGAATTTTCCTAAGGAAAAGAATGAAAAATACTAAGAGCTAGAATCTCAATTGATAGTACAAGAGAGATAGGAAAAATGGTATGATCAAATGATTGACTTGATTCAATAATGATCAACAATGAAATACAATGTATAAATAAAAAGTAGATGTTCTTGGATATATAGGCAATGCATGATAACTAGGAGATATCCAAGTGACATCCTTTCAACCACACAAGGTGTAATCACATGTCCACCAAAGGTGTATCATCATCCATTGTACAAGAAAAGGTGGATCTCACACATAAAGTGGAAATTCTCTTACACCATGTGCTAAAATGAGATACAAAATCCTAGGTGTCTACATGAAAACTAATATGTAAATGTATTATCTTATGTAAACTAAAGTAAAGTGTAATTAGGAATATTTAATTACACCAACACTCCCCCTTAAGTGAAACTTAGGGGAATGCACTTAATCTTGCAATGGTACATGAAAATACATGATGTGTCCTAGATACTAGGCTATGTTAGGCACCCATGTATAATATGCAAGTACAAAAGATATGCAATGAAATCTCTCATAAATAGAAGAAAGAGGGAAAACCTCATGGGAGAAACCCTCTCCAAAAAAGAGAGATGAAAATAAACAAAATACATGAATGGATTGAGTAATAAAGACCCCCCCATTATGACATACATCATGCATATATAATCAATAATCCCCCCATAGGAAAGGAAAACAAATACATGATATCCCCCCCCCCCCCACAATAATGAATAAACTCCTCCAAGGATGGTGAGTGCTAGAAGGTAAAACATAGTCCAATGCCTACAAACCACATTTCTCCCCTTAGGAAGAAGATAAACCAAACATAGATGCAAGAAGGCTTCCCATTGTTGATAGGAAGAAGGAAGGAAAATCCAAAGGAAGTATCAAGTCTCTAAAGTGTGTTCATGTGTCGCCATATCCTTGGTTGATGAAGATTCTACTAACCAATTAGGATCAAGCCCAATGGAAGAAGATGAAAAACAAGGAACCAATAGTAAATTCTTGTGAACAAGCTCCAAAGACAAAGATGCCTCCTCAAAATGTGAAGTCGGGAGAGAATAAAATAATCCCCCCTCAATGTAGAATGTACACTGACTATAGATGCTCCTAGATCAATATAGAAACTGCACCAAGAAAGTTTAATGATGTTCCTCCCCTTAGGAAGAAAAAAATTCATAGGTGTATCAAAAAATCCTCCCCAATCTCTAGGAAGAATTATAAAAATATGATGTCTTGAAGGAAGATGAATATGAATCTCCAACACATGAGTATGATCAACCTGAACCATGCAATGTTCCATTTTAAGTGAAGATTGAGACTCGTGAATGCCAATCTATAAAGACTCAAAACATGTCTTATCTGAAGTGAAAGAGACCTCAAAATGTTGTATTAAATGATCCAAATGAATTTCAATGTCAAAAGAATCATAAAGTGGAGAGTGAAGATAAGGGTCAGAGTGTTTCGTTGCAACAACTAAAGAAGGATCATCCTCATCAAAGAGAAGATGAATGTCATCAATGATGTCTCCCAAATCCTTAATGTGGGACCTCAAAAAAAAACCTGCAATGTCTGTCAAGTAGTCATCTCAAGGAACTAAGTCTAGAAGAAAAGAAATATCTTGTTGCACTAAATCACAAGAAACCATGGTTGTACAAATATAAGAATCATTAGGAGAAATAATAGGAGTGATCTCAACTAGAGAAGTAGAAGCATCAAGTGGAGTCTTTGTATCATCAAGACTCTCAATGCATGCAATACTTACATTCTTACATAAATTATTCTCATCATAGGGAATTTTATCTACATCATCAAGTGGAAGGAGACAATTTGCAACTAGCTCAAGTGGTAATGGAGGAACATGAGGATCTCCAAAGTGTTTCCAAATAATGATCCAATGTGTGCATAGGCACTCAATACCTTCAATCTTGAAGTTGACTTTAGAGAAGGAAGATGTACTGATTCTATAAGAAATCAATGCCCTAATATCCAAATTCCTTTCATGCTAAGTAAAATTTTTCATCTTAAACTTTGGCTTAGGAACAAGTCCATAAAGATGAGGAAATATTTTTTTCCATCTACAATATGTGATGATACCCTTTTCCCATGATGCATAATTATCCCTAGTTAAAATGTACAATTTCTGGATTATAATATAATATGATTAAAATATACAATGTCTAACATTTTCCTTTGCTCAACTATTAGAATAGGCTTACAATTGGAACATTACCCTTAATTTCTCAAGCAATTATTATCCCCAGGGAAATGGCATGGTAGAGTCAAAGAATAAGAACCTCTTGGAGATGATCAAACATATGCTCAACAAGAATCCCTGGGATTGGCATCAAAGGCTCTAGTTCTCCCTTTGGGTGGACCACATCCAAATTAAATTTTCCTTGGGGACTTCACCTTTTTATCTAGTTTACAGCTAGAATTTTGTATTCCTGATAAACTTATAGATTTTAGTCATGTAGTTCATGCAAAAGTTTTATATAAAGGATAAAGTTGTAGAGGTTCACCTCCTGAACCTAGTCCATTTGGAAAAGAAAAGAGATAATGCCCTCGAGAATTTTTTAAAAACCAAGTGGTGGTCAAACATTGGTTTGACAAAAGGGCTCAGTATAAAGCTTTCCAAATCTTTGACAATTTTTTCTCAGGATGAGCGTGATCATCTTGCCCACCACACTAAAATTTGTGAGAGATGTCATTAGTTTGGCATATCCCTCAACCCTAAGAAATACATATTCAGAGCCACGAAAGGGAATTTTCTAGGACATATTATTTCTAAGTAGGGTATTGTCACTGACCTTAAGAGAGTAGAGGCATTGTTGCAATTGTAGATGCCCTGTAGAAAGAAAGAAAAGTGGTCTATATTTTAGAAGACCAACTTCATTCAACACTTTATCATAGGATTCATCGAGGTTTTTAAGCCTCTAAATGATATGATGAAGAAGGACATGAATATTGAGTGGAGTCTAGAAGTTGAAGAGGCATTCATTCATATTAAACAAGCTATCCTAGAGGCTCTGGTCTTGGAAAGTCCAGACTATGCCCTCCTATTTTATATATATTCCTTCACCTACACCCCTCCGATGCTGGAGTATTAGCCCAAAAAGTTGAAGGGTAAGAATGACATTTATTTCATGATCTCCCTTTTCAATAATGTCAAGGTGCATTATTCATCCCTCCATAAATAGGCATTTGACATGGTCTAGGCAGTTAATAAATTCTATAATTACATTCTCCGAAGAAAGATACACACTATTGTGTCAGATCAGGTTGTCAAATCTTTGCTAATGCAAAGTGAATTAGGAGAACACCTAGGAAAATGGATGGATATCCTCCAAGAATTAGACTTAGAAATTCAACCTATGAGGTTAGTCTGGGGATAGGGATTGTGTCAGACCATGGCTAAGGCCAATCCACAAATTGAGTGTGAAACTTACACAATGGAGTCCCTAACTTGAGATCACTGGTATGCTAACCTAGTATACCTTCTTCTAAATAATTAATGTTGTGAAGGACTTCCTTCCAAAAAATGTCGAGAACTCTGATTAAAGAGTGCACATTTTATGATTAAGAATGAGACCTTGTTCCATAGGAATTATGAAGGTCTATACCTTTGGTTTCTCAATCGAACATAGGCCAAAAGAATGATAAATGAGTTCATTGACAATTTGGAACCGTGCATGGCTGAGCTGACGCCACTTCCCATCAAATTCTCTAGGATGGTTACTACTAGCCCCATATCTTTAAGGATGTCCATGTGCATATGAGGAAATGGCACACCTTTCAAACCATTGTGTCTCAGGAGTGGAACTCAGAAATTCCTCTCCAACCTTTCTTTGAAGTCAGATCTTTCACCCTATGGGCATTTAATTTCATCAAGGAAATAAACCCCAACTCATCTGTCAAACACCGTTATATTTTAACTATCATGGAATATTGCACCTGGTGGTCCAAATCTATATCATGTAAAAATAACATAGTGAATGAAGTGATCAACTTCATTCAATAAAAAAAAATACCACTATATTTTGAATTCCCTTCGCCCTTGTATGTGATAACAGTGGATGACAGTTTCATTTTCCCAGCTATTAGAATAGGCTTACAACTAGAACATTACCCTCAATTTCTCAAGAAATTATAATCCCTAGGCCAATGGTGTGGTAGAGTCAATGAATAAGAACCTCTTGGAGGTGATCAAACATCTGCTTGACAGGAATACCTAGGATTGGCATCAAAGACTCCATTAATCCCTTTGGGCAGACCACATCTGAATTAAATTCACCTTGGGGACTTAACCTTTTTATCTAGTTTATGGCTAGAATTCAATATTCCTAGTAAACTTATAGATTTCATTCCTATAGTTCATGCATGAATTTGATATAAAGGATAAAGTTTTATAGGTTCACCTCTTGAACCTAGTCCATTTGGAAGAGCAAAGAGATAACGCCCTCAATGATTTTGTGAAACACCACTTGGTGGTCAAATATTGGTTTGACAAAAGGGCTCAGTATAAAGCTTTCCAAATATTGAACTTAGTTTTCTTGTGGGATAAGGCTTGGGAGAAGAAGGAAAACATACCAAATTTGAGAGGCTTTGGCTTGGACCATATCAAATATCTAAAATCTATGGGGCAAATACATACCACCTTAGTTCCTTAATAGAAGAATTTGTCCCATTTCCTTTCAATGGTCAGTTCTTCAAACACTACTTTGG
Source organism: Chamaecyparis obtusa (assembly GCA_027943335.1). Lineage (NCBI taxonomy): Eukaryota > Viridiplantae > Streptophyta > Pinopsida > Cupressales > Cupressaceae > Chamaecyparis > Chamaecyparis obtusa. The sequence continues at coordinate 26,268 of BSBK01006638.1, forward strand.
ATAAGGTGAAGAAATATATTTTGGCCCTTTATTGTATTATATGTACAAAGCTTGTAAATAGTCCTAGTACCCCTTGTTGGTGCGCCTTCCTTATAAATTCTAGTTTTAGGTTGTCTTGCTTCTTTTGTCTATTGATTCTTTTTTTTTCTTTTTCTTTATTTAGTTATCCCCAGACCCAAGTATTTTTCCTTTCTATAAGTTGGCATGCCTTGCATAACATACCGCTACTTATTGGGAGACTCACTTCTATAATTTGGTAGTCCCAAGTTTTCCATGTGGGTGACGTTTGGTCGTATCTTCATTTTAGAGAACTTCGAAGGCTTGGTGTAGGATAATGGTGAATATTCATCATGTTGAGATATATCCATGATTGTAAGAAGCTAAAAGAAAGTAGCTAAATAAGTGAACAGAAACAAGAGAAAGAACTACAAAGAAAGTAAATAATTGATCGATTATACTCCTAAAAGATTGCACACAAAAAGCTAAAAGCATTATCCTAGGTCAGGGTTTTCTGTTAGGAATAAAAGTCCACCAATACAACTAAGAGGAAGGGGTGAATCAGTTGTATGCCGAATTATTAAAATTAAAACTTTGAATAGCAGCAATATCAAATCCAATGAACAAAATAAAATGCCAACACAATAACACAATATTTTGTTGTCGAGGAAACACATTAAAGGTAAAACCCTAGTGGGAATTAACACCCACTAATGATGTACTGAGAGTATAGTATCCTTGTTAGAAGATCTAGTCCTATTAGGAGCTGATTAAAACATTATAGTACATAGTCCTTGTTAGAGAATAGACCCTATTAGGATTCAAGAAAAGAGGGGGGCTCATTGAACAAATAAGGTTATAGCCACCTTCAGAACTCACTGTTCGCAATACAATTATATATGAAGAAATACACAATCTTTTGAACTGTCCAATAGAAACTATCTTTTGTTGATTAGTTCCAATGAAGTACTCAAGTTATCCTTTGTTCTACATCTAGCAAACACAAGCTCACAGCTTCCACAATTCTCTTTTACATCACATACATTCTCTCCATATCTTTTCAAAATAAAATATCTTACATATATACCCTATTACATTCTACATGATCAGGTCGGCCAATTTTGCTTTCCTAATATACAAATAATTACATAACTCCTTGCTAATATACACATGGTATCTAAAACATGTATACAAAAATTACATTACAATAATTAAGGACTGGCATCCTTAATTCAATTTCGTCATCCATAATACACACTACATCTCTGAAGTTAGCTTCCAAATAGGTCTTCTCCAGAATACACGCAACAACTAATGTCATCCTTCTTTTTGTACCTTGTGTAGACCATCGAATATTCTTTAGTACACTTTTTATCATCCCTGAATCTCACATACACTAAAACCTCATTGTCTGCAAGATATTCCCAAAATACAGAGACTTACTCTATCAACTTCCACTATCACTCTCCAATAACTGATCTTCACCAAATCTTTTGTAACTCTGTCAATATGCAATATGACATCATGTGATCTTAGATATAAGATCACAACACCTTCTAGTACACAACTAACTTCGCACATTCTGAAACATCTGTACAATATATATACTCTATAATAACCATCATGTTCTCTTCACAGAAACATATATTGACATTAGTGATAATATACGAATGACAACAACAGCAATTCCAACATCACTCAACGTAGTGATTAAACATATTAAATATATCATCAATCTCCTCAACACATTATCATTATCCAACAAATCTCCCCCTTTGGAATTGATGGAAACATATGGGAAAATCCATCAACCCAAATAGTATTCTCTCACTACCTTTACCACATAGTCTCTTTCCCCAATACATAGTCTCTTTCCGATAGGATTTTCACATAGTCTCTTCCCCCCTTTGACAGCAATGGAAAATGGTGTCATAGGTCATCAAATGTCTTCAACAACTATCTTTAATGATCACTCCCCTTGAGGATTAGATCCTACATCCAGTCTAGAATATGATAAGGCTTTGAAAACCTGTGGACTAATGCATCCTTGCTTCAATTAATTCTGAATAGGAGGGGCCTACACCCTAAGAATACCTCTAAGATATTCAAAGGTATCTTTTGGAAATGAATTTGTAAATATGTATTCTATATGTTCCTCTGTGCTAATGTATTCCAACTTTCTTTCCTTCTCAGCTACCTTATCTCTCAAGAAGTGATACTTAATGGAGATATTCTTAATTTTAGAGTGCATCACAAGATTCTTTGACATGTTTACTGTACTAGTGTTATCAAAATGGATAACCATTAGTTCATCAAAATTTATTCCAATATATTTCATCATTTTTTTCATCCAAACAATTTGAGTGCAGTTAATAGTAGTAGCAACATACTCTGATTCAACAATAGATTGAGCTATACAATCTTGCTTCTTACTTAGCCATGAAACCAACTTTTTCCCAAGGAAAAATGCACCTCCAGTAGTACTCTTACTATCATCAATATTTCTTTCCCAATCAGCATTAGTATAAGCATTTGGTTCAAATTCATCATTTATATCATACCATAAGCCATATTCCATTGTTCCTTTCAGATATCCAAGTATCCTTTTCACAGTAGCTAGGTGTGTCTCTTTACGTTCTGCCTGATATCTAGCCATAATTCCAACAACATTAGTAATATCTAGTCTAGCGTGAGTAAGAAATTGTAATCCACCAACCATTGATCTTTACTTGGTCTGAAAAAATCACTTTGTCTCATCATCATTTGTCAACATATTGCCATTCACCATGGGTGCACCCACTAGTTTACAATCTTCCATTCCAAACTTTTTTAGCATTTCTTTAAGATACTTAGTTTGAGAAATAAAAATGTCATTCTTTCTCTGATTTATTTATAGTCCAAGAAAGAATTTCATTTCTCCTATCATGGACATCTCAAATTCATTTTCCATCTCTTTAAAAAATTTCTCACATAATTCATCATTGCCTCCAAAGATAATATGATCAACAAAAACTTCTATTATCACAACTCCATCTTTACTAATTCTTAAATACAAATTACTATCAGCATTACCTTTTTTGAATCCAAGGCAAAGTAAATATTTGTCTAACCTTGCATACCAATCCCTTGGAGCTTTCTTTAATCCATATAGTGCCTTCTTCAACTTGCATACCATGTCTCCATCTTTGCATAGAGTAAATCCATCAGGTTGTTCTATATACACTTGTTCTTCAAGATCCCCATTCAAGAATGCATATTTCACATCCATCTGATATACCTTGAAGTTCTTATGTGTAGCATAAGCCAAGAATAATCTTACAACTTCAATCCTAGCAACATGAGAAAATGTCTCTTCAAAATCTATGCCTTCTTGTTGTGAATAACCTTTACATACCAATCTCACTTTGTTTCCTACAACAATTCCTTCTTCATTCATTTTGTTTCTGAAAACCCACTTAGTTCCTATTACATTTTTGTCTTTAGGTCTAGGAACCAATTCCCAAGTGTTCTTTTTCTTTATCTGATCTAACTCTTCCTTCATAGCATTTATCCAAAATTCTTCTCTACAAGCTTCATCTGTAGTCTTTGGTTCAACTTGAGAAATCAAACAAATTTCTTCTCTAGCCTTTGATCTAGTCATTACTCCTTGATTTGTGTTACCAATAATTTTCTTTTCAGGATGATTTATCTTTACACACCTTGAAGTCTTAGAAATCTGAGTAGCCCCATTTGTATCATCACCACAAGTCTCATTTTTGCATTCAATTTCAATCAATTCTTCTTCTTCAGTAGTAGCAGCCTCCTTAATCTATGTATTCTGATTACAATCATACATTCTCTCTTGTATCTGAAACCTTTCATCTATCATCACATTGTTACTTTAAATCATATTTCTTAATCTCAAGTTAAAACATTTGTAAGCCTTGCTCTTAGTAGAATAACTAAGGAAAATTCCTTCATCACTTATAGCATCAAATTTCCCTATCTCACCATCTATTTTGATATAGCATTTACTACCAAATATTCTAAAATATTTTACAGTAGGAGTATGATCAAACCATAATTCATAAGGAGTCTTACTTGTACCTTCTCTAATTTGAATTCTATTTAATGTGTACACCATTATCCCAACAACTTCTCTCCAATGCACATGAGATATGTTTCCTTTAAGCAACATTATTCTAGCAGCATCCAGTATTATTTTGTTCCTTCACTCTACTATCCCATTCTAATGTGGAGTCCTAGGAGTAGATGTTTGTCTTTGTATTCCATGCTCTTCACAGTATGAGTTGAATAAATTTGAAGTAAACTCTCCACCTCTGTCTGACCTCAAATATTTTATCTTTAAGCATGTTTCATTCTCTACTTTTTCTTTGAATATCTTAAATTTATCAAATGCTTATGATTTCTCTTTTAAATAAGTGACCCACATCATTCTAGAAAAGTTATCAACAAAAAGTATAAAAATACCTTTCACCATAGTATGATCTTGTCCTTGTGGGTCCACATAGTTCTTTATGTACAAGATCCAACTTTCCTTTTGATGTATATGCTTTACTTTTATAACTTCTTCTAGTCTATTTTCCGATAACACATTCTCTACATACAGTGTTAGACAATTTTAGAATCTTTGGTAGATCTCTTGTTGCATTAGTCAAAATTGTCTTCATAATATTATTAAAATTAACATGACAAAATCTTATGTGCCATAACCAACTATCATCTACCTTTGCAACAAAATAAGAAGCTCCAGATGAATTTAACTCAAACACATTACCTCTAGATTTAGTACCGGTTGCAATCAAGTTTCTTGTCTTACCTCTGATAAAACATTTCCCATCAAAGAAATTTAGTTAAAATCCCTTATCCATTGGTTGTCCAACACTCAAAAAGTTGTGATCAAGTCCATCAACAAGAAATACATTGTCATTATTAGTCTTTCCATCCAAAGTAATAGATCCTACTCCTATGATAGATTTAGGAACATTGTCTTTGAATCTTACAACACCACCATCATACTTCACTAATTTCACAAACTTTTTTTGTCTCCAATCATATGATGTGAGAAACCACTGTCTATAATCCATTTAGATTTCTTGTCAACATGTGATACTAAATATTTTTCCTCATGTACCGGTTTTTCATCTTTAATAGCAATAAATTCAATCTCCTCATAATCCAAATCGTCATCATTAGAAATACCTTCACTAGCATAATAACATTCCTTATCCTTTGAATACTTAGAATTGAATAACTTAGGTTTGTGCTTAGGAACTATTGTAGGACATATAGATGCAAAGTGACCTATCTCATTGCATGAAAAACATTTCAAAGGTAACTTTCCTTCAAATTTACCCTTACCTCTCTTTTCTCTTCTAGCTATCAGTGCAACAATTTCATCTAGCTTTCTGTCATCTGCTTGTATTTGTTCCCATTCTTTTGATGACCTACAACTGATTGAATATCTGGATGAGCTAAAGAGATAGCGATTAGAGATCACCGAGCTATAAAAGTGACATGTAAGATGATTAAATGAGTCAATATGTTGTCATTGATGTCAACTAGTGATGAAGGGTGCTCCCCTTAGTACCACAAACACATAACAGATATAGAGAAACAACAACAATATGCAAGAACAGAAAATTGGCTTCTTATTATCTCCACAAATGTGGAATTACAAACTTTCAGAATTACAATATGCAAAGCCACATGGGCATTCCCTTACAATATTCTGTAGGACAAAGCCTCGAACTATTACCCAGATCTACTACCCAGAACTATTCTGAACTGCCTAAGACAATAATACAGCCTTCCTTATATAGGCAATTTTCCACCGCCTGGGAAGGTTCCAGAATTTTAGCCAATAAGGCCGACCAAACTTAGAATTATTTTTATTTTACATTTCATTACATCATAGTCGGCTCAAAATAAATTTTGAAACCCGAACAGAAATTTTGAAGAAAAATCATTTTCCGCCATTTCAAGTGACCCAACTTCCGAAGACCATAAGTCATCACTAGTTGACCCGATTGACTATTGTAACCCCATTTCGGAAAGGGCGCGAGGAGCTCTACAACGCCTGAATCAAGCATGCTTCATTCAGCCCAAAATTCGACCTCATCTGGGGCCTCTAAAACCTTCAAAACTGAGTTCAAAGTTTCTGTCCCCTGCTGCCAATACCGAAAATCTTCAATATCTTCCAATATACACTTGATCTGGCAATGAAACTTTACTGGCAGACTTGTATGACCAAAATGAACCTCCAAGAAAGAAATCAGATCATTCTGAGCACATACGAAAATTATCAAAAATAGTAACTTTCCATAAATAGCAGCTCTGCACAAAATAGCCCTTATTGAATATAAAAACAGAAATATTTTTTGGGTGATGCAAGATTGCTCTTACACCCAGGATGCTCCTGCATCAGACACCCAGGGTAATTTGAGAAGTGACCCTGTCACGACTCAGGTGTGCAGAGGAAAGCCAAGACGGCTAACCTCCTCCTTTGTCAGCCATGATGAATCTTCAACAGGTCGTCCTTTCCACTTGACCAGATATTCTTCATATGTCCTGTTCCTTGTGCTTCTGCCAACACGACTGTCCAGTATATCTTCGATCTCCTTAGTGTCTGAACTGGTTGCTGGATTACTCCACTGTGCTGCTGTGATCTCATCTTCAACACCTCCTTCATGATACTCTGTCAGATCTGAAATGTTAAACACTGGTGAAATATTTAGCTCAGTAGGCAATTCTACCTCATATGCGTTTCCTGAATCATGTTTCTTCAGTATCTTACATGGCCCAAACTTCTTCATTTTCAGCTTGTTATATGTACCGACTGGAAACCGCTCCTTCCGCAAATGAACCATGACTTCATCACCAACCTAAAATTCCTTATACCTCCTTTTCTCATCTGCCTTAGCCTTATACTGTGCGTTCATCTTGGTAATATGCTTCCTCACCTCTTCATGGATGTTCTTCAAGTGTTCTGCAAAATCTCCAGCTTCAGCACTACTTATTTCTCCTTTATCTATCTTCCTCAATTCAGATGCATTTCTTGGACTACTTCCATATACAATCTGGAATGGTGATTTACCAGTGCTCCTGTTGACAGAATTATTGTATGCAAATTCCGCCTGTGGTAAAATCAAATCCCATCCTGTTGGCTTATCTCCAACCAAACATCTCAGCAAATTTCCCAAACTCCTATTCACCACCTCTGTCTGTCCATCAGTCTGTGGATGATGTGATGAGCTGAACTTCAAATCTGTCTTCAACTTCTTCCACAACGTACGCCAGAAATATCCAACAAACTTAGTGTCCCGATCTGAAACTATGGTCTTTGGCAAACCATGAAGTCTCACTACTTCTCTGAAAAAAAATTCTGCTACATGAATAGCATCATTAGTCTTCTTGCAGGGAATAAAATGTGCCATCTTTGAAAATCTGTCAACTACTACAAAAATTGAATCATGTCCCCGCTGTGTCCTCGGTAAACCAAGAACAAAGTCCATACTGATATCCTCCCAAGGCTTCTCTGGTATAGGTAATGGCTGATACAACCCTGTATTCTGCTTCACTCCTTTCGCCATCTGACATACTCTGCAACTCTGTACAAATTTCTTCACATCTTGCTGCAACTGTGGCCAATAATAATTCTCACTAACCAAACCAAGGGTTTTATCACGACCAAAATGTCCAGCCAATCCTCCGCTATGGTTCTCCTTGATGAGATTCTCCCTCATAGAACTTCGTGGAATGCACAACTGACTCCCTCTGAATAGCATATCATCCTGGATGATGAAATCCAACCATTTCGTCCTGTCTAGAGTAACAGGTTCCGTACAAACTTTCCAAGCTTCACCAAAATCAGGATCCTCTGGATACAAATTCTTGAGTTCCTTGAACCCAACCACTTCAATCTGCATTTTTGTCAGCAATAGTTGCCTTCTGCTAAGAGCATCTGCAACCCTATTAGAGTTTCCACTCCTATGTTTCAAAACAAATGTATAACTCTGTAAAAACTCAACCCATTTCAAATGCCTTTGATTCAATTTTCCTTGACTATTCAAATATTGCAAAGCCTGATGATCGGTATACAAAACAAACTCCTTAGGAAGCAGATAGTGTCTCCACTTCTTTAATGCCTGAACTATAGCATAAAATTCTTGATCATAAACAGAATATTTCCTCTTGGCATCATTTAACTTCTCACTGAAATAAGCAATAGGTTTACCTTCTTGGCTCATAACAGCTCCTATTGCAGTACCACTAGCATCACAATCTACTTGAAACACCTTATTAAAATCTGGAAGTGCTAAAATAGGTTGTTCTGTAACTTTTTGTTTCAACAATTGAAAACTCTTTTCTGCCCCATTAGTCCACTTAAACTCTTTTCTATCCCCTCTCATTGTTTCAGTCAAGGGTCCACAAGTACTGCTAAAGTTTCTGATAAACTTTCTGTAAAAGCTAGCTAGACCATGAAAAGATCTTACCTCGGTAGCACTCCTCAGAGTAGGCCATTCAAGGATAGCCTGTACCTTCTCTGGGTCCATTTTTAGACCTTCTGCTGAAACTACAAATCCCAAATACACCAACTCTTTCTTCACAAAACTGCACTTCTTCAAATTAATCAACAATTTCTCTTCTCTCAACTTCTCAAATACCATACGAATATGCATCATATGCTCATCCAATGTCTTACTAAAGATCAAAATATCATCTAGGTAAACAATGACAAACTTACCCAGAAATTCTTTCAGAACCTCATTCATGAGCCGCATGAAAGTGCTCGGTGCATTGGTTAGCCCAAAAGGCATGACTAACCACTCATATAGTCCTTCCTTTGTCTTGAAGGCAGTCTTCCATTCATCTCCTTTTCTGATCCGAATCTAATGATATCCACTTTTCATATCTATCTTTGAAAAATACACAGCTCCACTCAAACAGTCCATAATATCATCCATTCGTGGCAATGGAAACCTGTACTTGATTGTGATCTTGTTTATTGCCCTAGAATCTGTACACATCCTCCATTCTCCATTCTTCTTTGGTGCTAATACCGCTGGTACAGCACAGGGACTCAGACTCTCTCGAATCAATCCTTTCTGTAACAACTCATGTACTTGTCTGTTCAACTCCTCACTTTCTGCAGGTGTCATTCTGTGTGCTGCCTTATTCGGCAAACTCGCTCCTGGGATCAAGTCCATCTGATGACTGATCTTCCTGACTGGTGGTAAGCCATCAGGCACGTTATCGGATACAATATCCTGAAACTCGTTCAACAAATCTGCAACTTCTACAGGAACATCTTCTACTTCCTCTTTACCAGCTTTTGGAATTAAAGTAAAACATACATGCTCATGCCTCATACCATCTAGGAAATTTCTTCCATCAACAAATGTTATTCTTGCATTACCATATACCTTTTCTTCAGTCTCCTTCAATGGTTTTAGCTTATGCCGCACTCCATCCTTTGTCAGGGAATAGGTATTCGCACGACTATCATGTACACCACATCTGTCAAACTGCCATGGTCTACCCAACAACATATGACATGCATCCATAGATATGATATCACACAATACCTCATCTTGGTATCCGCCAATCTTGAACTTCACCAGGCATTGTTCATTGACCATGACCTTGTGGTCATCCTGTACCCAGGCAATCCGATATGGATGTGGGTGTTTCTGTCTCTTGAGCTTCAACTTTGTCACCATCTCTTCTGACACCAAATTGTCAGTGCTTCCACTATCAATGATCACATCACAACATTTACCTTCACACTTGCACCTGGTGCGAAACAGGCTCCTCCTTTGCTCAGGTTCATTCTCACCACTCAACAGGACTCTTCTGTTAATCAACGTTTCTCCTCTTTCAGCATCTTCAGAATTTGATGATCTGGCATCTTCATCTACATGTGCAACTCTGGCCTGGCCTTCATTTCTCCTGTCTGTTCTGCCTTGGCGCTGAGGACATTCAAATGCCCTATGACCTTCTTCTCCACAGTGAAAACATGTTCCACGGAAGCCACCTCTTCCAGATCCTTGTCCTCTTCCTCTTCCTCTCTGATCTCTATTATTCTGATCCTGGAAGCGATTGGAATTATTTCCTCGCTGATTCTCACTGCTACTGGCCTCATCCTTCTTTTTCGGATCTTCATTTCGGCCACCATATGATCGTCCACCAGATCGTCCACCGCGACCTCTTCCGTTTTGTCTGCTCTCAAACTTCTTGTTCAGCTTTTCCTCTACTTTTAGGGCAAACTGGTATGCTTCTTCAATACTGTTCATTCGAACCAGATTCAGCTCCTCCTGAATGCTTGGCCTTAACCCATTAAGGTATCGGGCAACTTTCTCCTTATCAGCTTCCGCATGGCCTGTTCTGATGAGAAGTCGATAGAACTCCTCTGTATACTCCTGAACAGATCTTCCTGCTTGCTTCAAACTCTGCATTTTTTTCAGTAGGTCAAGCTCATAATCAACAGGAATGAACTGCCGCTTCAATTTATCCACCATCCGATCCCATCTTGTGATTTTATCTTTCCCTCTTCTATTTCGCTCCAATTGAATTTCTTGCCACCAGATCTTCGCATGACCTTTCAGTCTGGCCTTCGCAAATTTGACTCTATCAGGATCGTCAACATCTTCGTACTCAAAATATTCTTCACATTCATTGATCCAGTCAATCAATTCCTCTGGGTTAAGATTTTCAGAAAATGTAGGAACCTCAATCTTAGGTCTTTTCCCAATCTTAGAAATGGCCCGAAAAAGTCTTTCTTCCTCCTGGTTCACAATTTCGACTTCTCCTTCTTGATATTCTTCTTCGGCTTCATCCTCGCTTTCATCTCTGACATTAAGATTCATTCCTCTGCGAATCTCTTCTTGCAATGCTCGCACTTGTCTCTGCAGCTCTCTAACCTCAGGTGTCACAACACCAGCTCTTCCGCCACGTTCCCTTCGTGGAGGCATTTTCGCGATGTGCGCCGAAACCCTAACCACGGTCCTGGTGCAAACTGCCTCACAGTCGGCGATCTGTTTTCACACTCAAGAACTCCTGCTCTGATACCACCTGATGAAGGGTGCTCCCCTTAGTACCACAAACACATAACAGATATAGAGAAACAACAACAATATGCAAGAACAGAAAATTGGCTTCTTATTATCTCCACAAATGTGGAATTACAAACTTTCAGAATTACAATATGCAAAGCCACATGGGCATTCCCTTACAATATTCTGTAGGACAAAGCCTCGAGCTATTACCCAGATCTACTACCCAGAACTATTCTGAACTGCCTAAGACAATAATACAGCCTTCCTTATATAGGCAATTTTTCACCGCCTGGGAAGGTTCCAGAATTTTAGCCAATAAGGCCGACCAAACTTAGAATTATTTTTATTTTACATTTCATTACATCATAGTCGGCTCAAAATAAATTTTGAAACCCGAACAGAAATTTTGAAGAAAAATCATTTTCCGCCATTTCAAGTGACCCAACTTCCGAAGACCATAAGTCATCACCAGTTGACCCGATTGACTATTGTAACCCCATTTCGGAAAGGGCATGAGAAGCTCTACAACGCTTGAATCAAGTAAGCTTCATTCAGCCCAAAATTCGACCTCATCCGGGGCCTCTAAAGCCTTCAAAACTGAGTTCAAAGTTTCTGTCCCCTGCTGCCAATACCGAAAATCTTCAATATCTTCCAATATACACTTGATCTGGCAATGAAACTTTACTGGCAGACTTGTATGACCAAAATGAACCTCCAAGAAAGAAATCAGATCATTCTGAGCACATACGAAAATTACCAAAAATAGTAACTTTCCATAAATAGCAGCTCTGCACAAAATAGCCCTTATTGAATATAAACACAGAAATATTTTTTGGGTGATGCAAGATTGCTCTTACACCCAGGATGCTCCTGCATCAGACACCCAGGGTAATTTGAGAAGTGACCCTGTCACGACTCAGGTGTGCAGAGGAAAGCCAAGACGGCTAACCTCCTCCTTTGTCAGCCATGATGAATCTTCAACAAGTCGTCCTTTCCACTTGACCAGATATTCTTCATATGTCCTGTTCCTTGTGCTTCTGCCAACATGACTGTCCAATATATCTTCGATCTCCTCAGTGTCTGAACTGGTTGCTGGAATACTCCACTGTGCTGCTGTGATCTCATCTTCAACACCTCCTTCATGATACTCTGTCAGATCTGAAATGTTAAACACTGGTGAAATATTTAGCTCAGTAGGCAATTCTACCTCATATGCGTTTCCTGAATCATGTTTCTTCAGTATCTTACATGGCCCAAACTTCTTCATTTTCAGCTTGTTATATGTACCGACTGGAAACCGCTCCTTCCGCAAATGAACCATGACTTCATCACCAACCTGAAATTCCTTATACCTCCTTTTCTCATCTGCCTTAGCCTTATACTGTGCGTTCATCTTGGTAATATGCTTCCTCACCTCTTCATGGATGTTCTTCAAGTGTTCTGCAAAATCTCCAGCTTCAGCACTACTTATTTCTCCTTTATCTATCTTCCTCAATTCAGATGCATTTCTTGGACTACTTCCATATACAATCTGGAATGGTGATTTACCAGTGCTCCTGTTGACAGAATTATTGTATGCAAATTCCGCCTGTGGTAAAATCAAATCCATCCTGTTGCCTTATCTCCAACCAAACATCTCAGCAAATTTTCCAAACTCCTATTCACCACCTCTGTCTGTCCATCAGTCTGTGGATGATGTGATGAGCTGAACTTCAAATCTGTCTTCAACTTCTTCCACAACGTACGCCAGAAATATCCAACAAACTTAGTGTCCCGATCTGAAACTATGGTCTTTGGCAAACCATGAAGTCTCACTACTTCTCTGAAAAACAATTCTGCTACATGAACAGCATCATTAGTTTTCTTGCAGGGAATAAAATGTGTCATCTTTGTAAATCTGTCAACTACAACAAAAATTGAATCATGTCCCCGTTGTGCCCTCGGTAAACCAAGAACAAAGTCCATACTGATATCCTCCCAAGGCTTCTCTGGTATAGGTAATGGCTGATACAACCCTGTATTCTGCTTCACTCCTTTCGCCATCTGACATACTCTGCAACTCTGTACAAACTTCTTAACATCTTGCTGCAACTGTGGCCAATAATAATTCTCACTAACCAAACCAAGGGTTTTATCATGACCAAAATGTCCAACCAATCCTCCGCTATGCTTCTCCTTGATGAGATTCTCCATCATAGAACTTCATGGAATGCACAACTGACTCCCTCTGAATAGCATATCATCCTGGATGATGAAATCCAACCATTTCGTCCTGTCTAGAGTAACAGGTTCCGTACAAGCTTTCCAAGCTTCACCAAAATCAGGATCCTCTGGATACAAATTCTTGAGTTCCTTGAACCCAACCACTTCAATCTGCATTTCTGTCAGCAATAGTTGCCTTCTGCTAAGAGCATCTGCAACCCTATTAGACTTTCCACTCTTTTGTTTCAAAACAAATGTATAACTCTGTAAAAACTCAACCCATTTCAAATGCCTTTGATTCAATTTTCCTTGACTATTCAAATATTGCAAAGCTTGATGATCAGTATACAAAACAAACTCTTTAGGAAGCAGATAGTGTCTCCACTTCTTTAATGCCTGAACTATAGCATAAAATTCCTGATCATAAACAGAATATTTCCTCTTGGCATCATTTAACTTCTTACTGAAATAAGCAATAGGTTTACCTTCTTGGCTCATAACAGCTCCTATTGCAGTACCACTAGCATCACAATCTACTTGAAACACCTTATTAAAATCTGGAAATGCTAAAATAGATTGTTCTGTAACTTTTTGTTTCAACAATTGAAAACTCTTTTCTGCCCCATTAGTCCACTTAAACTCTTTTCTATCCCCTCTCATTGTTTCAGTCAAGGGTCCACAAGTACTGCTAAAGTTTCTGATAAACTTTCTGTAAAAGCTAGCTAGACCATGAAAAGATCTTACCTCAGTAGCACTCCTTGGAGTAGGCCATTCAAGGATAGCCTGTACCTTCTCTGGGTCTATTTTTAGACCTTCTGCTGAAACTACAAATCCCAAAAACACCAACTCTTTCTTCACAAAACTGCACTTCTTCAAATTAATCAACAATTTCTCTTCTCTCAACTTCTCAAATACCATATGAATATGCATCATATGCTCATCCAATGTCTTACTAAAGATCAAAATATCATCTAGGTAAACAATGACAAACTTACCCAGAAATTCTTTCAGAACCTCGTTCATGAGCCGCATGAAAGTGCTCGGTGCATTGATTAGCCCAAAAGGCATGACTAACCACTCATATAGTCCTTCCTTTGTCTTGAAGGCAGTCTTCCATTCATCTCCTTCTCTGATCTGAATCTGATGATATCCACTTTTCAGATCTATCTTTGAAAAATACACAGCTCCACTCAAACAGTCCATAATATCATCCATTCGTGGCAATGAAAACCTGTACTTGATTGTGATCTTGTTTATTGCCCTAGAATCTGTACACATCCTCCATTCTCCATTCTTCTTTGGTGCTAATACCGCTGGTATAGCACAGGGACTCAGACTCTCTCGAATCAATCCTTTCTGTAACAACTCATGTACTTGTCTGTTCAACTCCTCACTTTCTGCAGGTGTCATTCTGTGTGCTGCCTTATTCGGAAAACTCACTCTTGGGATCAAGTCCATCTGATGACTGATCTTCCTGACTGGTGGTAATCCATCAGGCACGTTATCGGATACAATATCCTGAAACTCATTCAACAAATCTGCAACTTCTACAGGAACATCTTCTACTCCCTCTTTACCAGCTTTTGGAATTAAAGCAAAACATACATGCTCATGCCTCATACCATCTAGGAAATTTCTTCCATCAACAAATGTTATTCTTGCATTACCATATACCTTTTCTTCAGTCTCCTTCAATGGTTTTAGCTTATGCCGCACTCCATCCTTTGTCAGGGAATAGGTATTCGCACGACCATCATGTACACCACATCTGTCAAACTGCCATGGTCTACCCAACAACATATGACATGCATCCATAGATATGATATCACACAATACCTCATCTTGGTATCCGCCAATCTTGAACTTCACCAGGCATTGTTCATTGACCATGACCTTGTGGTCATCCTGTACCCAGGCAATCCGATATGGATGTGGGTGTTTCTATCTCTTGAGCTTCATTTTTGTCACCATCTCTTCTGACACCAAATTGTTAGTGCTTCCACTATCAATGATCACATCACAACATTTACCTTCACACTTGCACCTGGTGCGAAACAGGCTCCTCCTTTGCTCAGGTTCATTCTCACCACTCAACAGGACTCTTCTGTTAATCAACGTTTCTCCTCTTTCAGCATCTTCAAAATTTGATGATCTGGCATCTTCATCTACATGTGCAACTCTGGCCTGGCCTTCATTTCTCCTGTCTGTTCTGCCTTGGCGCTGAGGACATTCAAATGCCCTATGACCTTCTTCTCCACAGTGAAAACATGTTCCACGGAAGCCACCTCTTCCAGATCCTTGTCCTCTTCCTCTTCCTCTCTGATCTCTATTATTCTGATCCTGGAAGCGATTGGAATTATTTCCTAGCTGATTCTCACTGCTACTGGCCTCATCCTTCTTTTTCGGATCTTCATTTCGGCCACCATATGACTGTCCACCAGATCGTCCACCGCGACCTCTTCCATTTTGTCTGCTCTCAAACTTCTTGTTCAGCTTTTCCTCTACTTTTAGGGCAAACTGGTATGCTTCTTCAATACTGTTCATTCGAACCAGATTCAGCTCCTCCTGAATGCTTGGCCTTAACCCATTAAGGTATCGGGCAACTTTCTCCTTATCAGCTTCCGCATGGCCTGTTCTGATGAGAAGTCGATAGAACTCCTCTGTATACTCCTGAACAGATCTTCCTGCTTGCTTCAAACTCTGCATTTTTTTCAGTAGGTCAAGCTCATAATCAACAGGAATGAACTGCCGCTTCAATTTATCCACCATCCGATCCCATCTTGTGATTTTATCTTTCCCTCTTCTATTTCGCTCCAATTGAATTTCTTGCCACCAGATCTTCGCATGACCTTTCAGTCTGGCCTTCGCAAATTTGACTCTATCAAGATCGTCAACATCTTCGTACTCAAAATATTCCTCACATTCATTGACCCAGTCAATCAATTCCTTTGGGTTAAGATTTTCAGAAAATGTAGGAACCTCAATCTTAGGTCTTTTCCCAATCTTAGAAATGGCCCGAAAAAGTCTTTCTTCCTCCTGGTTCACAATTTCCACTTCTCCTTCTTGATATTCTTCTTCGGCTTCATCCTCGCTTTCATCTCTGACATTAAGATTCATTCCTCTGCGAATCTCTTCTTGCAATGCTCGCACTTGTCTCTGCAGCTCTCTAACCTCAGGTGTCACAACACCAGCTCTTCCGCCACGTTCCCTTCATGGAGGCATTTTCGCGATGCGCGCCGAAACCCTAACCACGGTCCTGGTGCAAACTACCTCACAGTCGGCCATCTGTTTTCACACTCGAGAACTCCTGCTCTGATACCACCTGATGAAGGGTGCTCCCCTTAGTACCACAAACACATAACAGATATAGAGAAATAACAACAATATGCAAGAACAGAAAATTGGCTTCTTATTATCTTCACAAATGTGGAATTACAAACTTTCAGAATTACAATATGCAAAGCCACATGGGCATTCCCTTACAATATTCTGTAGGACAAAGCCTCGAGCTATTACCCAGATCTACTACCCAGAACTATTCTGAACTGCCTAAGACAATAATACAGCCTTCCTTATATAGGCAATTTTCCACCGCCTGGGAAGGTTCCAGAATTTTAGCCAATAAGGCCGACCAAACTTAGAATTATTTTTATTTTACATTTCATTACATCATAGTCGGCTCAAAATAAATTTTGAAACCCGAACAAAAATTTTGAAGAAAAATCATTTTCCGCCATTTCAAGTGACCCAACTTCCGAAGACCATAAGTCATCACCAGTTGACCCGATTCACTATTGTAACCCCATTTCGGAAAGGGCGCGAGGAGCTCTACAACGCTTTAATCAAGCAAGCTTCATTCAGCCCAAAATTCGACCTCATCCGGGGCATCTAAAGCCTTCAAAACTGAGTTCAAAGTTTCTATCCCCTGCTGCCAATACCGAAAATCTTCAATATCTTCCAATATACACTTGATCTGGCAATGAAACTTTACTGGCAGACTTGTATGACCAAAATGAACCTCCAAGAAAGAAATCAGATCATTCTGAGCACATACGAAAATTACCAAAAATAGTAACTTTCCATAAATAGCAGCTCTGCACAAAATAGCCCTTATTGAATATAAACACAGAAATATTTTTTGGGTGATGCAAGATTGCTCTTACACCCAGGATGCTCCTGCATCAGACACCCAGGGTAATTTGAGAAGTGACCCTGTCACGACTCAGGTGTGCAGAGGAAAGCCAAGACGGCTAACCTCCTCCTTTGTCAGCCATGATGAATCTTCAACAGGTCGTCCTTTCCACTTGACCAGATATTCTTCATATGTCCTGTTCCTTGTGCTTCTGCCAACACGACTGTCCAGTATATCTTCGATCTCCTCAGTGTCTGAACTGGTTGATGGAATACTCCATTGTGCTGCTGTGATCTCATCTTCAACACCTCCTTCATGATACTCTGTCAGATCTGAAATGTTAAACACTGGTGAAATATTTAGCTCAGTAGGCAATTCTACCTCATATGAGTTTCCTGAATCATGTTTCTTCAGTATCTTACATGGCCCAAACTTCTTCATTTTCAGCTTGTTATATGTACCGACTGGAAACTGCTCCTTCCGCAAATGAACCATAACTTCATCACCAACCTGAAATTCCTTATACCTCCTTTTCTCATCTGCCTTAGCCTTATACTGTGCGTTCATCTTGGTAATATGCTTCCTCACCTCTTCATGGATGTTCTTCAAGTGTTCTGCAAAATCTCCAGCTTCAGCACTACTTATTTCTCCTTTATCTATCTTCCTCAATTCAGATGCATTTCTTGGACTACTTCCATATACAATCTGGAATGGTGATTTACCAGTGCTCCTGTTGACAGAATTATTGTATGCAAATTCCGCCTGTGGTAAAATCAAATCCATCCTGTTGGCTTATCTCCAACCAAACATCTCAGCAAATTTCCCAAACTCCTATTCACCACCTCTGTCTGTCCATCAGTCTGTGGATGATGTGATGAGCTGAACTTCAAATCTGTCTTCAACTTCTTCCACAACGTACGCCAAAAATATCCAACAAACTTAGTGTCCCGATCTGAAACTATGGTATTTGGCAAACCATGAAGTCTCACTACTTCTCTGAAAAACAATTCTGCTACATGAACAACATCATTAGTCTTCTTGCAGGGAATAAAATGTGCCATCTTTGAAAATCTGTCAACTACTACAAAAATTGAATCATGTCCTCGCTGTGTCATCGGTAAACCAAGAACAAAGTCCATACCGATATCCTACCAAGGCTTCTCTGGTATAGGTAATGGCTGATACAACCCTGTATTCTGCTTCACTCCTTTCGCCATCTGACATACTCTGCAACTCTGTACAAACTTCTTCACATCTTGTTGCAACTGTGGCCAATAATAATTCTCACTAACCAAACCAAGGGTTTTATCACGACCAAAATGTCCAGCCAATCCTCCGCTATGCTTCTCCTTGATGAGATTCTCCCTCATAGAACTTCGTGGAATGCACAACTGACTCCCTCTGAATAGCATATCATCCTGGATGATGAAATCCAACCATTTCGTCCTGTCTAGAGTAACAGGTTCCGTACAAGCTTTCCAAGCTTCACCAAAATCAGGATCCTCTGGATACAAATTCTTGAGTTCCTTGAACCCAACCACTTCAATCTGCATTTCTGTCAGCAATAGTTGCCTTCTGCTAAGAACATCTGCAACCCTATTAGACTTTCTACTCTTGTGTTTCAAAACAAATGTATAACTCTGTAAAAACTCAACCCATTTCAAATGCCTTTGATTCAATTTTCCTTGACTATTCAAATATTGTAAAGCTTGATGATCAGTATACAAAACAAACTCCTTAGGAAGCAGATAGTGTCTCCACTTCTTTAATGCCTGAACTATAGCATAAAATTCTTGATCATAAACAGAATATTTCCTCTTGGCATCATTTAACTTCTCACTGAAATAAGCAATAGGTTTACCTTCTTGGCTCATAACAGCTCCTATTGCAGTACCACTAGCATCACAATCTACTTGAAACACCTTATTAAAATTTGGAAGTGCTAAAATAGGTTGTTCTGTAACTTTTTGTTTCAACAATTGAAAACTCTTTTCTGCCCCATTAGTCCACTTAAACTCTTTTCTATCCCCTCTCATTGTTTCAGTCAAGGGTCCACAAGTACTGCTAAAGTTTCTGATAAACTTTCTCTAAAAGCTAGCTAGACCATGAAAAGATCTTACCTCAGTAGCACTCCTCGGAGTAGTCCATTCAGGGATAGCCTGTACCTTCTCTGGGTCCATTTTTAGACCTTCTGCTTAAACTAAAAATCTCAAATACACCAACTCTTTCTTCACAAAACTGCACTTCTTCAAATTAATCAACAATTTCTCTTCTCTCAACTTCTCAAATACCATACGAATATGCATCATATGCTCATCCAATGTCTTACTAAAGATCAAAATATCATCTAGGTAAACAATGACAAACTTACCCAGAAATTCTTTCAGAACCTCGTTCATGAGCCGCATGAAAGTGCTCGGTGCATTGGTTAGCCCAAAAGGCATGACTAACCACTCATATAGTCCTTCCTTTGTCTTGAAGGCAGTTTTCCATTCATCTCCTTCTCTGATCCGAATCTGATGATATCCACTTTTCAGATTTATCTTTGAAAAATACACAGCTCCACTCAAACAGTCCATAATATCATCCATTCGTGGCAATGGAAACCTGTACTTGATTGTGATCTTGTTTATTGCCCTATAATCTGTACACATCCTCCATTCTTCATTCTTCTTTGGTGCTAATACCGTTGGTACAGCACAGGGACTCAGACTCTCTCGAATCAATCCTTTCTGTAACAACTCATGTACTTGTCTGTTCAACTCCTCACTTTCTGCAGGTGTCATTCTGTGTGCTGCCTTATTCGGCAAACTCGCTCCTGGGATCAAGTCCATCTGATGACTGATCTTCCTGACTGATGGTAATCCATCATGCACGTTATCGGATACAATATCCTGAAACTCATTCAACAAATCTGCAACTTCTACAGGAACATCTTCTACTTCCTCTTTACCAGCTTTTGGAATTAAAGCAAAACATACATGCTCATGCCTCATACCATCTAGAAAATTTCTTCCATCAACAAATGTTATTCTTGCATTACCATATACCTTTTCTTCAGTCTCCTTCAATGGTTTTAGCTTATGCCGCACTCCATCCTTTGTCAGGGAATAGGTATTCGCACGACCATCATGTACAGCACATCTGTCAAACTGCCATGGTCTACCCAACAACATATGACATGCATCCATAGATATGATATCACACAATACCTCATCTTGGTATCCGCCAATCTTGAACTTCACCAGGCATTGTTCATTGACCATGACCTTGTGGTCATCCTGTACCCAGGCAATCCGATATGGATGTGGGTGTTTCTGTCTCTTGAGCTTCAACTTTGTCACCATCTCTTCTGACACCAAATTATCAGTGCTTCCACTATCAATGATCACATCACAACATTTACTTTCACACTTGCACCTGGTGCGAAACAGGCTCCTCCTTTGCTCAGGTTCATTCTCACCACTCAACAGGACTCTTCTGTTAATCAACGTTTCTCCTCTTTCAGCATCTTCAGAATTTGATGATCTGGCATCTTCATCTACATGTGCAACTCTGGCCTGGCCTTCATTTCTCCTGTCTGTTCTGCCTTGGCGCTGAGGACATTCAAATGCCCTATGACCTTCTTCTCCACAGTGAAAACATGTTCCACGGAAGCCACCTCTTCCAGATCCTTGTCCTCTTCCTCTTCCTCTCTGATCTCTATTATTCTGATCCTGGAAGCGATTGGAATTATTTCCTCGCTGATTCTCAGTGCTACTGGCCTCATCCTTCTTTTTCGGATCTTCATTTCGGCCACCATATGACCATCCACCAGATCGTCCACCGCGACCTCTTCTGTTTTGTCTGCTCTCAAACTTCTTGTTCAGCTTTTCCTCTACTTTTAGGGCAAACTAGTATGCTTCTTCAATACTGTTCATTCGAACCAGATTCAGCTCCTCCTGAATGCTTGGCCTTAACCCATTAAGGTATCGGGCAACTTTCTCCTTATCAGCTTCCGCATGGCCTGTTCTGATGAGAAGTCGATAGAACTCCTCTGTATACTCCTGAACAGATCTTCCTGCTTGCTTCAAACTCTGCATTTTTTTTCAGTAGGTCAAGCTCATAATCAACAGGAATGAACTGCCGCTTCAATTTATCCACCATCCGATCCCATCTTGTGATTTTATCTTTCCCTCTTCTATTTCGCTCCAATTGAATTTCTTGCCACCAGATCTTCGCATGACCTTTCAGTCTGGCCTTCGCAAATTTGACTCTATCAGGATCGTCAACATCTTCGTACTCAAAATATTTCTCACATTCATTGATCCAGTCAATCAATTCCTCTGGGTTAAGATTTTCAGAAAATGTAAGAACCTCAATCTTAGGTCTTTTCCCAATCTTAGAAATGGCCCGAAAAAGTCTTTCTTCCTCCTGGTTCACAATTTCGACTTCTCCTTCTTGATATTCTTCTTCGGCTTCATCCTCGCTTTCATCTCTGACATTAAGATTCATTCCTCTGCGAATCTCTTCTTGCAATGCTCGCACTTGTCTCTGCAGCTCTCTAACCTCAGGTGTCACAACACCAGCTCTTCCGCCACGTTCCCTTCGTGGAGGCATTTTCGCGATGCGCGCCGAAACCCTAACCACGGTCCTGGTGCAAACTGCCTCACAGTCGGTGATCTATTTTCACACTCAAGAACTCCTGCTCTGATACCACCTGATGAAGGGTGCTCCCCTTAGTACCACAAACACATAACAGATATAGAGAAACAACAACAATATGCAAGAGCAGAAAATTGGCTTCTTATTATCTCCACAAATGTGGAATTACAAACTTTCAGAATTACAATATGCAAAGCCACATGGGCATTCCCTTACAATATTCTGTAGGACAAAGCCTCGAGCTATTACCCAGATCTACTACCCAGAACTATTCTTAACTGCCTAAGACAATAATACAGCCTTCCTTATATAGGCAATTTTCCACCGCCTGGGAAGGTTCCAGAATTTTAGCCAATAAGGCCGACCAAACTTAGAATTATTTTTATTTTACATTTCATTACATCATAGTCGGCTCAAAATAAATTTTGAAACCCGAACAGAAATTTTGAAGAAAAATCATTTTCCGCCATTTCAAGTGACCCAACTTTCGAAGACCATAAGTCATCACCAGTTGACCCGATTGACTATTGTAACCCCATTTCGGAAAGGGCGCGAGGAGCTCTACAACGCTTGAATCAAGCAAGCTTCATTCAGCCCAAAATTTGACCTCATCCGGGGCCTCTAAAGCCTTCAAAACTGAGTTCAAAGTTTCTGTCCCCTGCTGCCAATACCGAAAATCTTCAATATCTTCCAATATACACTTGATCTGGCAATGAAACTTTACTGGCAAACTTGTATGACCAAAATGAACCTCCAAGAAAGAAATCAGATCATTCTGAGCACATACGAAAATTACCAAAAATAGTAACTTTCCATAAATAGCAGCTCTGCACAAAATAGCCCTTATTGAATATAAAAACAGAAATATTTTTTGGGTGATGCAAGATTGCTCTTACACCCAGGATGCTCCTGCATCAGACACCCAGGGTAATTTGAGAAGTGACCCTGTCACGACTCAGGTGTGCAGAGGAAAGCCAAGACGGCTAACCTCCTCCTTTGTCAGCCATGATGAATCTTCAACAGGTCATCCTTTCCACTTGACCAGATATTCTTCATATGTCATGTTCCTTGTGCTTCTGCCAACACGACTGTCTAGTATATCTTCGATCTCCTTAGTGTCTGAACTGGTTGCTGGATTACTCCACTGTGCTGCTGTGATCTCATCTTCAACACCTCTTTCATGATACTCTGTCAGATCTGAAATGTTAAACACTGGTGAAATATTTAGCTCAGTAGGCAATTCTACCTCATATGCGTTTCCTGAATCATGTTTCTTCAGTATCTTACATGGCCCAAACTTCTTCATTTTAAGCTTGTTATATGTACCGACTGGAAACCGCTCCTTCCGCAAATGAACCATGACTTCATCACCAACCTGAAATTCCTTATACCTCCTTTTCTCATCTGCCTTAGCCTTATACTGTGCGTTCATCTTGGTAATATGCTTCCTCACCTCTTCATGGATGTTCTTCAAGTGTTCTGCAAAATCTCCAGCTTCAGCACTACTTATTTCTCCTTTATCTATCTTCCTCAATTCAGATGCATTTCTTGGACTACTTCCATATACAATCTGGAATGGTGATTTACCAGTGCTCCTATTGACAGAATTATTGTATGCAAATTCCGCCTGTGGTAAAATCAAATCCATCCTGTTGGCTTATCTCCAACCAAACATCTCAGCAAATTTCCCAAACTCCTATTCACCACCTCTGTCTGTCCATCAGTCTGTGGATGATGTGATGAGCTGAACTTCAAATCTGTCTTCAACTTCTTCCACAACGTACGCCAGAAATATCCAACAAACTTAGTGTCCCGATCTGAAACCTCCAAGAAAGAAATCAGATCATTCTGAGCACATACGAAAATTACCAAAAATAGTAACTTTCCATAAATAGCAGCTCTGCACAAAATAGCCCTTATTGAATATAAAAACATAAATATTTTTTTGGGTGATGCAAGATTGCTCTTACACCCAGGATGCTCCTGCATCAACTAGTCTTGACTATACTTACATGATATTTACAAATACTTGAACATCTATAGAATGAAGAAATGAGATATCTACATAAAGAAAAGATGGATATGATAGATAAGGATAAGGTATACATTAGGTAACTTATTGATGAGTCTATGGCATTATATTGTTGACTTGAGCATGTTACATTATTCTATTATGAAGAAGAGATCAGAATTGAACAAGTGAATGTGGTCAGTAATTAAATATTTATGTATACACTAAGTTAGTCATGTGTATACTGAGTGACATTAATAACCAAGTTAGTTATCACCGACGTATTTCAATATTAACTGAGTATGGATGAAAACATTAAATGTTATAACAGCTGAATAAAATTGTTGAGCTGGAAATTGTGCATGATTTTGAAGTAATAGATAAAGTTTGTTATAAGATCCACAATTGATAAAATTTAGAGAAGATCCAATGGAAGAGATTGAAATGTGTTATTGACACATTTTCCAAGGAAGGTTTAAGAGACAAAATGGACGAATGAGATTAAGAGGTAAAATCTAATGGTTGATAAGAAAATGGTTTACAAGTCTATATAAGTGACATATAATTCATTGTTGAATTATGTCATATGAATAGAAATTGCAGAAGATTTCACATGAATACTTTGTTCATGCATTCCTTATCAAACTAGTTATAGATAGAATTGAGCTACAGGCATTACCAAGCATCAGATAACTATACACTGAGTGAAGTAAGTTGGAGAAAATTGATGAAGTGAATTGTTTATTGATCAGATGAGTCTTATGAGCTTAGCATAGATCTGAATATCTACAAATTGATTTGTATTTGAATCAAATCACTATTGTATCAATTTAACCATTGTTATAGAAAAATATCTTAACTGAGTGGACTTAATAGACTTATTGTATTTCCATATGACATTCAAGGAATGTTAATTGTTATCTTTTTGACCCCATAGTGAATGCTAGTCAAAAGTTAATTGTTAGTGATAAATTCTCTAACTAGGTCACGCCTAATAGTGTGCATTGTAACCTTTAACAGGGTTGGCTCTTAAGCGAGCTCACTTCAGAAGATTGAAATATTTTGGGTTACAGGTCCCAAGTGGTTTTTCTCTTTGTAGAGTTTCCATGTTAAATCATTGTGTTATGTTTTATTTGTTATGATTGTTTTTCTATCATACTTTACATATTGCATATTAGATTAATCGGTAAAAGATAGTTTTGATTATAACTGGTATTCAGTAAATGCATAGACAGGTAGATATTTTATCTTACTAAGTTGCATAAATTGTTGAAAAAGTTTTGAAAAGTACATTTGAGAGTTTAGGACTATAGGATAGATGATTTAACTAATTCAACCCCCCTCGTAGTTATTCTAACAATTGGTATCAAAGCTTATTGGTTTCTTGCAAGAAATTTTTAAGGAAAAGGATCACAAGATGTATAAAGGAGGTGCCTAAGTTGAACAAAGATAACTTCTCCACATGGAAAAGTAGGATGAGGTTACATATATCTGGAATTGGAGAATCTTCTCTACATCTACTAGACCATGGCTACATACAACCGACTATTGGACTTTTGGCAGTTGATCAGTTGAGAGATAGACATGAACACAACATAACTATGATAGAGATTGTTGTTGCTCTATCTAATGCTAAATTTGAAGATATCAAAGCATGCACTAAAGAAAAAAAATGTGAGACAAACTTGCACTTATTCATGGTGGAGATGTAAATGTAATGAGATCAATAGATAAAATCTTAAGAGGTAGTGTTGAGTGTCATTTTTACACAACACAATGGCTAGGAATTTACAAAAGAAAATTCCCCTCTTGAAGAGTGATGTGAATCAATCTCAAGGTTCCTTTGGGGTTGGGTGTCAACCACTTGGATAGTTCAACTAAAGACAAATGTGAATTTGTTAAAAAGGAGGCCTTTTTTGGTTTGTATCTCAAGGAAGGCTACAAAACAAACTTCAAAATACCACAATGTTTCTATTTTTTGGATTTTCATATTTTAGAATGAAAGCACCGTTAATCTAATTAATCTACTGTGATTGATGTGAAAAGGAAAGTAAGAAGTAGGGTAACAAGAATTTGAAGGAAATTACTAAAATGAAACTAATGGACATAAACCGACATAACATTACTTTGTGAATTAAAAGACCAAGAAGATGAGGAAACCCACAAAATAGAGATCAGAATAAATCAAAATATTCAACTAAGAAGATGCAATCATTGATGGAAATGAACGTAGATGTATGATAAGCCAAAACTCATTGAATCACAAATCCATCACAGATGTGCACACACATGAGACAAGTTTATCTTTAAAGCACCAAAGAAAGATCTCGATAATTCATCACAACAAAGCAATATAACACTAGCAAACACTGAGCTAAGAATCATAGATTTAAACCACCACACAATCAATTGGCTCTTTGAGATAAATAAATGAGCAATTCACACATTCATAAATCTCACAAAGATAGTAGAAATATCACACTATGATTGAAGCACCAATTGTATATATTGCATTAATGATAAAACTGACCCTCCTTACATTGAATTCTTACAACTTATAGAGTTGTGCTCTTATTTTCATAGCTAGGGTTTCGACTACATCTAAAACTTGGAAATAAATCTAAACTAAATTACATCAATGCAACTATCTCTAAAACTTAGTTAAACTACCCTAGCATGGAATAAAACCTTTTTCATTATAAAACTGGAGTAGATTATGCATAAAACAACTCAAAAATGAATCTGGAACTTGTGCATTCTCTTTATAGAACTTTGTGATCTTTCCCTTAATCCTTGGTCACATATTCTCCACATGGACTCAACTGAAAGAGGCCCCAAAATCATGCACAAACAATCCCATAAAGGAGGCCCAGTTGACTAAAAAATCAAGTCTGAGACAACTGGAATCAAATGGCAGACGTGCCAAAAAAACACAAATCTTGATAGTTTCCCCGAAAAAACAAATCTTCAAAATTGACTAAGAGTCAAATCCTCTTTTCCCAAATTTTGGACTTTGAACTTTCGAAGGCTGAAAAATATTTAGGGCTGAAAGGCCGAAAAATGGGGTCTTCAAAAATAACTAAGTACAAAAATCTACTTTTTCCTCTGCACAAAATTTGGCTAAGTCCAAACTGGACACTCACTGACTTGGGAGTACCTCTAGATGAGCCTTCCAAAATATATCCACAATCTCTAGCACTTCTTCAAAGTCAACCATTTTGACCCCTACAAGGAGCTCTTGTTGTTTCTCTCAGAAGGCAACCAACTCCACTACAAACCCCTATATCTCCTCTTCTTGAGATAGCATTTTCTGGATCTCCTCCTTCTGATAAAACATTTGTTGGAGGTCTTCTTTTGTCCTGACTTCTTTGAAAATTCCCAAGTACTGATTGATGATGAAATTTATAGAATGCATATTTTTATCATCATCCTCATCATACAAATCCAAGTCTAGTCCATCAAAGAATTTATGCATTTATCCTACAAAAAGCAAACTCTCATCCCTCCTTTTATCCATTATTTTAAGCACCTTTTAAAAAATAGTCAACAATCCAGTTATATCCTAGATCCACTTCTCAAAATTATCTAGCTCTGATCATTCATATACCTTTACCAAAATTTGGAAGCATTGCTTTCTTATTATTATAAGGTCTACCATTTCAGAATCTTTTCCTCCATACCATCCTCTTCGCTCATGATCTCTACCAAGGATGTGATTCCTTGAAGAATACTTCTAAAAGGCCTCAAAATCTTCTTAAGAGCTATCTTGGAAAACTCCTCAAAATTGGCTTTCCAGTCCACACAATCCTATAAAAAAAAATGTGGAATGATTGTATTTACTTCACCCATCTTCTCCAAAATGGCCTTTAATGAGGCCTCAGGGTTATTAGGGTAAATGGGACCTACTGTCTTGAGAATGAACTTTTTCATGGCCTCATTCTACTCCATCAAGGCTTTTATCTTTTCTTCATCTTTATCCATGAAACCAAGAGCATGCTTTAGTCTAAGGGTAGCTAGAGTTTTACTCCCCTCTCTGGTTGGCTCTCCCAAATCTACCTCCTCCAACATGTAGTCATCAGGAGTGACTTCTATTGTACTGATGCTCATTCTAGGGATAGCTACCTAAGCTTTCCATCTACCCACCTGATCTTGTGTTACGTATGATAGTGTCCTTTCTCGAGTGCTAGATCTAGTTTGATGGAATGCTCACCCTAATGCAGCCATGTCTGTTTCATCATCAGTATACACCTGTGTCCTAGGCTAGATCTCCTTAGTGAACCAAATGACCTTTGAAAAGGCATTGAGGGGCTCATAAGGGGCTACAAGAGTCAAGGTGGTCTTTGGGAGTTCTATCTCCATTTCCTCATGACTCTCCTCCTCTCCTCCTTTTGTTTCATGCTCTTCCATTACATTTAGCTCCCCCTCCTCATGTGTTTGTTCCTCCTCATTCAACTACTCTTCCTCATTCAATATCTCTTCTTTATCAACTAGTTCCTCTAATCCAATGTGTTCTTCTAACATCATCTCACTGATTTCCTTTGTTTATTTCTTAGGCACTTGAGGGCCTTGGGCTACTACTTCATTATGAATCGGTGGTGGCATGGGAGCCTGGGGAGGAATATTTTGTGAGGGACAAGTAGGAGAAACAAGGGGAGTTGGAAAAGGCATTGGAAGAGGTGGTGGAGTTGGCATAGGACCATGAGTAGGTGGAGGTTATGGAGGCAATGGAGTGGTTTGAATAGGATGTGGAAGTGGAGTGGTAGGTGGTGTTTGATGCAGAGGGGAGAGTGGAGTTTGATGCATACATGGAGGTGGAACTAGGTATGAAGCCAAGGGAATTTGTACAACTATGTCATCATTGGAGGTGACACCTATGGAAGAGTCCCTACCTAAATCCATAGTTCCTTCTATGTTTCAGTTGCCTCTCCCTCAACTTTCTCTTGGGACTTCTACTGAACTTCCTCTCCCACATTATCAAGAGGACCTGTGAACTATATAGGGAAAGGATCCAAAGGAAAAGACTATTCTATGGTTGAAACCTATTGCTCAGACTCTTTGAAACCATGGAGCCCTTCAAAATTAGTGATATTCAATTCATCATCTCCCAGAGGGTCTAGATTTATTGGCTTTCCTTGGGTTGCTCCTCTAGCCTCTTCTTGATCATCTTCCAATATTCTCCTTCTTTTCAAGAATCCTGCAAAGTGAGTTCTCCTACTAAGGAGTACCTGATCCTAATCATCCTCATCTTCCTCTAAGAGGATATCTATTTGAGTAGGGGTTGAATCTTTTTTCCATTTGTATATATTCCCTTTAATCACCCTAGGTGGCCTAGGTCTAGTTATATTGAAATTAGGTGCCTTCTTCTGTACACTTGGAGGATCGAGGCCACTGGAAGAAGGAACATCTACAGGTGCTATAGTCCCTATCATTATAGTTTATAGTCTTCTTTGGATGGGTAGTTGATCCATATGCTATAGGATTCTTATGTCGGTACACTATTTATGGCTTCTCTGGTGCGGCCTCTTTGAATTGTGGATTCAACACCTTCTCTCCTTTCTTCTTCTTCTCCTTAGAGGGCTAAGTCAGTTGCTATTTCATTGGTATAGGGATCATAGGAAATG
The DNA here is from genome assembly GCA_027943335.1 of Chamaecyparis obtusa. Taxonomy (NCBI): domain Eukaryota; kingdom Viridiplantae; phylum Streptophyta; class Pinopsida; order Cupressales; family Cupressaceae; genus Chamaecyparis; species Chamaecyparis obtusa. The sequence goes on from BSBK01006638.1 coordinate 55,932, forward strand.
GATGGGTGACCCAATCCTTAGTCACTTTGATGATATGTCTATCTTTGAAGTTGATATCATCATTTTCATCTTTATCAAGCTCTGCATTCAAAATAGCCTTGGTATATACCTTATCCTGATTGTAAATGGGATCCAGGATGTCCTCAAAGTTAGTTGCCTTCACCTTTGGGGAAATATTTAGTAGTAAGGTAGTCTGTGCTAGTTCCAAACTCATCCCATAGTAATCATGGACCTTGACCTCATATTCATCTGAGAAATTCATCCAATGATCTTCAATATGTGGCTCATGCACATAGTGCCTTCCCATTATGGGACTATATGTACCAATGGGATCAAAATGGGTTCACACATGATTGTAGCTTGAAAGAGGGAATTCATTGCATTCAAAGGATAGAGACTTGAAAATCTTCATATTAGGTACATAGTGGGGCCCTATGGAAATTGGTAAATCCCAATAGTGTTTCTTCTTGTGTTGAATGTGCTCATGGGCATCGGACAATTGTCTTGTTATTTCCAATAGGATCACTCTATCGAAAGGATTCCTAGGTAGCTTCTTAGGGGCCAAGGTGCATCCTGCCACTTGGATGTATGTGAAATTCTTGAATTGAAAGTAAAATTCCCCAAGGGCCTTCACTTTTGCAACAACTTCAGTTGACATCCTTTTGGCATAGTCACCCTCTATGGAGCATATGATGGAAAAAACAAAGGCACATCGATGATGCAAAAATTAGGACTATTGTGGATGTAGTACTCTTTCCTAACTAGTTGTAGGTACATTGTGAATGGCCATGTATGTAACTCTCCCATAACACCAACCTTTGTCAACCCTAGGTACACTACTCTGGCAGCCAATAGGTACACAACATAGGATGTCATGTAGAAATGGGGGTCACTTTTCACTCTAATTAACTACTCATCCAAGTTGTCACTAAGGATGGTAGCCTAATCAAACCTTGGTTGCCTCTCCTTTATTTTTTCCATAAGTAGGATCATCCATGGTTCCAAATACTAGACTTAGGCAGTCCATACACTTGATTGATCATGGTGATGGTCACTTGGATGTCTTCCTTCATATATCCTCTCCGCATATCTATCATGTCCAACTTGTTTTTAGGTAGGGGCTGTATAAGATACTCATTGTTTACTATGTCGTGAGCTCATGAAAAGTCCTTGTTATAGAACTCCATTCTCTTGTTGATGTAGAATTTGAAAAATTTGTCAACCCCTTTTGGCAAGTGGAAAACATCCTCTATATTATCTAGCCTCAAATCCAAGACCACTTCACCCATGCTATTCTTTACCATTTTGTCATCTGGTATGTAATGATTTGCCAAAGTGTTGATTAGGTCTAAAGACAAGATGGAGACTAGGTGTGTCATTGCATTCACAAGGAAACAATACACTAATGAAGTGCAGTCCTTAGATCTTCCTTCTGGATGGGCACACTTAACCAGGTAGTCATTCCAACTGACCTAGCTGATGTCAATGTCTGTAATCTCTGCATGTAAGTTGCTCACTTTAGAGGGCGTATGGTAGTCTTTGAACTAATACTTCATAGCTAGTGAAATAACCTTCTCCACCATTCTTGTAAAGAGAAAAGTACATGAATCAATAATCATGAACTCATATGAAAGAGAGGGAAAATTGAAAAAAAATACATCTTAAAAAACTAAGCCTCAAAAGGCTCTCAGAAGTAGATTTCAGCCTTTTGAACTTTCGGGGGTATGGGACCTCCGAAAGGCTGAAAGGGATGAAACATCAAAAGAAGTCTAGTTGAATTGTCTTGGGTGTTTCGATGCTCTTTCAAACTTTGGTGAATCGGAGGTGAAGGAGTTTCGGGGTGCGAAACCTCTGAAATACCAAAGAGTAGCCTTGGTGCATTGACCACTTTGGGTACAATTTTCAGACTTGCACAGTTTTGGCAACTCAGACGAGGCACTTTTTCAGAGTGGAAAAATGATGAAGCACTGAAATCTTGGCACAAAATTTTCTTGGAGAAAGCCGATGGTTTCAGACTGTGAAAGTCTAAAACTCTGATGTCTGAAAATGCCAAAATAATGGTTTTGCATTGGGACTGAAAATGATTCTGACAACAAGTTCAACCATGAACTCGGGGCCAAGGGATTGAAGGGGAGAACTACATGATTCATGAGGTGAGAGAAAACCAACCAAACTCACCTAACCCTAATGACAAACTGAAAACCTAACTTGACCTACACAAAAAAAAACCCTATCTAGACGACCGAAAACAACAAACAAAGAAAACCCAATAATGAAAAGAAAGGGAAGAAAGGGCACCAACCTCGAAAAAAGCTAGAAGACAATGAAAATGAGGCTGAAGAAAAACAAAAGCTAGAAGAAAGACATGTGCAAAAAGCTCCAAAAAGTATGAACTACATAGAGAAGAAGTGAGGGTATATACCCGTCCACCGCCTTATATAGCCAACCGGTGGGTGACGTCAGCCACCCTACCGATTAGCCTTTCAGGGGTATAGGACCTCTGAAAGTCTAAAATGTTGAAAGGCCAACTCTTTTTGGAGATTCGTACCTTTCGGTGCATGAATGTCTGAAACCTAAGCGTTTCAAAAATTCCAAGGCTTGATAAGTTGTTCGCATCTTCAAACCTTTCGCACTTTCAGATAGTTGAAAGTGCGACACTGCGACACAACCAAAAAACATAAAAAGTAAGGAGACCCAAAAAACAAAACTGACAAACAAACAAACCACTAAGGAAAAGCTAAAAAGAGGGGGGGCCTAAAGCCGAGAGGCAAAAAGGGGGGGCCCTGAAGTTGAGAGGAAAAAAGGAGAGCATGGTTGTGGAACCACAACAAATAGCCCCCAACAAAAGAAAGGGAAACAACCTAAGTATCCCAGAGCCATTCCACCTTGAAACAATCCCATCTTACGGTGAGTCAGACACAAAACTTTCAGTTAGAGTGATTATCCTATCATCATCAAGATTGAGGACATCATTACACCCACATCCAGTGTGTGTTTATGTGTGTTCAAATTTTCCAAGAATCCTTCACCCTAAGCCTTCCTTCCTTCCTCAAATGAGCTTTATTTAAATTTTTAAACTTCTTTGGAGGGCTCTTAGACTCAACATGAGTTAGATTGGAACTAATTTCCTTGAACCATTGTGTTTTGAATGATCTCTTCTTTGTTGGAACTTTGGTACTTTGGTATTCCTTTTCCACTCTTATCAAATATTAGCTCTTTTCCTATATATATATATATTTTTTGAAACTGGGGTAGTACTAAGACTGTGCTACCCTAGTTTGTGACCTTCCTTCTTTGTTAACCTTGTCTTTATGTATTCCTCCTTTTTTATTTCTTTCTCTTTTATTTTGGTTTGTGTTCCAGTTAGGATAGGGTTCTGACTCCTAACCTCTTCTGTGACCATGGGCATTTCCTGACTCTAACCAAAATCCTATCATGAGAGGCTCGTGACCTAGGATCCCTTTTAAATGGGCATTAGTGTTGAGGATGGTTGGTTCTAATGAACCCTTTCAAGAAGTCTAAAAGGAAAACACCTTACCTCTGATCTTTGTATCTGGCTTGTTGTAAGCCAAAACTACATCAAAGGGCTTTGACCAAGGAAAACCTTTATCTCTTTCTTGGACTACCTAGTACAAATCACTAAACTCGAGAAGCATCTACCCCTAAAAACAAAAGACCCAACAAAAAGATGCAGAAGATAAGACCCAAAAGAAATAAAAGAAAAGACTCTAAAGTACAAGAATATACAAAATTATACAAGGGCCAGTCAAGACCCAAAGTAGTGCTTGAGAAACTAGCCATTAACTAGCAATGGGACTAATTCTCCATCAAGAGAACTAATTCAAAAAGTATTTTCTCCCATAATTTCTATGATCTAGAAAAGGCCTATCCACAGACGTTGAAATTTAGTGTGGCTTCCTGGTTTCTCTTTTTATCTATCCCACATTAGAACTAGATCAGAAATCTTAAAGGCATGTATTCTTGCTCTTTTGTCAAACCAACGCTTGACAACAACTTGATGTTTGGCCACATGCTCCAAAGCCATGGTTCTTTTCTCCTTAAGATCCAGTAATTTCATGAGGCAAATCTGCACCCGATCCTCACCCTCAATGTATTGATCCATAAATCTCATAATTGGTATTTTTAGGTTCATTAGAAAAATAGGTTGCAGGCCATAAACTAGTTGGTAGGGAGAGGTCCCTAAGGCATTCTTGATTCTCACACAATCTATCCATACCCTAGGATTATCATCCAAAAGGCATTTGATTACTATGGTTAAGTTCTTGTTGGTCGATTCAGCAACTCCATTCCCTTGTGGATAATAATTGAATGAGAATTTGAGAATTACCTAATTCTTGAAGGCCCATTGAATGAGAGTCACAAATGAAAAATAAGGAGCATTATCACATAAAAAGAAGAAAGTCATGCCAAACCTTGTGATGATGAATTCTTCTAGGAATTTGGTTATCACCTCAGTAGTATAGTTTTTTAGAACTTGTGCCTTTGTCTAGCGTGTACAGTAATCAGTTGTGGTCAAGATGTATTGATGCCCACAGATGATGGAGGATTAATCATCCCCACAAAATCTAGCCCCCATTGGGTGAATGGACGTACCTCATAAACTGCTTATAGGGGCATTGCCGGATGTCTCTCACGTATGGTGTTGGTTTGACAAACATGACAAGAATGCACGTGCTCATGAGTGTCTTTGAAAAAAGTTGGCCAGTAATAGCCAGATCTCACTATTTGATGGGTCATGGCTGATGGAATATGGATGAAGTGACTGAGAGGGGGGGGGGTGAATCAGTCAACCATAAAAACACTTCACAATTAATTCTTTGCAGATCCCTTAGGATATCTTAACAATGTTATCTGTTTTAGCACTCGGTAAATAGATTGCAGTAACTTTGAAGATGCAGAAAGTATTAGCAATATTATCTTTAGATATTCATCAGCACATGTATATAATTGAGAAAGCAATTAAGAACACAAGAGACACAAGATTTAACGTGGAAACCCAATATGGGAAAAACCACCAATATATCTAGATACTGATTTTCACTTTTCTGAAGTGATGCCCGGTTAGAAGCCAACCCAGTAAAAGGTTACAAAACACACTGTTAGGTGTGACCTTGTTAGAGGATTTAAAACACCCTGCTAGGAGTGGCCTGGTAAGAGGTCTTGAAAACAATTCAATGGAATTGTCACCTTGTTAGAGGATTTACATTATGGTTGTTAAACCAACTCGGTTAAGAGATTTAGAATTCACTGTTACAATGATAAGAAGGTAACAATGAAAAAGTGACCTGTATAATAATGCAACTGTCTTGCTGATTACAGATCTCTGTTCTGCATAAGTCTGATCCTTTCTGATCGAATAAATCTCTGCTGCTCCTCAAGGATATCTGAACATCCTTCACAAATTCGCATATACCTTTCCTTCTTTTCTTCTGTAAATCTTCTGCTGTGTATATATATTTTTCACATTTGACCTTTTATTTATATGATTTTGGATTTTTCAAATCGACATTATTTAGTATAATAGTCGGCTGAATTAAGCAAACTCTATTTGCAAAAGTCCTTCAAGGGCCGACAGTGCTCGGTGACCATAACTTTCTATAATCTTTCGGTGACCGAGGGAACTCAGTAAACACCGACAATCCTTTACCTTTGATAACCGACTGAACTCGGTAAGTACTAACTTTTCCTCGATGACCAACTGAACTCGGTAAACACTATCTTTTCTTCGATGACCGACTGAACTCGGTAAACACTATCTTTTCTTCGATGACTGACTGAACTCGGTAAACACTGTCTTTTCTTCGATGACCGACTGAACTCGGTAAACACTATCTTTTCTTCGATAACCGAGTGAACTCGGTAAACACTAATATTCCTGTCTGGCAGACCGACTGAGCTCGGTACGAACTGATTGCTACGGACTATGACATAGTGTGACATCAAAGACAATACATAATTGAGTAGCAATTTCCTTCAGACAATTGTTTCCAACAATCTCCCTCTTTGGCATTGATGGCAACACAATATGTCATAGCATAAGAAATTTGAAAGAGTTAGCTCGGTTCAGATTCAAATCTCCCTCTGTCAGCAAACTTCCTGTATCCTGAAAATTCTTCCTTCTGACTATTGAAAATTTCTTGAAAATAATAGCAAAGACATAGCAAGCACTCCCTCTTTGACAACACATGCCAAAGACAATTCACATATTACCGGTGAAAATTAATGTACCTCAAGTACTGATTCATATGCAATGATTCCTTTAATATGCTGCATCAACAAGTTGATTTTCAATCATGTTCTGGTTGATGCATCACTAAAACTGTATTTAGTGAGCCTCGGATAGGGGAATGACCCCTAACTTACCTCTTAGATACACAAATGCATCCTTAGGTAATGGTTTGGTAAAAATGTCTGCAATCTGTTCTTTTGTATGAATATATTCTAATCTGATTTCCTTGTCCTGCACCAATTCTCTGACAAAGTGATATTTAATAGCAATGTGCTTGGTTTTGGAATGCATCACTGGATTCTTAGAAATGTTTATTGCACTGGTATTGTCACAAAATATAACAACTGGTTCTTTGATTTTAACCTTCATACCTTCTAATAGCTGTTTAAACCAAACAATATTTGAACAGTTTACTGTAGCAGCAACATATTCTGCTTCAGCTGTGGATTGAGATGTGCAATTCTACTTTTTACTAGTCCAGGATACCAGTCTTTTTCCAAGAAAAAATGCTCCACCACTTGTGCTTTTTCTATCATCAATGTTTCCTGCCCAATCAGCATCAGTAAACACTTTCAGGTCTAGATTGCCTCCAAATTTATACCACAAACCATATTCTTCAGTTCCTCTTAAGTATCTTAAGATTCTTTTGATTGCCATCATGTGATTTTTCTTAGGTTTTGCTGAGAATCTAGCTACTATACCGACTGCTAAGGCAATATCAGGTCTTGTATGTACTACATACTGCAATTTTCCAATCATAGATCGGTATAGGGTCTGATCAACTTCTTTTGAATCATCATTTTTGGTAAGTTTTAGTCCAGTACACATGGGTGTACCAACTGGTTTTGAATCTTCCATACCAAACTTCTTAAGTATCTCCTTAATGTATTTGGATTGAGTAATGTATATACCATTCTTGCTTTGCTGAATTTGAAGACCAACAAAGAATTTTATTAAACCAAACATAGACATTTCAAATTCTCTGTTCATTTGCTCTGAAAATTCTTTGCACTGATCCTCATTCCCTGTAAATATAGTATCATCCACAAATATTTCTGCCAATACAATTTTGTCATCCGGTCCTTCTTTAATATACAGATTGCTGTTATCATTAGCTCTTTTGAAATTAATCTGAATCAAATAGTTATGGAGTCTTTCATACCATGCTCTAGGAGCTTGTTTTAAACCATACAATGCTTTGTGTAACCTGCAGACCATGTCCCTTTTATCTGGATCAACAAAACCTTCAGGTTTTTCAATGTAGACTTCTTCATCAAGAATTCCATTGAGAAATGCAGATTTTATATCCATCTGATATACCTTAAATCCTTTGTGTACTGCATAAGCAAGTAGAGTTCTTACACCTTCTAATCTTGCAACAGGAGCAAAAGTTTCTCCATAATCTATACCTTCTTCTTGAGAGTAACCTTTACATACCAGTCTAGCTTTGTTTCTAGATACTTGACCATCTTCATTCAACTTATTTCTAAATACCCATTTTGTTCCAATTACATTCTTATCTTTAGGTCTAGGTACAAGAGTCCAAGTTTTGTTCTTTTGTATTTGTTCTAATTCTTCATTCATTGCTTCAATCCAACTTTCATTTTCCAATGCATCTTTGATATTTCTAGGTTCAAAATCAGTAAGCAGACATGTACCCTTTAGCTTGCTTCTTGTCATACTACCATCTGATTTGTTTCCAATGATTTGATCTGGTGTATGATGTCTTCTGACATATTTGGCTAGTATAGGTTCCTTGCCTTTTGAATGATTCATGCAGTTGTCTTCTAGGATCTCTTCTTCAGGTTGCTCGGGCTCGGTAGATATTTGCTCGGTAACTTCAGGCTGAGACTCGGTCTGAATTTCTTCCTGTGACTCGGTTTGAACTTCTTCCTGTGACTCGGTAACTGTGCTCGGCTCAGTAGATATAGTTTTCTTATTGATAGTTGTGTCTGCCAATGTTTCAGGTTCAATGTAAATGAATCTTCTGTAGTTCTCAGGTTCCCTTTTGCTTTCTTCCTTAGTCTTTTCTGCAAACTCATCAAACTTTACATGTATACTTTCTATGACTTTGTGAGTAGATAAGTTCAGACATTTGTATGCCTTGCTTTTGCTAGAATATCCTAGGAATATTCCTTCATCACTTTTCACATCAAATTTATTTCTTCTGGATTCTTTTAAGATATAACACTTGCTACCAAATATTTTCATGTAACTTACATTGGGTTTATAGCCATACCATAATTCATAAGGAGTTTTGAATGTGTCTTTCTTCAGTTGTACTCGGTTCAAGGTATGAACTGCAGTGCTGATAGCTTCCTTCTAGTACTTTATAGCGATGTTCTTTTCTATCATTAGAGTCCTTGCACAATCCATAATAGATCTGTTTCTTCTTTCTGCTATTCCATTCTGCTCAGGAGTTCTAGGAGCTGATACCTGTCTTTTGATTCCTCTTTCAATGTAGAAGTTGTTAAAATCATGGGAGATGAATTCACCACCTCTGTCTGATCTTAAGCATTTCAATCTTTTCCCTGTTTCTTTTTCTACTCTTGCTAAGTACCATTTGAACTTTTCAAATGCTTCTAATTTTTCTCTTAAATACATAACAGTCATCATTCTAGAATAATCATCAACAAAAAGAATAAAGAATTTATCTCCAGTATAGCTTTGTATTCCAATAGGTCCACATAAATCAGTATGCACAATTTCCAAAATTTCTTTAGACTGATAGTTCTTACTCTTGAAACTAGTTTTACTCATTTTGCCAATCTGACAATTCTTACATAGACCAGTGTCAGGTTTCTTCAAAGTAGGAATGCCTCTAACCTTCTTGAATTTTCTTATTTTTATCATGTTATCAAAATTCACATGACATAACCTTTTGTGCCATAGCCAACTTTCTTCTATTTGAGCAATAAAGCATGAATATTCATTGAGATCAAGATAAAATAAGTTACATTTTGTTTGTTTGCCTGATCCAATGAGTTTTCCTTTTCCATCCAGCAGTCTTGCTTGAGCATTCATGAATTCAACCTTGAAACCAGTGTTGATTAGCTGTGCTACACTTAAAAGATTATGGTTTAGTCCTTCAACCCAATAAGCATTATCACATATGAGTTCTTTGGTTAAAGAGATTCTTCCTTTTCCTTTTATACAACAAGGTTCATTGTTTCCAAATCTTACATTACCACTATCACAGTCTTCTAGATATTCAAATTTTGTCTTGTCACCAGTCATGTGGTGTGAACATCCGCTATCTATTATCCATATATCATCTTTGCTTATATGAGAAATAAGTGCCATCTTATCTTCATCATCATCAGATTCATCTTTTATAGCAATAAAGACAATTTCTTCTTCACTATCATCAGAATCTTTAGCCATAAAACATGATTTCTTACCTTTATCCTTGTATGATTTTCCATAGTACTTGTGACTTCTCTTTTCTTCTTTGACTTGCTTGTTTGGGCACCTAGCTGCAATATGTCCAATTTCTTCACATGAAAAACAGATTAAAGGAGTTTTACCTTTATATTTACCTTTCCCTCTAGAGTACTTCTTTGCAAGTAATGCTTCTACAATTTCAAGATCACTATCAGAACTTTCTTCTGATTCTTCTTCACTATCTGACTGAACTTCTTTAATTTTCTTGTTCTTCTTTAGTGAAACCTTGGCCTCAAATGCTGATTCAATATTTTTGGAACTAGGAACATAGTTATCGTAGTTATCTAATTCAAAAGTTGTCAATCTTCCAACTAAAGCATCCAAAGTTATATTGTGGTTTGTTTCACATCTTCTTTCTTGAATAGCTGATACTCTTATTGCATAGATAGGGAGTAGTGTTCTGAGTACCTTACTTATAACAATCTCATCTGAGATTGTTCCTCCAGAAGCTCTAATTGCACTTACACTTGCTTTGATTCTTTCAACATATTTTGCAATGTTTTCATCTTCCTTCATATTCATCTTGTCAAACTGTCCTCTTAGGCTTTCTGCTTTGGCTCTTTTCACATTTGCATCACCACCATATATTTTCTTCAGTGCCACCCACATTTCATATGCAGTAGTGCAATCTTTAATATCATCAAATTCTTCATAGCTGAGAGCAGATGCAATGTCTATCATCATGGTGTTGTGAGTCTTTTTATCTGCAATGTCTTCAACAGTTAATGCACCATTAGGAATTGTGTATTCTTCATCAATGTATTTGCATCCTGAATCACCAATGGAAGCTAGATGAAGTCGCATGAGACCTTGCCATGCTGAAAAGTTATCTCTGTTGAGCTTTGGAATTGCCCTTTTGTAAGACATCCTGATCTTTAGCTTAGGTCCTTGAAACCCTTCCTACAAGCACCAAAAGCTCTGATACCAATTGATGGAATATGGATGAAGTGACTGAAAGGGGGGGGGGTGAATCAGTCAACCATAAAAACACTTCACAATTAATTCTTTGCAGATCCCTTAGGATATCTTAACAATGTTATCTGTTTTAGCACTCGGTAAATAGATTGCAGTAACTTTGAAGATGCAGAAAGTATTAGCAATATTATCTTTAGATATTCATCAGCACATGTATATAATTGAGAAAGCAATTAAGAACACAAGAGACACAAGATTTAATGTGGAAACCCAATATGGGAAAAACCACCAATGTATCTAGATACTGATTTTCACATTTCTGAAGTGATGCCCGGTTAGAAGCCAACCCGGTAAAAGGTTACAAAACACACTGTTAGGTGTGACCTTGTTAGAGGATTTAAAACACCCTGCTAGGAGTGGCCTGGTAAGAGGTCTTGAAAACAATTTAATGGAATTGTCACCTTGTTAGAGGATTTACATTATGGTTGTTAAACCAACTCGGTTAAGAGATTTAGAATTCACTGTTACAATGATAAGAAGGTAACAATGAAAAAGTGACCTGTATAATAATGCAACTGTCTTGCTGATTACAGATCTCTGTTCTGCATAAGTCTGATCCTTTCTGATCGAATAAATCTCTGCTGCTCCTCAAGGATATCTGAACATCCTTCACAAATTCGCATATACCTTTCCTTCTTTTCTTCTGTAAATCTTCTGCTGTGTATATATATTTTTCACATTTGACCTTTTATTTATATGATTTTGGATTTTTCAAATCGACATTATTTAGTATAACAGTCGGCTGAATTAAGAAAACTCTATTTGCAAAAGTCCTTCAAGGGCCGACAGTGCTCGGTGACCATAACTTTCTATAATCTTTCGGTGACCGAGGGAACTCGGTAAACACCGACAATCCTTTACCTTTGATAACCGACTGAACTCGGTAAGTACTAACTTTTCCTCGATGACCGACTGAACTCGGTAAACACTATCTTTTCTTCGATGACCGACTGAACTCGGTAAACACTATCTTTTCTTCGATGACCGACTGAACTTGGTAAACACTATCTTTTCTTCGATGACCGACTGAACTCGGTAAACACTATCTTTTCTTCGATAACCGAGTGAACTCGGTAAACACTAATATTCCTGTCTGGCAGACCGACTAAGCTCGGTAGGAACTGATTGCTGCAGACTATGACATAGTGTGACATCAAAGACAATACATAATTGAGTAGCAATTTCCTTCAGACAATTGTTTCCAACAATGGCTTCTACTAATCCATGCCTAGTACCATACTTATCATGAAATTCTATGAGAACCTGCTTGGCTTTTGTCTGATTTAAACAGCGAAGGTAGAGGCCATTGTAATTGTGCTTGTAGAGCTTCCCATTTTTTAGCATATATGAACTACTTTTATTCTTTAATGCTCTCCTCTTTGAACCATTCAATCCTTTCAGGCAACAATTTTGCAACAAATAGTAGACTATGTCTTGATACCAGACATCAGTGACTACTCCTTCGTTGGTGTACACTTGCCACACCAAACACTGCTCTGTTTCTGCTATCATCTTGGTAAGACCTTGACCTCTTACTAATTTCATTGGTTGGATCTTGATGTCAAACTCTTGTAGTATAGCCATCCACTTCCCTCTTTGTTCTGTTAGTTCATTTTGCATCAACAAGGATTTGACTACTGGATCTAGAACAATAGCAATGACCTTACTCCAAAGGATGTAGTGTTTGAATTTCTTGATAGCCCTGACCAAGGAAAAAGATTGTTTGTCAAGATTTGGGTACTTGAGATCTGCATTTTTCAAAGGATAGCTCATGAAAGCTATCAGTCATTCATCTTCTCCTTCCTTCTTCTATGTGAGGATTCCTGCACATTAGTTCTCTGATGCAAAGGAATAAATCTTGAATGGTAGAAGATAATCAGGGCTGACTAGAACTAGAGCAGTGGCAATGGATTTATTGATTTCTTCAAAGTCTTCTTTAGCTAGAGTGCTCCACTCAATCTTATCATCTTCCTTTAACATATCATTCAACAGATGCACTATCTCTACAAATCCACTGATGAACTTTCTGATGAAGTTGATTTTCTCAAAGAATGATTTCAACTCCTTCTGGCTATTCGGGGGAACCAATTTGAGAATAACCTCAACTCTCTTGGGGTTAATTGAGATGCCTGTCTTGGATATGATGTGCCTGAGAATTTTACCTTGGGTTACCCCAAAGATACACTTCTTAGGATTTAGTGAGATTTTGTAATGTCGACACCTTTTCAAGACCTTTCATAGATCTTCAATGTGGTCCATACGATTCCTAGAGAAAACTGTGAGATTGTCCATATAGATGGCAATGCATTTGTTGACCAGGCCTCTGAACACCTCGTCCATAGCTCGTTGTAAAGTGGGTCCTATTTTGATCAAACAAATGGTATACAATGATAAGAAAATGTCCCCCACTTTGTTGTGAAAGCCATTTTTAGGTGATCTTCTTCTTTTACCATGACCTGGTTGTACCCAGAGTAAGCATCTAGGAAAGACATCATTTGAGAACCGTTGACCACCTACAATACTTCGTCAAGGGATGGCAACAAGTAGTTTTCTTTTTGAGAAGACCTATTTAGATTTCAAAAATCTACACAAAGTCGCACCTGTCTTCTTTTCTTTCTCACCAGGATGAGGTTTTCTACCCAAGTTGAATGCCAGATAGGGAAAATAATCTTGGCATCAAGAAACTTTGTACCTCCTTTTGGATTATTGGTTCAATCACATGGTTCACTGACCTTTGTCTTAGGTGAAAGGGCTTAGCATCTAGGTTCAAAGGGATGTTGTGCACAATAACATTGGGATCATACATTTTTAGGTCTTCAAAGCTCCAAGCTATGACATCTTTGTACTTCATAAGCAACTCTACCATCTACTTCTTTTCTTCAGTTGTGTCGACCTTCCTAATACAAAGTTCCCTGGGTTCAAGTTGTGTACCCAAGTTGTAGAGCTTGAAATCATCACCTCCTACCATGAGTGTTTATCCCCTTTCTCAGGCATGTTCATCTTTATCGAAAATCCTTTCCAGGGCTACCATTCATTTCAGAATGGAGTTACTTTTCAAATTTAAGATTCCTAAGTCAACTGATTCTTCCATTTCATATTCTTATTCATCGATGCTTTGTTTGTCAAATATTATAGCATTCATGATAAATTCCAGTATCTTTTGATCATCTTAGAATACTTAGAAGTTTTTAATATTATCCAAGATAGTTGGCATAGCCACTAATTTAACAAAGAATTTCTTCAATTTAGATTTTTCCAGTGGTTATAAAGATCTTTCTGACATTGCCAAAGCATCATCAGCAACATATATTTCTTCTTCTTGGGACACTTCGGATGTTAAAGGCTTCCAAATATTTGATTAGGTCCCAAATGCAATTATGGTAAGATTCTAATCGCTTGTCAGTGCATGAGTACTAGCTCTGGATCTACCAGACTATCAACTATGAGTCATCTTCCACAACGCTTTCACCTTCTTCTCATGTGCCATGAGAAGACACCAAACTAGAGCCTCGTACTCAGTGATGTTGTTGGTGTAGTAAAATTGTAGTCGATAAGAAGTCTATGATGAACTATAACTGATTTGAAACCAAATTGAAGAAACTGTGATTAAAGATCATTGAGGAGTTTTCTGATTAGATATGTAATATGATTAAATCATTATTATGTTGTCATTGATGTCAACTTGTTTGACAGCACTTATCTTGTAAGTTACTATACCGAAGCATCTGAACAAAGGTGAAACTGATGAAGAACATAAATATCTACATGAGGAAGATGTATATGATAGATGAGGATAAGGAATACATTGAGTAACTTGATGAGTATATGACCTTATGATATTGACTTTATTATGTTGCATTCATCTATGATGAAGAATAGAGCTGAAAGATACAAAGTAGTGTTGTTGGTAAATAAAGCATTTCAGTATACACCAATGAAGTGTAGTGTATACCAAGCATAGTGATAACTGATCATGTGCTCATCGACGCATTTCTTTGTTAACTAAGAAAAACAAAATGAATTAAATGATCAGTTTAGCCGATAAGATTGATGAGCTGGAAAGTGTATGAAATCATGGTAACAGATAAGTTTGTTATGAAGATCAATGGCTAGCATAATTTGAGAAAAATCTGATGGATTGAATTGAAACATGTTAATGACACATCGGCTGAGGAATCTTGAAGCGAAAAAATCAACGATGATGATTAAGTGGCAAAACCTAATGGAGGAGAAGAAAATGCTTCACATGTCTATATAAGAGACTAGAGATCTCATTATGACATGCCAGGAACAAAAGAGACTGAAGAACTATTGCATGAACATGCTTCATGCATTCTGATCATACCGGTTAGTGAGAACCAAGTTGCAAAACAATTATTGAGCTACAAAGAGCAATTACCGATGGATAGTAAGTTTATACATTATTAAATTTGAAGTGTTACATTTATCAGAAGGATTTATATGAGAAAAATCTTGATCTATAATCTGCAATTGAAGTTGTATTAAGGCAGATCATCTACTATTACATATTTAACCATTTTACACAGTCAAATCTCTTAACTGAGTGGACTAAGAAAGTCTTATGATGTCTCATTCATAGAATGAACATTGTTATCATGTCAACCCTAGAGTGACTACTGGTTGGATGATAACTTCTAGTCTAAAATCCTCTAACAAGGTCACACCTAACAGTGTGTTTGTAACCTTTAACAGGGTTGGGTCTTCACTGACCTCACTTCAGAAGAGTGAATATTTTTGGGTTGCTGGTCCCAGGTGGTTTTTCCCTTCATAGGGTTTCCACGTTAAATCTCTTGTGCTATGTGTTGATTGTGATATTTGTTTGTTATCATACTTTTCATATTGCATGTTAGATTTGATTAGTAACTATAATAAGTTATAGATTGCTAATTGGTAAAAACACAGTACAAAGAGAAAGTTTTATGTTTACCGAGTATCAGAAGTTGAAGTATTTATTTTTGAATTATACATCTTGGTGTGGGATAGTGACTTACTGATTCACCCCCCCTCTTAGTTATTCTAACAATTGGTATCAGAGATATGGTTTCTTAGAATAGAGTTTTAAGGACTCCAGCACAAAGGTCTAAAGATGTATAAGAGGGAAGTGCCAAGGCTGAACAAAGAGAATTTCATAGTATGGTAGAGCCAGATGATGTTGCACATATCTAGAATTGGGAATTTTGCACTAGATCTGATGGAAAATGGTTATATTCAACCACCCACTAGTCCCTTAACTCTAGATCAACTAAAGGACAAACATGAACATAATATTACTATGATGGAACTTGCTGCTACTTGTACTAATACCGAATTTGAAGACATCAAGGATTTTGATACTGCTAAAAAGATGTGGGACAAGCTAAATCTAATATACAATGGAGATTTGAATGTTAAGAGAGCCCGAGCTGAAAGCCTAAGAGGTAGATTTGATGATATGAAGATGAAGGAAGGTGAGAACATTGTGCTTTACACAAAAAAACTAAAAGAGGTAGTACACGCTATTAGAACATCTGATTGAGTTATTGATGATGAGACAGTGATCAACAAGATTCTCATAACTTTGCTGTCGGTTTATGCAATTAGGATCTCTACAATACATGAAATAAGGGCTACATCCAATCTTACCCTTGACACACTGATCGATAAAATTACAGCCTTTGAATTGAATAATTTTGATAACAGCATTATTCCTTCTATTGAATTAGCTTTCATGACTTCTTTGAAGATTGGTAAGTCTAGCAAAAAAACTAAGAATGATGACAGTGACAGCAATACCGATGATGAGCTTGAAGCTCTTATGGCCAGAAGATTACCCAAAGGAAAGGGAAGATATAGAGGTAAGTTACCTTTGGCATACTTTAATTGTAAGTTACCTTTGGCATACTTGAAAAATGCCACTAAGAAATGCCATCAGACTACAAACTGAAAACACTGCCGACTGCCTCAGAAAGAGACGATCTAAAAATATCAGATGGTGGGTTGGAGACAAACCACTAGAGCTAGAAGAAACCTCATTAGAAAAGATTACAACAAAACAATCATCAACTAAAGATGATCATCCATTCAAAAGCTACAAATTTCTAAAAATAGCCAGTTTGCAAATTTTTCTATCCGTACTTTTAACATTATTGAAAGCATTTTGTCTAACCCGGCAATCTGATCAAATGAAACTTTCACGTTCTGAAACCCTGGATAGATGATCTTTTATATATTTATAAAATAAGGCTTTGATCATATTCATCAAATGATCAACCGATTATCAAATATTAATCTTCAAAGTTGACTAGTTAAAACATCCTGAACTGAAACAATCAGACTTGTAGAAATTGCATTCGGAATTGATCGAGCAAAGTGATCAATTAGATTTGTAATAGTATGATAATCATCAAGGTGAGTCACTTTCATGTCTACATTATGGAACAACCTTCAATTATTCTTGATCTCAAACTAGATGCAAATGGCAAGACGCTAAAGTGAGCTACTCAGAAAACTGAACTGTGCACTGCTGAAGAAACCTAACAATCTGCAAACTGAATGGCCCTGGCAAATAAATCAAACGGGTAAGTGGGAGGCTGAAAATCAGAATGAACATTCTTTCTTATGCCTACAACATGATTCCACAACTGGAACATCTTGATCAATCACATGGCAATTAATGAACTCATCCGAACAGGGCTTCCAACTAAATTGTGCAACTGATCCTCATTAAAAAGTTAGAAACTGCAAACAGAATCAGTTTGGCAATCTGGACAAACAGATTTGTTATGGCCTGAAAATAGAAATGCAAGGATTATTTGACCCTTGGAATATATTGCGAAAGGAAAATTCTCAATAGGGTCACAGGGTCAAAAGTTATAATCAGTTAAATAGGGCCACTAACTAAAATCGGGAAGATTAAAGAAATAGGACCAATCTAGAAAGCCAACTTTGGGGGAGTCACAAACTTATCAAACAAACTTGAAATGACTTAAGCTTTGAAACATAAGCTCCCTGACATACATTGTAAACATTCCCAAAGTGGCAAGGTATGAAACTCAATAGGCCACAAAATATTTAGATAGAAACATGACCTGTTACAGTGATCTGACACTTAGGCACAAATGTAGATTTAGGTGAACACCTCAAAATGGCTATCCCCTAAACACTTCAGATTCAAAATTTAGGAGCTGGAACCCACTGCATATGTCAAACAAAAGGTATTGAACCATTTCCCAAGTTGTATCATATGAAATTCATCAGGCCCATTTTCTACATGCTCTTGAACTCAAGTCTTTTAGACTACTCCTTTGAAGCACTGAACATTACCTTTAGGAAAATTTTATGAACATAGGCTTGAAACTACATGGATTTTTCATAGCACTAACACGGTACTAAATAGATATTCAGGAATAAGCTGAATGAACACGGTGAAGTAACAAGAAACAAAGATAGATTAGTCTGCAAAGGTTATGCATAGGAAGAAGGCATTGACTATGGTGAAACATTTACACCTGTTGCTAGGTTGCAAGGAGTTAGAATGTTACTTGCATATGTTGCACACAATAAATTCAAAGTCTATCAAATGGATGTGAAATCAACATTTCTAAATGGTATACTTGAAGAGGAAGTCTACATAGAACAACTGGAAGGGTTTATTGATCTAGACAATAGAGATATGGTATGTAGATTACACAAATATTTATATGGTTTAAAGCAAGCACCAAGAGCCTAGTATGAAAGACTGCACACTTATTTGTTAAGTATTGGATTTGTAAGAACAAGTGAAAACAACAATTTGTATATGAAAGGAGATACTGATGATACTATTCTTATTGCTAAGATATTTGTGGATGATATTATTTTTGGAGGACAAGATCATACATGCAAAGACTTTGCTGATGAAATGAAAAATGAATTTGAAATGTCTATGTTCAGAGAGATTAAATTCTTTCTAGGACTACAAGTGATTCTGCAAAGTGGTGGTATATTCATCACACAGTCTAAATATATAAAGGAGGTATTGAAAACATTTGGCATGGAAGATGCTAAACCTGTGGGAACACTGATGGCTACTAGATGTAAATTGAAAAAGGAGGATGAAACTACAAAGGTAAATCAGACACTTTACCAATCCATGATTGGTAAGCTCATGTATGTAGTTCACAGTAGACCAGATATAGCACATGTTGTGGGAATTGTTGCTAGATTCTCTGCTAATCCTAGAGAATCACATATGATTGCTACAAAAAAAATTATGAGATACCTGAAAAAAATAGAAGAGTATGGCATTTGGTATCCTAAGGAAAGTTTGAACTGAAGGTATACGCCAATGTTGATTGGGATGGAAATGTAGATGATAGAAAAAGAACCACCAGAGGAGCATTCTTCTTTGGTGAAAGACTTGTAACCTAGATGAGTAAGAAGAAGGCTTTATTTCTCAGTCTATAGCCAAAGAAGAATATGTTGCTACTGCTACTAATTGTTCAAACATCACATACATCAAGCAAGTGTTGGTAGGAATGAATGAGGTAATCATCGATCTAGTGATTATATACTATGACAACACTAGTGCCATAAATATTTCAAAGAATCATGTGATGCACTCTAAGATAAAACACATATCTATTAAGTATCATTACTTAAGAGAGAAACTGCATGAGAAGAAAGTGAAGTTAGAATTTTTTACATCTAAAGAACAACTTGTAGATATATTTACAAAACCTCTACCAAAGGATACATTTGAATACTTGAGGACTAGACTTGGGGTCTGTCCCCTGTCTATCGGTCACTAAGGTGATCTGGATGTTGCATTAGTCTACTTTTATTAGAAGATCACACATGTTGATGCAGCATAGTTCACACTTTGAATCATGTTCAAGGTTATGATTAAGTTTGGCAAACTGAAACATATTGGGATATCAGTATATTGAGATACAGAGATTGTAATGGACAAGAGTAAGTTATTTAGCTACTATAGAGTTGATTGTTTATTTGTTTCTTTGGCATTGTTGTCAAAGGGAGAGATAAATAATATGAATATGAAAAGGAGCATGCACCGATGAGAACCATCTAAGGGAGAGACAATCTAAATGAAATAGAGTATTGAAGATCAGTTACAAAGAACAGAAGTAGGAACAAGGAACTGAAAAAGCCAATCATCACAACATTACAAATGTTCAGTAACATTGTGATTAAACATATTAAGCTAAGGAGAGCTTGTATGAGCATTTGTTCATAGAGTTGTGGGATACATGTTTGGTATGTGTATGGTACATTTCATATTACTTGAATTGCCATCAATGTTAAAGGGAGAGATTGATGAACTACAACTAATTTGAAACCAAATTGAAGAAACTGTGATTAAAGATCACTAAGGAGTTTTCTGATTAGATATGTAATATGATTAAATCAGTATTATGTTGTCATTGATGTCAACTTGTTTGAAAACACTTATCTTGTAAGTTACTATACCGAAGCATCTGAACAAAGGTGAAACTGATGAAGAATAGAAATATCTACATGAGGAAGATGTATATGATAGATGAGGATAAGGAATACATTGAGTAACTTGTTGATGAGTCTATGACCTTATGATATTGACTTTATTATGTTGCATTCAGCTATGATGAAGAATAGATCTGAAAGACACAAAGCAGTGTTGTCGGTAAATAAAGCATTTCAGTATACACCGATAGAGTGTAGTGTATACTGAGCAAAGTGATAACCGAGCATGTGTTCACTAACACATTTCTTTGTTAACTAATCAAAACATAATGAATTAAATGATCAGTTTAGCTAATAAGATTGATGAGCTAGAAAGTGTCTGAAATCATGGTAACAGATAAAGTTTGTTATGAAGATCAATGGCTAGCATAATTCGAGAAAAATCTGATGGAGTGAATTGAAACATGTTAATGACACATTAGCTGAGGAAGCTTGAAGTGGCAAAATCAATTATGATGATTAAGGAAAAAAATCTGATGGAGGAGAAGAAAAAATTTTACATGTATATATAAGAGACTGGAGATCTCATTATGAGATGCTGGGAACATAAAAGACTACAGAACTATCGCATGAACATGCTTCATGCATTCTGATCATACTGGTTAGTGAGAACCAAGTTGCAGAACAATTACCGAGCTACAAAGAGCAATTACTGACGAATAGTAAGTTAATACATCATTGAATCTAAAGTGTTACATTGATTAGAAGGATTTATATGAGCAAAATCTTGATCTGTAATCTGCAATTGAAGTTATATTAATGTAGATCATCTATTGTTACATATTTAACCATTGTACATAGTCAAATATCTTAATCGAGTGGACTAAAAAAGTATTATGATGTCTCATTCATAGAATGAACCTTGTTATCTTGTCAACCCTAGAGGGACTACTGGTTGGATGATAACTTCTAGTCTAAAATCCTCTAACAAGGTCACACCTAACAGTGTGTTTGTAACCTTTAACAGGGTTGGGTCTTCACCGACCTCACTTCAAAATAGTGAATATTTTTGGGTTGCCGGTCCTAGGTGGTTTTTCCCTTCATAGGGTTTCCACGTTAAATCTCTTGTGTTATGTGTTGATTGTGATATTTGTTTGTTATCATACTTTGCATATTGCATGTTATATTTGATCAGTAACTGTAATAAGTTATAGATTGCTAATCGGTAAAAACACAGTACAGAGAGAAATTTTTATGTTTATCGAGTATTAGAATTTGAAGTATTTGTTTTTGAATTATACATCTTGGTGTGTGACAGTGACTAACTAATTCACCCCACCTCTCAGTTATTCTAACAGTGTAGTATGAACCCCCATGAGGATTAACCAATTCAATCCTAGCTCCTGCTCCTTGTTTATACTTGGAGCCGTTGAACTAAAGTTTCTAGATAGGGTGATTCTTATGGGAAGATGATTTGACTTGGGCTTCTGATGTCACCTTGGGAAAATGTGTATTGACTTGGGTTTCAACGGGGGTTTCAAGTGGCGATAGGCTCTCTGTACTTGGGACCTTCAATTTTTCTTCATCTGATTATTCTCTTTTGGAAAGGGGAACCCATTTCATCCTTTGGTTTTATTTTGCATTGTGCTAAACTTCATGGCATGGGGGTAGGTAGCCGTCATCAAAAGAGCTCCATTCCTCTTGCATAGGATCTTCAGTTGTGAGAACTTGGGGTTGCTTGCAGAGAGGAGGTATGTCCTCACCCACATGTGTAGTTGTATCCTTTGTAAGCTTGAGCATGTAAGACATTTGTCTTATTACTCAAACCATCATGTCTTGGCAATCTCAGCATGTAAATTTTGAGTGATTTATCTAGTGGAGGAAATAATACCCTGGTAGCATCAGTATGTTTGGGTTAGCATCTTTTCCAAGATGTCTCATATTTTGCATCATACCCCCTATGAACTCTACAAGAATCTCCTTAGGATTTTGGGTACTCACCAACCCTTGCACTGGGCTATCGTTTGAGTTCTCTTATTCTTTAAGATGGAATGTGAAAGCTTTATCAAACTGATACACCCCCAAGTTAGCTTTTGAGAACAACACTTCATTTGGGGCATAGTACTCGATTATCATTTGTTTGAGTTTGGATTCTGCATTGATAGTGATTTGGTTATTGAGTCTCTTCCATGGTAGCCAAAGTTGAGTAAAGTCTATGGAGAACCAACCTCTCAATGATCAGGTCCACTCTTTGTTGAGTAACATGCCATATGTTTCTAGGATGTCCACCACATGTATGTCAATGCAATCCTAGATTATGGGGTCAGTGGTCAATTGTATGCGTGTATCCTTCAAGACCCCTGTGACTTTGACCTATATTTTGTCAAGTTGAATCACAACCCTATTGGTCAGTTGAGGACTCATCCCTAGCCTATGGCCTATGGATAATGACATGACATTACAGGAAGCTCCTGAGTCAATCAAATAGTTATGTAAGTTCTTTCCAAAGATCTTGAGGCTAAGAAAGAATGGGGGTACTTCTACCCTATCTTTGAACATAGTCAGCATTGCCTCAACTACATTTATGTTGGATGTATTTCTAGTGTTATTGTTGGACGAGGTCGATTTGGAATGAGCTAGTGATCTTAGGAGGGCTTCTCTTTGGGAAGGACAACTTTGTAACATGTTGTACATTGACATATTAGTTCTAACTTTCTTCAATTCCTCCACTGCACTAAACTTTTCATTGGCCTAGACTTGATTCTTTAGTAGAGTGGGTTGATGTTGTACTATTGGAGCGACATTGGCACTGGGGCCTAGATGAGGTATAGGATTTTTGCTAGCCCATGGATTAGGTGGAGTGGGCTGCATTCCTAGGGGAATACCATCAGTCAGAGATTCTCTTCTACTCCTGAGATTATAAGTGTTTCTATTGTTATTCTGAAAACCATGGATCTCAGAGTATTCCAGCTAATTTTCTTGATTGGAAGGGAAGACAAAATCTTCTTCCATTGTGTTATCAATAGGACCTCCACCTATGCTTGGGTCGTATGAATCAAAGACCATGGCACTGAAGTGGGTCTGAGGGTTATTAGGATCTTGGATTTGTTGGTTGTCAAACTCCCCCCTATACTCATTATCTGGTTGGTGTGTGTTGGGAGTTTGAGTAAAATTAACCTCGAATGAGTTGAATACATTGGCATTGTCAGAGGGTATGCCACCATTATTTGGATGTGTGATCCATGTTTTGTTCATTTGTTGTTGACCAAACTACTTATCTTGAGAAGCATTCCTATAACCTGCACCATTATTGTTATTATTATTGTTGTAATTTCCATAATTACGATTCTGATTTTGGGAGTAGGTGTTTGGGGCAGCAGTCAGGCATTGGTAGTTCCCCTGGTTCTGAGGTGGGTTAAGCTTCATCCTAGTGATCTCTCCTGTCAACTAAGATAATGTATTTTTAATGGCATCCAACTCATTCACTAGAGCATGGTCTAGCTCATTTAGGATAGTAGCCTTTTGTTCACATAAGGCTGCCTTATGTGCATCATACCCTGGGTATGTGATGGCAAGTGGTGGGGTAGAAGTGTATGGAGCTGGTACCATATTAAGCCTTGGAGTGTGCTACACTAGGAGTTGATTCTTTTCTATGAATGGACTAGTCATAGCAGAATTCCCTAATGATGGTGAGACACCATAATTTCCACCTTCTTTTGGATCCATTTTTTGGGTAAACATGATAGCTTCATCACATACTTTCTCTAGAGTGTCTATGTTGCCTGCATAGTAGCCCCAAATGGTACATTATAAGGAGCTTCTAGCTTCTTATAAATCTTATGAAAATGATGATTGAACATGGCAATTGGTTCATTGAGGTCTTTCCTCACCAAGATGAATTGATGGTGAAGAATGGTCGGATCCACATATAACTTGAACTGATTTAGGAAATTTGTTTTGAACTCCCCCATGTGGAAATGGATCCTTGTGGCAAGTTTAGATACCATTTGTATGCAAATTCCCCTAATGTGTAGGGTAAAAGGTGGCACACAAGATCCTAATGAGCAATCTCTTTGTGATTGCATAGTTCTTTAAATGCACAGATGTGTTCTTCTGATGTCTTGGATTCTCCAAAGATAAAACCTGGATAGAATTTCTTAGGATTCTTGGGTAGCTAATGGAGTTGTCCTTGTAGATCTAATGGAGAGCTTTGAGCATTTTGAAAAAAAGACATTGGAGCTGGTGGTAGAGCAGCAGCAAGCGGAGCAGCAATGTGTGGAAGCAGAGGAAGATTAAACTATTGTGAAATGTCTTCTCCTTGCTTTGCTTTACCACTTCAAGGTCTGTGAACTTCCCTAAGTTTAAGGAATTCCCCTCTATTGGGTGAATATTTGAGGACTCGTTCGAACCTTTTCGGAGAGAATGATCTGATGTTCCAAGGTCTCCCTTTGAGGGCCTTCCTTATAGCACCACTTCTGTTGAGTGTCATTTTTACATGATACAATGGATATGAATTTACGCAAGAAAATTCCCCTCTTGAAAGAGTGATGTGAATCAATCTCAAGATTCCTTCTAGGTTGGGTCTCAACTGCTTGGATAGCTCAACTAAAGACAAATGTGAATCTATTAACAAGGAGGCCTTTTTTGGTTCGTATCTTGAGGAAGACTGTAAAACAAACTTCAAAATACCACAATGTTTCTCTTTTTTGGATTTTCAGATTTTAGAATGAAAGCAATGTTAATCTAATTAATCTACTATGATTGATGTGCAAAGGAAAGTAAGAAGTAGGGTAACAAGAATTTGAAGGAAATTACTAAAATGAAACTAATGGACATAAACCGACATCACATTACTTCATGGATTAAAAGACCAAAAAGATGAGGAAACCCACAAAATAGAGATTAGAATAAATCACAATCTTTAGCTAGCAAATGCAATCATCAACGGAAATGAATGCAGATGTATGATAAGCCAAAACTCATCGAATCACAAAGCCACCATAGATGTGTACACACGCAAGAAAAGTTTATCTTTAAACCACCAAAGAAAGATCTTCTCAATAATTCATCACAACAAAGCAATATAACACCACCAAACACTGAGCTAAGAATCGCAAATTTAAACCACCACACAATAAATTGGCTCTTTGAGATAAATAAATGAGCAATTCAAACACTCATAAATCTCACAAAGATAGTAGAAATATCACACTATGATTGAAGCATCAATTGTATATATTGCATTAATGATAAATTTGACCCTTATTACATTGAATTCTTACAATTTATAGAGTTGTGCTCTTATTTCATAGCTAGGGTTTTGGTTTCATCTAAAACTTGGAAATAAATCTAAACTAAAGATTACATCAATGAAACTATCTCTAAAACTTAGTTAAACTACCCTAGCATAGAATTCAACCTTGTGCATTACAAAACTTGAGCTAACTATGCATAAAATGACTCAAAAATGAAGCTAGAACTTGTGCATGCTCTTCATAGAACATTGTGATCCTTCCTTTAATCCTTGGTCATAGCTTCTCCACATGGACTCAATTGAAAGAGGCCCCAAAATCATGCAGAAATGATCCCATAAAGGAGGCCCAGTTGATTGAAAAATCAAGTCTGAGACAACTGGAGTCAAATGGCAGATGTACCAAAAAAAACACAAATCCTGACAGTTGCACAGAGAAAACCAAGTGTCAAAATTGACTAATTGTCAAATCCTCTTTTCCCAAATTTTGGACTTCAGGCTTTCGGAGGCCAAAAAATATTTAGGGCCGAAAGGTCAAAAAATATGGTCTTCAAAAATGGCTATGTACAAAAAATTACTTTTTCCTCTGCACAAAATTTGGCTAAGTCCAAACTGGAAGCTCACTGACTTGGGAGTACCTCTGGATGAGCCTTGTGGAATCTATCCACAATCTCTAGTACTTCTTCAAAGTCAGCCATTTTAACCCCTTCAAGGAGCTCTTGTTGTTTCTCTCAGAAGGTGATGAACTCCGCTGCAAACCCCTATATCTCCTCTTCTTGAGATAGCAGCATTTTCTAGATCTCCTCCTTTTGATAGAACATTTTTTGGATGTCTTCTCTTGTCTTGACACCTCTAAAAATTCCCAAGTACTAATTGATGATGACATTTACAGAATGCATAGTTTTATCATCATCCTCATCATACAAATCCAAGTCTAGTCCATGGAAGAACTTATGCATTTCTCCTACAAAAAGCAAGTTGTCATCCCTCCTTTTATCCATTCTTTTAAGCACCTTTTCAAAAATAGTCAACACTCTGGTTATATCCTAGATCCACTTCTCAAAATTATCTAGCTCTTATCCTTCATATACCTTTACCAAAATTTGGAAGCATTGCTTACTTATTATTATAAAGTCGTCTAGCACCTTCTACCATTTCAGAATATTTTCCTCCATACCATCCTCTTCGCTCATGATCTCTACCAAGGATGTGATTCCTTGAAGAATACTTCTAAAAGGCCTCAAAATCTTCTTAAGAGCTATCTTGGAAAACTCCTCAAAATTGGCTTTCTAGTCTGCACAAGCCTATACAAAAGAATGTGGAATGATTGTATTTACTTCACCCCTCTTCTCCAAAATGGCTTGTAATGAGGCCTTAGAACTATTAGGGTCAATCGGACTCGCTGTCTTGAGAATGAACTTTTTCATGGCCTCATTTTGCTCCATCAAGGATTTTATCTTTTCTTCATCTTTATCCATGAAACCAAGAGTGTGCTTTAATCCGAGGGTAGCTAGAGTTTTACTCCCCTCTCTAGTTGGATCTCCAAAATCTACCTCCTCCAACACGTAGTCATCAGGAGTGACTTTTTCTCTATTGATGCTCATTGTAGGGACAACCACCTGAACTTTCCATCTACCTACCTAATCTTGTGTTACGTATGATAGTGTCCTTGCTTGAGTGCTAGATCCAATTTTATGGAATGCTTGCCCTAATGCAGCCATGTCTATTTCATCATTAGTATACACCCTTGTCCTAGGATGGATCTCCTTCGTGAACCAAGTGGGATTTGAAAAGGCATTTAGGGGCTCATAAGGGGATACACCAATCGAGGTGTTCTTTGGGAATTCTATCTCCATTTCCTCATGACTCTCCTCCTCTCCTCCTTCTATTTCTTGTTCTTCCATTACATTTAGCTCCCCCTCCTCATGTGTTTGTTCCTCCTTGTTCAACTTCTCTTCCTCATTTAGTAGCTCTTCTTTATCAACTGGTTCCTCTGGTCCATTGTGTTCTTATGACATTATCCCATTAGTTGCCTCTATTTCTTTTTAAGGCTCTTGAGGACCTTGGGCTACTGCTTCATTATGAACTGGTGGTGGCATGGGATCCTCAGGAGGAATATTTTGTGAGGGAGGAGTAGGAGAAACAAGGGGAGTTGGTGAAGGCATTGGTGGAGGTGGTAGAGTTGGCATAGGAATATGAGAAGGTGGAGGTTGTGGAGGAAAGAGAGTGGTAGGTGGTGTTTGATATAGAGGCGGGAGTGGATTTTGATGCATAGGTGGAGGTGGAGGTGGAACTAGGTGTGAAGCCAAAGGAATTTGTGCAGCTACATCCTCCTTGGAGGTGACACCTATGGAAAAGTCCCTACCTGACTCCATAGTTTCCTTTTGTGTTTTATCTGCCTCTCCCTCAACTTACTCTTGGGACTTCTACTGAAATTCCTCTCCCACATTATCAAGAGGACTTGTGAACTGTGTAGGGAAACAATCCAAAGGAAAAGATTGTTCTATGGCTAGAACCTATTACTCAGACTCTTTGAAACCATGGAGCCCCTCAAAATCCATGATATCAAATTCAAAATCACCCAAAGGGTCCAAATTTATTGGCTCTCCTTGGGTTGCTCCTCCAACCTCTTCTTGATCATCTTCCAATATTCTACTTCTTTTCAAGAATCATGCAAAGTGAGTTCTCTTGCTAAGGGGTACCTAATCCAGATCATCCTCGTCTTCCTCTAAGAGGGTATCCATTTGAGTAGGATTTGAATCTTTCTTGCTTTTGTATACATTCCCTTTAATCACCCTAGCTGGCCTAGGTCCAGTTATCTTGAATTTAGGTGCCTTCTTTTGTACACTTGGAGGATTGGGGCCACTAGAAGAAGGAACATCTAGATGCATTATACTCCCTTCCATTCTAGTTTTAGTCTTCTTTGGATGGTTAGCTGAGCCATATGTTGTAGGATGCTCATGTCAGTACACTATTTCTAGCTTCTATGGTGCAGCCTCTTTGAATTGTGGCTTCAGCACCTTCTCTCCTTTCTTCTTCTTCTCCTTAGAGGGATGAGTTGGTTGTTGTTTCATTGGTATATGGCTCATAGGAAATGGATAGGTGACCCAATCCTTAGTCACTTTGATGACATGTCTGGCTTTGAATTTTATATCATCATTTTCATCTTTATCAACCTCTATATTCAAAATAGCCCTGGTATATACCTTATCCTGATTGTAAATGGGATCCAGGATGTCCTCAAAGTCAGCTTCCTTCACCTTTGGGGAAATATTTAGTAGTAAGGTAGTCTGTGCCAGTTCCAAACTCATCCAGCAGTAATCATAGACCCTGACCTCATAGTCATCTGAGCAATTCATCCAATGATCTTCAATATGTGGCTCATGCACATAGTGCCTTCCCATTATGTGACTATATGTACCAATGGGATCAAAATGGGTCCGCACATGATTGTAGCTTGAAAGAGGGAATTAATTCCATTCGAAGGATAGAGACTTGCAAATCTTCATATCAGGTATACAGTGGGGTGCTATGAAAATTTGGAAATCCCAACAGTGTTTCTTCTTGAGCTAGATGTGCTTGTGGGCATCGAACAGTTGTCTTGCTATTTCTAATAGGATCAATCTATCAGAAGGATACCTGGGTAGCTTCTTAGGAGCCAGGTTGCATCCTACCACCCAAATGTATGTGAAATTATTGAATTGAATGTAAAAAGCCCCAAGGGCCTTCACTTTTGCAACAGCTTCAGTTGACATCCTTTTGGCATAGTCACCCTCTATGGAGCGTATGATAGCAAAAATAAAGGCATTGTTGATGATGCAGAAATTGGGGTTGTTATGGATGTAGTGCTCTTTCCTAACTAGTTGTGGGTACATTGTGAATGGCCATGTATGCAAATCTCCCATAACACCAACCTTTGTCAACCCTGGCTACACTTCTTTGGCAGCCAACAGGTACACAACATAGGATGTCATGTAGAAATGGGGTCACTTTTCACTCTGATTAACTACTCATCCAAGTTGTCACTAAGAATGGTAGCCCAATCAAACCTTTCTTGTCTCTCCTATATTTTTTCCTTATGTAGGATCATCTATGGTTCTAGCTAACTAGACTTAGGCAATCCATACACCCAATTGATCATGGTGATGGTTGCTTGGATATCTTCCTTTATATACCCTCTCCACATATATATCCTGTTGAACTTGTTTTTAGGGTATAAACCCAGTCACCACCTTATATAGCCAATGGACAGGTGATGTCAACCACCCCGTTGATCATCCTTTCAGGGCTCTTAGACCTTTGAAAGTCTGAAACACTGAAAGGCTGACTCTTTTTTGAGATTCAGACCTTTTGGTGCACAAAGGTTTGAAAGTCTAAAATGCGAGGGTTTTGGAAATGCCAAGGCTTGATAAGTTGTTCACATCTTCGGACCTTTCACACTTTTCGACATTCGAAAGTGTAACACTGTGACAAAATGAAAAAACATAAAAAGAAACTAGACCCAAAAAATAAAACTGACAAACAAACAAACCACTAAGGACAAGCTAAAAAAAGGGGGACTCCTAAAGCGGAGAGGCAAAAAGGGGAGCATGGTTTTGGAACCACAACAAGTAGATTTGATGATATAAAAATGAAATAAGGTGAGAACATCACACAATACTCTAACTGAATCAAAGAGGTGGTCAATTCTATCCAAGGAGCAAGAGGTATTATTTCTTAAGATACTGTTGTAAGTAAAATGCTGAGAACCTCGCTACAAATCTATGCAATTAGAATATCTCCTATTCATGAAATGGGATCCGCACCTAATAGTACTCTTACCCTTGATAGTCTAATTGGAAAGTTGACTATTTTTTAGTTGAATAATTATGACAATATTATTGTACTAAATGTTGAGTCTACTTTTATGTCATCTCTGAAGATTGGTAAGTCTAGTAGTAAGAATAACATAAGAAATGAAAGTGACAGTGATAGTGAAGATGAGCTTGATAAGCTTGAAGCAATTATGGCAAGAAGAATTTAGAAAGGTAAAGGAAGGTATAAAGGAAAGTTACCTTTAGCATGTCTTAATTGTAAAGAGATTGGCCATATTGCTGTTAGATGTCCTAACAAGAAAGAAGATAAAGATAACGACCGATCTGGTGATGGAAGGTTTGGCAGAAGAGATAACCGAGATAACAGAGGAAATTGACACTATGATAGAAGAAAAAACTAAGACTACAAAGACAAAGGCAAGAAGACATGTTACCTTGTTGATGATGATGACAAGGACACCGACACCGACATTGGTGATGAAGTTGAAGTGGTATTTATTTATTTTAATGAAAGACAATTCAGAAGAAGAATAAAGGTATGTAGAAACATCACTTATATCTAAAGTTAGCAGGAATGATACATGGATTATTGATAGTGGTTGTACACATCATATGACTATTGATGAGGATAAATTTGAATATCTTGAATACTACAATGGATGATTAGTTAAAATGGGAAATGATACACCTTATCTTTTAAAAGGAAAAGGATCTATCTTGTTGAAAGATATGATTAGATGTGAGAATGCATAGTAGGTGAAAGGAATTAACTACAATTTGTTAAGTGTAGCACAATTGAATAATTCAGGTCACCGAGTTGCATTTGAAAGTAGAAAGGTGAAAATCTATGATGGAACTAGACACTACAACATTTGGGGTCAAATTTTGACACCAATTTGCGACGCCACTATAATTTGTGTTTGTTTTTTATGTTTTTTTGCAAGCTACCCCGATGGTGTCATAATAGCGATGCTATCATCATAATTGCGACACCCATTTGGTTATAAACCAAAAAAAAGAAAAAGAAAAAGAAAGTGTCATTTGTAATTTGTGAATTCAAAGAGTTGTCGTGAAGACGACACTGCAATTTTGTGTGGCACAAAGAGGGAATTGGATTTTGGCATGTGCGAAGAGGCTGGCACTATGTGGGAAGAGGGCACTAGCACTTGAGGTAGGCATTCAAGCTTTGTCTTCTCATTAAATCAATTTCAGTGGAATTGTTTACATCTTCGCATTGTTAATAGTGGCATTGTTTACATCTTAGCATTTTGAATGCTCGATGACCCGCAAGCTTTGAGAGCTAGGGCATTGTTGCTATTACCTTCAAGGCATTATGTGAAGTGTTTGATCTCTCTTTATTTGTTTTTCTATTGATATTCACTATGTGTGTACTCCCCATTTATGATCATTTCATGAGGAAATGTCTTGATGGATCACAGGCTGCATGCTAGGGCATGATACATTGTTTAGGAGCTCACTATTTAATACTGGCATTGTTTACATCTTTTCATTTGGAATGCTTGATGACCTGTGAGCTTTGAGAGCTAGGGCATCATTTCTATTACCTTCAAGGCATTGTGTGAAGTGTTTGATATCTCTTTATTTGTTTGCTATTGATATTCACTATGTACGTACTCCCCGTTTATGATCATTTTATGAGGAAATGGCTTGATGGCTCGCGAGCTGCAAGCTAGGGCATCATACATTGTTCATGAGCTCACTGTTTAATAGTGGCATTTTTTACATCTTTTCATTTGGAATACTTGATGAGGCATTGTGTGAAGCATTTGATATCTCTTTATTTGTTTTGGTGTTGATATTCACTATGTGGTACTCCCCGTTTATGATCATTTCATGAGGAAATGTCTTGATGGCTCATGGGCTTCAAGCTAGGGCATCATACATTGTTCATGAGCTCACTATTTAATATTTGGCCAGGCCATGTAAATGGTACCAGGCCAACCCAATCAGCCCAGGAAAATGTGTCATGTTTATCTTTGTCAAATACACTTGTTCACCATTTTGTTCTTGTTCTTCACACAAATATTGCATCAAAAGTAATTGTAAACAATGATTCAAAGAAAAAAGAAATAGCTACAATATATTAGACCCCAAAAGAATACAGTCAACTACAATAGCTCACAGTCTCAATGAAATAAATAGTATATAAAACAATATATGGTGCACAACAGCAGCAAGTATGCAATGACAACAATAACAATGCATGATAAAATTCAAAACTCTTAGTCTTAGTTTTTATTCACATTGCACACACATAATTGTAGATGAGGATCAGTAATAGGGTGCCAGGCATTGCTTAGATCCTTTGGATCTAACCCCATCTTTTCCTTCCTTGCAGGTTTTGGATCATACAAGAGCATACTGGATTGAACCCTGGGTCAACACTTCATTACTTCAGGCAATGTCTACTACCTTCATTATTTATGTTCATCCACTTATGTATGTTTGCATTCATTCATATTCTTCTGAAAGTTGGCTATTAGTGACCATATATGATGATTCTTAATGTTTTTGGGTCATTTGATGAAAAGATGTAAAAGTTTCTTAAAAGTTTATATTTTTTATTTCAATTTTTAAAATCATAAAATGAATACAATTTAAAGATAAAAAATTAAGGTAATATTTTTCTTCACTTAAAACAAAAACATAAAGCTCATAAAGCATGGTAAAAGAGGGCCCTAACTGTGGTAAAATGGGAAAGTTGCCACCTTGCACTGCTCTTCATATGGTAGCTGTGAAGGAACTATGTTGTAAAATTTCAAGGCATGAAATTTTATACTTTTTGACATCATACTTTTTTCTCCTTAGCATTGAGTTTACAATGTGGGGGACTCGAAGAAAATATATGTACAGTTATAAAATTTCATGCCTTGAAATTTGGCATGAAATTTTATAACATAGTTCCTTAGCATTTGATCTTTATATGGCAGCCATGACTTGAGGTAGGAATTTGAGCTTTGTCTTCTCATTAACTCAATTTCATTTTGATAGCATTTGTTGATTTAATGGAAAAATATGGATGTTAATACTGGCATTGTTTACATCTTTGCATTTGGAATGCTCAATGACCCGCGAGCTTTGAGAGCTAGGGCATCATTGCTATTACCTTCAAGGCATTGTGTGAAGTGTTTGATATCTCTTTATTTATTTTATTATTGATATTCACTATGTGGTACTCCCCATTTATGATCATTTCATGAGGAAATGTCCTGATGGCTCACGGGCTGCAAGCTAGGGCATCATGCATTGTTTATGAGCTCACTGTTTGAGCACCTCATGTCCCTATTTGATTGGTCAGTGCTCTATTTTTTATATTGATTCTAATAGATCAAATAGGGACATCAGTAATAAAATAATACACTTACTATTTTGAATTTGAGCTTTGGCATCATGCAATGTTATTACTGTCAAAATAGTAAGTGTATTAATGTATGATCTAATAGCAGCAACCTCATTGATCATTACCTTTGACTCCTCCATCATTATAGAAGAGATATGATGCAAAGGTGGTAGAGGATATGGTGGATCGAAGGTCCAAATACAGAAACTCAATCAAATGCACAATTCAATCTAGTGACCCAAGATGGTTTCAATAAGTGAAATGGTAAATTATCCTCCAACTAGTCTTATGGTGTGATCCAATAGCCCTAATTTATGTAATCTAAAGTAATTAAATAGGTTCCAAACTTTCTTCAAATTTTCAAGCACCAAAACTTCAAAATTCACCAAGTTAGGACTAACAATCTGTCTTGTAGCCCTGCAACAGCACTCACAAGGATTTTCCTTAAAATTTTCCCAAAACACCAAGAAAATAAATAATATATTTGAGTACCCTTTATGGATTACCTTAACATACCAAAAGTATAGGGTAGGTTGTTTTGGAAGATATATGACTGCTCATACTATTTCTCATATTTTTAAGGCCTAAAACTCATGCATTTACAAAGGAAGTACTTACCAGTCAAACTCCCAAGATTTAAATCTTTTCATAGTGTCTTTAATAGGTTGTAATTAGATTAATATGGAACCAATTTTATTCCAAGAGACTTCTAGACACAAAAGCCCCAATTTGCACTCTCCAAACCCTTAAAACTAGGGCTTCTCCAATGTTATGCTTCCCAAAGCATCCTACAATAAATAAAGGTTGGAACACCTTATCCTCAACATTTATATACATATTCCATCATAAAATAGTGCCATTTTTTGGCCAAGACTCTCTATCCTTCACCCTACCCTCCAAATTCACTTAGTTTTTTTTAGTGTTCCCTATGCTGATCACCACAACAGTTAATCAAACTTGCATTCCTAATGTTAGAGGAATATAATACATGTTAATTGAGTTCCATTCTATGAGAATTAGTAGTCTACATCCATAGAATGACATTCATAATGAACAAAAACTCAATAAACTGTCCTAAATCATATTTCCAATGACTGTACAGTTCCAAGGTAGAATAACAGTTATTAGTATGGGATTCTCAAAGCATGAATGAATTCAAAGACATGAAACAATAAGTTCAAAACATAGTAGAAACCATTCCAAATGTTATCAACTTTTTTTCATACCAAAAACCCTTCAAAAATTGCAAGAAAATCAGACTTTATTCTCCAAAACTGGGTACAGTCTGTACAGTAGAGTCTCATGCCCGTATAATGGATTTGTGAGACATTTAATAAATCCCTATCAACTACCCCAACCAATCCAAATTATTTGTATGACTTAATTTGGCCTAAAATAATAACAAAACTAATTCCCTCCTAAATGTCCATAACCATTATAATTTGAAAATTCAAATTTATAACTTTATAACTTTTGAATATTTGAAATTGCCAAGTGATGAAACTTTACCAAATTATCTAAATGGACTTATTAACCTATTATTAAGACTAATTTATCCTATTTGAAACTTGTAACATGTAATTCTATCCTAGACTCCAAATTTAGTCCTAAGGCTTATTAGGCCTTTTAGGACTGATTACACATTCACCATTCTTATTGCATGAAATGACCTCATAGGCCATTATAGGTGCCAAAATCCTCTAGTTGATTTCGTTGGATGTCTTTATAATCTCTGATGGCTCCAAGTGTGTCTACATAGGTCTTTGGGTTTCTTTGTGTCTTCTCATTAAGTGTTGCCATTAAAATATATCACTCCTCCTGTTATATAATGTGTATGCATAGTTGTTTAAAATGCCATACTTGTTTCTCTTAAATATTATTACAATTTCACTCAAATTAACATGACATTAAAGCTAAGCCAAAAATGTATACATACATGTAAGTAAAGGAAAATCCAGATTCTGCAACTATTGAAAATATATATATATACCAATAGCAGCTTACAAGAAACTATACTTGTGCTTACCACACCATACCTCAGCATCATAATGCTTATCATTTTCAAGCTTCAGTGAAGCTTCATACTAGTCACCATCCACATATTTGTATGCAACACTGATTTAGGCTGGAGGTAAACTACATGTGTCATGTAAACAACATGGTTGAATGCAATCTCTTTTGCATGTTTTCAAGAGTTTTCCCACCAATACAAGTGTAAATAATGTATTGAACGTAATCTACAAACATTGTGTGGTATGAAATTTTGTTGAAGCTTGAAATATATCACTCCTCATGTTATTGTCAAAATTAAATTCAAATATTTCTCAAAACATTTATTCTCATAGACTTAAGATATCCTTATCTCAATAATAAAACAATCTTGCATAATAGATTTTGAATCACATTAACACACACCCATATTGTTCTATAGCATAGTTCATTTTAGAAGTGTATGGCTTGACTATGCACATGCATAATTGTAGATGAGGATCAATAATAGGGTGCTAGGTATTGCTTAGATCCTTTGGATCTAACCCCATCTTTTCCTTCCTTGCAAGTTTTGGATCATACAAGAGCATACTGGATTGAAGCCTGGGTCAACACTTCATTACTTCAAGCAATGTTTGGTACCTTCATTATTTATGTTCATGCACTTATGTATGTTTGTATTGTAATACCCCAAAAATGGGCTATAGGTTCATTAACCTCCTACATCCTCAAATCGAATGAAACTGATACAAAAGTCCTAACCTAAGGCACATCTGCACATTATCGAATTTAATTGATTATCCTAAATTTTGCATTGGAGAATATTCCAAGAAATATTCCTAATTTATCATAATTATTCTTAATTTAATAATTATTTGGCGATAAATCTTATTTATCCTAAAGTTTGATTAATTGAATATTCTGAATATTTAATTAATCAGATTTAATACTGCCACTTAATTATTTAATTACATTTAATTATATTTATTCCTAAATTATATTATTTAATTTTGACAATAAATCAAAAATCTTATGACTAATTGATTAAATTCCTATTTAATTAATTAAAGTCAGTTGTCAATATTTAATAATATAGTTTTTGAATAAAATTTTGATTTAATAATTGATTAACCCATAAATCAATTGTTTTAATTTTAAAATCAGTTAAGTTGAGAATAAATCACTTTATTTTTAATTAATTTATAATTAAATCATGCAAAATCAGAAAAGCAAGCAACTAGAAATTAACAATCAATTTTAAAATTGAAACTCAACATCTAATGATGAGTTGAAAAAGAGAACTAAAACTCTATTTTGAGATAAAAACTTCTTTTGCATGATTTTATGATTTATTTATTCTTAATTTCTTGTTAATTCAAAAATCAACCTGAGTTTATCAAGAGTGATTTATGCATTTTCTCAATGCATCCTCAAGCCCTGGATTTCTATAAAAACAAGGATCAACTCTTCACAAATCCCTCTCTAAATCCTTAAGCTTTCAATCAATCTCTCTAAATCCCTTAAGCTTTCAATCTCACATCTCTTGAATTTGCACAATTACTCTGGTGAATTTACAACTGTTGCAAGAGGCAATTTTGTGAGATCAATTCATAGTTTTTCATAGCTTTGCATATCAATTCATATTATTCTTAGATTAATTTGTATATCATTTCAATTTCATTCTAGATTAATTTCATACAATTTTTTATCCTATTGCATCAAAAATTAAAAAAAATAGATTAATTTGCATTCATATTTCATCGCTTTCATAATTTTAAATCTTTCATTTAGGTGTTGCATTATCACTGATCTTGATTTCAATCTGATAACATCATAATCACACCTACTAGAAGGTAGTAAATCGCCTAGTTAGCATAGTTTCAATTACTTGCAGATTTTGATTTTTGCCAACCTCTAATGTTTTACTAAAGTGTTGTGCCTACAGCTAGGTACAAAATTCACACACACATCTCTGGTACCCACCATGGGGCCCTAAAATGGTTTTCCATTCTATTGTATCAAATTTCTATCATTTTTCTCGAACCCACGACCACAAGGTTAATTTTTGTGAGTTTTGTGATAAATTTCTAGTCTATTTTTCCAAAAATCAAACTAATGATTTTATTGGTATATGCACATATGACATGATACAGATCCAAAATTTATATTTCTGGAAATTTATTTGAGTTATCTTTCATTTTGCGTTGCTTTGGATTAATTTCATTTTGATTTGCAAAAGTTATGATTATTTTAGTGAAGACTGGTCAGAACCTGATTTTATGAAATTTGACTGATGCTTTTATTGGCACATGCACATATGACATGATAAAGATCCAAAATTTATATTTTTGGAAAGGTATTTGAGTTATCTTTCATTTTCCATTAGTTTGGATTAATTTCATTTTGATTTGCAAAAGTTATGATTATTTTAGTGAAGACTAGTCTGAACCTGATTTTATGAAATTTGACTGATTTTTTTATTGGTACATGCACATATGACATGATACAAATCCAAAATTTATATTTCTAGAAATTTATTTGAGTTAGCTTTCATTTTCCATTGGTTTAGATTAATTTTGTTTTGATTTGCAAAAGTTATGATTGATTTAGTGCAGACTAGTCAGAATCTAATTTTTTATGACAACAGGTTTTTCAATTATCAAATGACATATTATCTTTGACTAACTTGATTTTCTACCACATAGGGTTGACAAGTTGTGTTTATTTTTTTGATGGATTTTTATAATAGTGGGTTTCATGTAAAATAATAGGTAAGTTTTTCATAATAGTAGTTTGTAGGTGCAGGTGCAGGTACGTCCCATGGGTACAAAAGATAGAAGACAAATGCTCAAAAATTGCTAAAACTATAAAATCTACTAAGCGCATTGCGAGAAACTCAGGTATTCTGTTACATTTGATAACACTTCATTTTGGGACATAAAATAAACTCTCTTGTGTCAAGCTTGATTGCCTTTACAGCTTTCATAATTCACACTTCAGTTTTGGGCTCTAAAAGGAACATAGATTTGTTTTTTGCATATCTGTTACACATAGTAATTAGGCCCTATGAACACTATTTTTAGATGATCTTGAGAGAGTGGGCTTCTTTCACTTGTTTACATGCAAAGCTCTTCTTGATGAAGGATCCCCTTGTACGTAGGGAGGATACTGAGATTGTCTCATGTTCCCTTGATTTGCATCCTCAGCTTTTGATTGATACATTCCCTCTCCAGAGAGATTGATAGACCATAAGTTGTTGACATCACAGATCTTGGTGAGATAATTTTAGTCTTAGCATGTTGGATTAATCTATCTACTTTATTTTGGTGAAGTGAAGAGACTAGGAAATTATGCTCTACTTCCTTTTTGGATAGTACCAGAAACCCAAATCCTTGAATCCGATCTAGTCCTCGTGTGGTATATTTTTGTGAGTCACCTTTAGAGAGGGTTAACCGTAGTGGACATTCCCTTAATTGGGTCAACCACATGGATGGAACCTCAAGTGGTAATATCCATTTTCATCATGGTAGTAGCAGTCGCTATATAAATGTCCTTGTATAAGAAATCTTCACAAGTGTGGTCTCTTGTTGGGTTGTCAGATCTCCCTAGAAGCTCCTGATTGATTAAATTCTTAGACTATGTCAAAACCCCAGTGCACCTAGATTGGAGTTCACACTCTTGAGATCACAAAATTTGTAGAGTCATACCATTACTACAAACCCTAGCGAGGCCAAATTTTTCATTTTCTAGGACTATGTGCGTTATTGAAAAACTTTTTGGAACATACACAAGTAGCATTCCTAGGGATTAGCACATTAAGTTACTATTGCTTTTTCATGCACAAAGTTTCTTTTTCCCTTGTTCATTGTTTTCAGATGATTTATTGCTTCTATTTGCTTGATGTTATGTGTGTTTCTTATCTACTTGGTTATTGAAAATGAATGATCCCAAACTATTACACGAATCTGCAAACCTGAATAGAGAAAAACTTGCAAACAAACTAGTTCTAAAAATTGAAAAATTGTAAATCTGAAGCAAAAATCCTTTTTGGTGTCAAAAGTCATCCTGAAATATCAAAACTCATATCAAAGCTAAACTCAAAGTTGTCAAAAAACTCCAAAAAAATTTAGAAATCTAATTTTTACAATGTACTTTTAGATTCTGTCAAACAAATCATTGTGTCAAAAATAGAGCAAAACCTATAAAAAATCCATCCATTTTCCTAAGGTGGTCTCTTGAGTCTGATTTAGCCTTC
This sequence comes from Chamaecyparis obtusa, assembly GCA_027943335.1. NCBI lineage: Eukaryota > Viridiplantae > Streptophyta > Pinopsida > Cupressales > Cupressaceae > Chamaecyparis > Chamaecyparis obtusa. Next base: position 95,712 of record BSBK01006638.1, read on the forward strand.
AAATTTATCGATTTGAGTCTTTTTCATCTTGTGCCAAAACCTTGTCAAAATTATCTTCAAAATTGAATCTCCTTACAAAATAGCTAAGTGTTGAGAGCTCATGCCCAACATCTATTGGGCATCGACCCATAATACTATGGCACAGTATCATTTATTTACGTTCGATCTAATCTTTAATTAATTCAATCTTGACAAGGTTGCGTCATTCGATCTTCTTGAATCAAGTCATTCTTCAGTTGTCTTCATCTTGCTCTCTTGCTTCACCCAAGGTTAATAGTGGAAACTCAAGCTTCATCACACAAGAAATCTAGAGAAGCATCTCATACCTTACCTCTGTCTACTCATGTGGGTCCAACCTTTGATGAACTCTATAATTTAGGTCTTTACAAAGATGACGGTCTTGGCAATCTTTGATTAAAAACTGGTTACATACCCCCTCTTCCATCAATCCAAGGGGTCAATCAAAAATCTCTACATCAATCTATTCCAAGGAGTCCTAAAACTCCTAACATGTCTCATAGAGGGACAAATCATGGGTCTCAAGAACATCACTCTCAACATGGTGCGGATCAAGAACCCACACCTTCTAAAATTGCTCCATATCAAAACAATGATGACTTCAAGAAAATGATGAGGCATTTCTTGAAGGAAGATAGAGAAACATACTTTCTAGAACTAGCTCATCAAGGGGCTAAACTTCCTCCCAACTTTAATGTTGAAGATATCATTACACATGAGGAAGAAACTCCAATCATATTTATGATGAAACAGATGCATTCCATGTAAGTCAAACTTAACAAACTTGAAAAATAAAAGGAACCTAAAGAATTCTCCATGGAGGCTCTATGCCCTTTTCCATTTGATAAAGACTTGTACATGTTGACATTCCCTAAAAGAGTGGAGATACCTAAGTATGATAAGTATGATGGAAACTCTGATCCTCAAGATCATGTCAGATAATTCTGTACTCAATCTATAGAGTTCATGCACAAACCAACTTACTTAATGCATATTTTCCCTTGATCTCTAGGAGGGTCAGCCATTCATTGGTTCTCAAAAATGCCTCCAACTATCAAAATTTTTGAGGATTTAATCAAACTATTCTATCAACAATACTCCTATAACATCCAGGATCCGGTAACCATGATCAACATCTATAATCTAAAATAATATTCAAGAGAACCATTCCTGACTTTTCTCAAAAGATGGAGGAAAAAGTTTTCTCTATATGCTAGACCCATTCCAGAAACTAAGAAGCTGGAAATCTTCATCAACAATCTTATTCCAGAACTCAACTACCACTTGCAAATGCAAAATCATACATCCTTTGATAAGATGGTAGAAAATGCAATCAAAATTGAGAAAGTACTTGTGCAAAAAGGAGACATATCACTTCAAAAGGACAAGTATGAATCTAGATCTAGTTCTAAAGATAGAGGCAAAAATTAGAACAAGAATAAAGGTGTTGTCACAAATGGCATTGTTGATAATATTCATCCCCCTTCTAAGGAACTTGCTTTCAATCGCACTATTGGCACCCAAGCCATCAAAGCTTCTGAAGCTAAAGAAAAAAAATCTAACAAGAAACCATCTACTTACAAACCTTGGGCTACAGATCCTAACTGCAAATTCACTCCTCTTGGAGAGTCCTTGAAATATTCCATGAAAACTCTGTTGGCTAACAACATTATTTACTTGCTTGAGATCCGACCATTTGATCCTGAACCTAAACCAAAATGGTGGAAAGAGACTGATTTATGTGACTTGCATCGTAATAAGGGTCATAAAACCAATAATTGTGTATGCTTGAAACACCTCATATAAGACAAAATTGATAATGGATAAATCATGATTGATAATCATAAAAGCAATAATGATCATACAGCATTCACGGAGCCATTTCTGAAACATGGTAAAGAAGATTCTTCTTCTCAACCTAATATGGGTACTAAAGTCAACTATGCCCACTGTAGAAACAATGTTGTCATCAATATGGTTGAACCATGTCTATCTGAGCATTGTAATGTCATCACAATTGTACGAAGAGATAGAGAAAATCAATCAGCTAACACAGTTACTCGATGACAAGCTTAGGCGCATCTGCCAAGATAAATCCTAGATTCATCCAATGTCCCTAAGATGCATTTCAATCTTTCATCTACTTCTAAATAGAAGGATACATCTAAATCATCAAATCCTAAAGACACAAGGCCTACATCATACAGTATTTTCCAACAAATCTAGCACACAAATTCAAAAATATCCATGTTTGAGTTGCTTCAGATATCTCTAGCTCATAGAGCCATTCTAGACAAAGCTCTACTCAGATCCAATGTTCCTGACGACCTTGATTTAGACAAATTCTAGACTATGGTTGGTCATCTTACGTCTCTGCAATATATCTCCTTTTTAGAGGAAGATGATAACTCCTTGAGTCATCCGCATAATCAACCCTTGCATATTGAAGTCTTGATCCAAAACTATCACATCAAACATGTGTTGATAGATAGGGGCGTTGGCTTAAACATTTGTTCTTTCAGCTTGATCACACAACTGGGATTTTCAGAAATGGCTATTGATCCTAGAAAGAAGATAACTATCAAAACATATGATGAGCAAGAAAGATCTTCCAAAGGCACCATTGTCTTACCTATCAGAACAGGTCTAGTAATCAGAGATACTACATGTCAAGTTCTTGATCTACCTTTGGCTTACAACATCCTTCTTGGGAGACCCTGGATACATGAAATGAAAGCTATTCCTTCTACATACCATCAATGTTTGAAATTTCCTTATGAAGGAGTAGAGGTAACCATTCTAGCAGACATATCTACAACTTTCAATGCATTGAAAGAAAGTGTAGATAAACTTGTTCCTAATAAAAGAGAATCTTCCACTAAGCAAACAGATGTAGCATCCACATCCAAGATGGAAGACATTGCAAAAGAGGTCAAAATCAAAGATAATAGTATGGGAGAATACACAATGGAACTTGTTTTATCTCTCACATCTCTCTCATTGTCCCCTAAGTCTTATGGGCAACTATCAGACAAAGTGAAACCTATGCTAAAAAATCTCAAGTCCTATTCAATGGAAGCTTTGTTCCAAAACAAGTATCTAAACAAGAGTTTGAGGAAGATGAAGTTGTGCTTGCATGGTTGTATAAAGAGGAATCTAACTCTCAGTCAGTCCAAAAATGTGACTCCACTTCAAGCAGAATTCCTTAGAAGTCATATGGACCAGGGGAGAAACTGATCACAAAAATAGAATATACTGGAAAAGGACATCTAGGACTACAAGGTAAGGGTCTTCTATCACCTCTTGACTACCATGGTCAAACCAACAAGGATACAACAGGTCTAGGATATAAGAAGAAGCCTTTCTATCTTAGCAAGAACTCCACGCATGTCTTAGAATAGATTGAACCAAAGGAGGAAACAATACAAAATTCTGATAGTGATGAGTCAGACACCACTGAGGAGCTCATTCCTTATGAGCATTTTCCTAAAGAGATAAAAGGCCTCCTTGAAGCTGAAGATGATCCAGTAAAAAGAATCAATGTAGTAAACACACAAGAACCTCCTATAGAACAAGAGATAGCTGCACCACAAGAACCAGCTAATCTCAAAGATAATAAAATAGATAAAGAGGAAGGCGGTAGTTCTTCTTAGATAGATTCTCATGAGTATGAATTCAAATCAGAATTTGAGGGTAACCCTTCTTGGGGTATTCACCCTGACTTTACTCATGTTCTCAATTTTCCTAGAGGCATAGATGAGGAATCAACTGACTATGAATGGGGAGTCATTCCAGAGGAAGATGAGCTTATCACACAAAAACATATTGATGTTATTCACCAATATGCACCTAAACCCAACATAAGTCTAGAGATAAATAATGAACTTAACGAATCTGATCCACCTATGGCTGAATTGGACTCCCACAATGACATTGAGCCTAATCACGAATTGAACATTTTGAGTTGTAATATCACCTTCAAACTCAAGCGTCAGCTTAGGACCAATGATGACAGATCCATATCTGTAAACACTATCTCCCAATCTTTTCCCACTTTGACTATCCAACATCTTGACCTTCTTGACCAAACTTCCACGAATTCAAGCCAAGGTATCTTTACTTTCTTGAATGACTATGCCCTTTCTTGCTACCTAAATGCAATTGAGCCTATGAAGACTTCCATCAGTGAACTGAGCGTTAGCATGAAGGATTCAGACATCAAGTATCTTAGTCAAAAGAATAAGAATAAAAAGAAAAAGAAAAGGAGTTCTGAGGGTGAAACCACTATGTGGTAGTCTTAGAACCTAAAAAAGTAAAAATAAAAGATGTATCCGAAGGTGAAAACCTCTTTGAGGTGCCTAAGGATGAGATATTTGATGTCCTTCCAAGCCATTTATAGGACAGATCTCTAGTTCTAATTGAGCCCACTCAATTTATCAACTTGGGAATAGCAGAGGAACCTCAGTTGATCCATGTAGCACAATCCTTATCCGAAGAAGAAAAGGAAAAATTTACTACATTCCTAACAGAAAAGAAGATCAACTTTGTATGGAAATATTCAGATATGCCAGGGTTGGATCCTGATCTTATAATGCACCATTTATTGATTGCTCCTGGAGTAAAACCTGTTAAACCAAAATTAAGAAAGATGCATCCACATGTTGCACTCTTGGTCAAAGTTGAATTAGAGAAACTACTAAAAGATAGATTCGTCTGTGTTATTGACTATGCTAAATGGATCTCAAATATTGTACCTATTTCTAAACCAGATAAATCAATAAGAGTGTGCACAGACTTTAGAGATGTGAACAAAGCATGCCCTAAGGATGATTTTCGACTACCTAACATTGATATGATAGTGGACATGACTACGGGTTTCGAGATGTATTCTTTAATGGACGGTTTCTCCAGATATAATCAAATAAAAATTGCTCTAGAGGATCAAGAGAAAATTGGTTTCACATGTGCATGGGGTACCTTTTGTTGGAATGTCATGCCATTTGGGCTTAAAAATGCTGGTGCTACATATCAGAGAGCTATGGCATCTATTTTTCATGACATGATGCATCAAACTATGGAGGATTATGTTGATGATACCTTAGCAAAATCTATGATTAGATGAACATCTAAATGACCTGAGCAAGATACTAGACAGAATGGAAAAATTTAGTCTCAAACTAAATCCTAAGAAGTGTGCTTTTGGTGTCACTTCTGGAAAGCTCTTAGGATACATAGTTTCAAAGAAGGGCATTGAAGTTGATCCAACTAAAGTAAAGGCTATAATGGAGATGTAACCTCCCAAGAACATTAGTCAAATGAGAACATTGCAAGGGAGAGTTCAATCTATCAGATGCTTCATATCATAGCTTGCAAATATCTCACAACCTTTTACAAAAGCTTTGCATAAAGGTGTGACTTTTGCGTAGAGTGAAGAATGTGAGAAGAAATTTAACCATATCAAGAAATATCTATCAAATCCTCCTATCTTGATGCCTCCTATACAAGGGAAGCCATTGATCCTATATGTCTCCACCATAGATACATCACTGGGGGCATTGCTAGCACAACATGATGAGAATAAAAAGGAAAGGGCTATATATTATATTATTAGAACATTGGTTGCATATGAGAAGAACTTTTCAATGATTGAGGAAGCTTGTCTAGCTGTGATCATTGCATCACAGAAACTGAGACATTACATGTTAGCTTATACCACACATTTGGTAGCTAAGATTGATCCACTAAAGTACCTACTAAGCAAAGCTACCCTAATAGGTAGATTAGCCAAATGGGTCATGCTCTTAAGTGAATTTGATATTGAATATGTTGAAAGAAAAGCTATCAAAGGAAAAGTTATTGCTGGTCAATTGGAAGATGCACCTATGTTTGATGATACACCAATACAAATAGAGTTCCAAGATTCGTCTATCATGAATCTTTCTTCTAGAGAATGGCAATTGTTCTTTGATGGCTCCTATACACAAAATGGATCCAGAGCAGGCATATTATTCATCACTCCTCAAGGGTACTCAATACCAAAAGATTTTAGAATCAAGTTCCCTTGTACAAACAACACTACTGAATATGAAGCCCTTCTTAATGGTATGAAACTAGCAATTGAGTGGAGAGTGACTGAGTTACACATTCATGGGGACTCCCAACTTGTCATCTATCAAGTCAATGATGTGTACCAAATGAAAGATGTAAAGCTCATTCCATACAAAAGAATGGTAGATGATCTAAAGAAATATTTCATATCTATCACATTTGAGAAAATTCCTAGAACAGAGAATAGGGCTGCCGTTGCAATGGCAAGGCTATCTACTCTATTATAACAGCCCGAACATGAGCTATGCTATGAGTTCCTAGTGGAAGCACTATCTTATCCTACATATGATTCCCCTGAAATCTGCATGATCTGCACTATTGTTGGTCATGATTCATCTTGATACAAAAACCTTTTCTCCTATCTCCAAGACCAAATCATTCCTGATACCTTCTATGCTACGAGCTCCTAGTGGAAGCACTATCTTATCCTGCATATGATTCCCCTGAAACCCACATGATCTACACTATTGTTGGTCATGATTCATCTTGATACAAAAACCTTTTCTCCTATCTCCAAGACCAAATCATTCCCGATACCTTCAATCACCATGAGAAATGATACCTTATTTGCAATGCATCCTGGTATGTCATCATTGGTAACGATCTATACAAATGAGGTCTAGATGGTACACTACTTAGATTTTTAGAATGGGAAGAGTCTCAATGTGCACTTGAGGAAGTCCACAAAGGTATATGTGGGTCACACTCGAATGGTTTACCACTAGCTCGAAAGCTTATTAGGCCTGGGTACTATTGGCATGAAATGGAGAAAGATGCAATCAAGTTTTCTAAGAATTTTCAAAAGTGTCAGATACAGGGCAACCTAATTCATGCTCCAGGGAAAGATCTAATTCCCTTTACTACACAATGGCCTTTTCACCAATGGACATTTGATCTTATAGGATCCATACATCCTCATTCTTCTAATCGACATAATCATATCATAATAGCTATAAAATATTTTACAAAATGGGTAGAAGTAGTCCCCTTGACTCAAGCAACCGGCAAGAAAATTTCTATGTTCATTCTAAACTACATCATATGTCAGTATGTTATTCCACACTCTATAGTCACGGATAATGGTGTACAATTCAAGAATAGAGACTTAGATGATCTATGTGCCAAATTCAAGATTAAACAACATTGGTCATCTATCTACTATCCTCAAGGCAATGGACAAGCAGAGGCTTGTAACAAGAATCTATTGAAAATCTTGCACCACACAGTTAATAAGATAGGAAGAGACTAGCATCTCATAATCAATCTAGCTCTCTGGGCCTATAGAACAAGTATCAGAATGCCCACTAGGGCTACACCTTTCTCTTTAGTTTATGGGTCTGAAGAGGAACTACCTATTAAGGTTGAAATCCCATCACTAAGAATCAGAATGCATGGTTTAATAACTGATAATGACTACAGAGTGTCTAGGTTGAAAGAACTTGAACTACTAGATGAGTGTAGACAAGTGGCGTATGATCATCTTAGAGTATATCAGAAGAAAATTTCTAGAGGCTACAACATGAAAGTTAGACATAGAGAATTTTAGGTTGGCGATCTAGTCTTGAGAGAGAATCCTAAAAATCAATCACATCGAGAATGAAAGGGGAAGTTTGAACCCAACTGGCTAGGTCCCTTTTTTATCATTAATACTTTTGGCTCTGGAGCCTATCAACTCTCAATGACTGAAGGAGAATAGCTCTGAGAACTAATCAATGTTCTCCATCTGAAGAAATTATATGCCTAAGGCATTTAGTGTATGGTAAAATGTCGTGAAAAAATCTTAAAAATCTGAAAAAGTCTTGAAAAAATGAACATCTTGGTAAAAACCTAGCAATAGGCACCTTGATGTATCACAAAAAAATCAAAAAATACCAAAAATATCAAAAAAATTGGAAAAATAAAAAATACAAAAAAAGGAGAAAAAGAAAAAGTGCCTTGGCAAAAACCTGGAAACAGGCACCTTAGAAGAAAAAATAGAATCTCTGCCAAGATGGTGAAAACTTGGCAAATGGGTGCCACTTGTTTCAAAATACTCTATCTATCAGTGCAATCTTGGTCTTTCCCATCTTTCAGTCTGCTTTAGTCTGTATATATCCTTGTGTCAATAAAGTTGGTCTATACACCAATCAGCTCAAGCATCTGTATCCTATCAATGCTTAACACTTGGGGGCAATCAATGTCATATCCTATGGCCTCTAGTACATCTTAGATGAGTCATATCCAGTCAGAGTCCTTTGAAGCTTCATCCAAGTCAGTCAATCAGTCTCCTCTCTAGAAAGGATTTTGCATCTACAACAACGTAATCAAACACAAATTGAAAACAATCTATGCTTTTTACATGCTTTTATCTCCTTGTATGCTTACTAATTTGCATTGAGATTTATGCATATTTTGTTCCCTTGAGCTCTTCAATGATGTCCTTTATCAGATTTAGAGAGTGATGACTGGGGGCAAAATCTTTTCTTTATTTTTTGCTTATATGTGAAAATATAACAACTTTGGAAATTTTAGATTGAAATGGTGTCTGTCTATAATAGCCTCTATCTCGAATTGGATGGCCATGTGTACCTTGACCATTGATACCTAAAAAATTCAAAGAATTTTGATCTAACTATTGCCTTTTTGAGTGAGTTCTTTCTCCTACTGTGAAACATGATCTTGCCTAAGGATGTGAATGATAAAGGGTCACTACGGGTAATTCACACTGGATTTAGAATGATCTCTTGACTGTTTGATGTGTTTCAACACAAGGCATATTCAGGTCATCATGAGGTTTATGTTCTAATTCTTATACAAATTTCTATATCAAAATGGACATGGTATTTAGGTCATCTTGGTGTTTGTGCCTTGGTGCTTATATCTAATCCGACATTTCGGAAACAAAATCAATATTCATATGTTCATGGTTGTTTGGCCAGTGGGCATTGTATTGATTCTTGTGCATACAAATCAATATTCATATGTTCATAGTTTCCTAACTAGTGGATATTGTATTGATTTATCTGGTTACCTAAAAGTTCAATGATGACAAAAAATTGACACATGATCAGTGACTAGGTCCTAGGTCCTAGGTCCTAGGTTTGCATTTCATTTTTCACTTTGCATGATCTCACAAATTTCTTGAACACTTAAATGATTCTTCAAAACCAAAAATGCTAAACATGACACAAGGACTGAGCATTGTATGAAGGTTCCTCCAATGAAACAGCAAGTAGAATCCTTTTTTGAGATCAAAATCAAAATCTGACATCATTCATATTATTAACTACTTGCATAATCAACCTTCAATCATCACAGAAATCTAGAATTCAACTTAACTGATTATCTTACATCAAACTATCAAAATTTCAACTTGGTCAACTATGGTCAACTCATGGTTTAACCTAGTCAAACTTGGTCTCCAGGACCTCTAAATGATGTAGAACATGTTCTCGAACGTGTATAACCACTTCTCAAATCAATTAACATGCTTCTAAACTATAACGCTGACTCTTCTTGTCAAATTTCAATTTTAATCCTGAAGGGGGCATGGTATTGCATATCATTCAAGTCTGTAAATCTAAATTTGTAATCAATCTTTCCTTAGTAATCAAGACAACAACCATGTCTAGTTGCTGACTCATCAAAAGTCCTCATCACTTGGGGAAAATCTATCATTGCTTGGGGCATATCAGATTCATCGAGATCCATATCAATCTGGTATCCTAATCTATCTTGTAAACTGTATCAGCTTTTCATAACCATCAATTCATTAGTGTTATTTCCTTGGTTCTTTGTAACTGATGGGTTCAGGATGTGATACCAATATGATTCTCTTTGGACAATCAGGTCTGGAATTAGTCACTCACTTCTTCACAATCATAAGGTTCAAAATTAGGCATTTTGGCACTTTTTCATAATCACTGGTTCATTGTTGTTATAGTTAACATTATCTTTGGTCGTTTAGGACCTAACATCTTCAAATCTTTCAATCGATTTCTATCTCAGAATCGGTTCATCTTTCAAATCAGTTTCAATCTCAAACATCTTTATCATACATAGACTAATCTTTGAACCACTGCACTTCGCACAGTAAGTCAAAGAGGGGCAAAATGTAATACCCCAAAAATGGGCTATAGGTTCATTAACCTCCTACATCCTCGAATCAAATGAAATCAATACAAAAGTCCTAACCTAAGGCACATCTACACATTATCAAATTTAATTGGTTATCCTAAATTTTGCATCGGGGAATATTCCTAGAAATATTCCTAATTTATCATAATTATTCTTAATTTAATAATTATTTGGCGATAAATCTTAGTTATCCTAAAGTTTGATTAATTGAGTATTCTGAATATTTAATTAATCAAATTTAATATTTAATTAATTATATTATTTAATTTTGACAATAAATCAAAAAATCTTATGACTAATTGATTAAATTCCTATTTAATTAATTAAAGTTAGTTGTCACTTTAAATGCTTTATTAATAGAGTACAAATGGAACTGAGGCAACAGGTGGACTGGGGAGCCAAAATAAATTTACTATATATCTGAATGAAAGATATTGGTTGGATTTGAATTTCAAACTTTTAATTATGATTAGATTTCTCCTACTTTGCGATAAGCATTGCATTTTTTTTGCAAGGAATTATATAAAATCGAGCCCAACGATGCGAATTCAGTGAAATTAGCAGAGCAGATGATTAAATATATTCAGTGGCCTGAATCAAACATAGATAGAGACATTTGACATCTTGAAAGCTTGACTACGACTATCATCAATTACAGAGGAACATATTATTTATAAAGATTTTGCGCCAAATCTTGTTGGTTCACTGAGCATGTTCTTGATTTTTTATTTAAATTTGTGCACAATTTGGAAGTCTGAGCTAGAATTGGTGCAAATGGCTCACTTGAATCAACAGCGCGATGAAGGATCTTAAACCACTCACTTTAAATGCTGAATTTGTAGTAGAATGTAACCCTGATGATATGCTATAAGGGGAACTAGATGCCACCATTGAAGCCCTCTGGATAAGGGTTTCTCACAGCGTTCAATTTGTAAGCTTTTCCCTTGACAGACCAAATTCAAAAGGAGGCTCTTCTCACTGTTGAAGTAATCCATCTTCTATAATTTTTACAAAGAGTATGCTATGGCCAACAAAAAGATTTCCAGTAAAAGCAGAAAAATGGCAAGCTCACACATCTTCTCTCCTGAACTCCTCGACGCTTAGTTTAGATTCTTTGAAAAAACAAGATATGCCTCCTATCCTCGTAGGAGGCCCTATTCTATTGATCAAAATAATTACAAGATTACTTCAATTCTTAGTCAGGATAATAAATCACCATGGATCCCTGCCTGTAAACAAAATGCTCGTAAGGCAAAGAAAGTGACAGTCTTCAATCCACATTATCAGTCAATCCAGAGATGCAATCCTATTATTCCGCTAAGTAATAGTTTCAATGGCCTCCACCAAGATAAGATTGCATGTCTGGATAACATTTTTATCTCCAAAGAATGGCATCGAAAGGATCCTTACTCTCCCCTGCATCAATGCACTAATCTAGGGCATCTCAAAGATAATCTTCCCAGGTCCCAAGAAAAGTAGATCATCAGCCCTAAGCTGCAAAGGAAATCAGATAACACATCAAATAGCAGATAGCCCATAGGTAAGGATATTCATCCAACTAACAATGGTAAGTTGTACTCTCCTCCCCACAGAAGAGGACCCATTAATAATCATCTTAGAGAGTGGAATTCCTTTGCACATATTATATCTCCACCCATTCTTATTAACCATAATCAGGAAATTCTAGAGCTAGATATCTCTGATGGATCTATAGAAGAAATCCAGAGCTATGTGCAGGTTTCGGTCTAATATGTAGGTGGAATGGAATTGGAATTACTCAGGGCATCATCGCTGACTAGTTGAAATCAATTTGGCACAAGGAGGTTACTATTTCAATGCTTCTAGATAAGTTCATTTACCTTGATTTTAGCAATAAAGAATTGAGAGATGAAATCTTAAGTAATGGTTGCCCTAACTTTAGAAATTCATCATTTTCTATATTTAAATGGAGACCTTTTTTTAATCTTGTAAAGTTACATAACTTTAAAGTAGATAAGGCCATTCTTCTTAAGAATTTACCATTAGAACTATCCAAGGAGGATACTCTCAAAAAAATAGGAAATTGCTATGGTTCATATATAGGTTCTATAGAGATAGAGCATTATAGTGCAGAAAAAGTAATCATAGTGAACATGAATCTCAACATTAAATCCATCCCTCCCATCAAAATCAATTACAAATCTTCTTCCTATACCATTTGGCCTACATTATTTGAAGATTATTCAGATGTGGAAGAAATCAATGAACCCCCTGAATCCCCAGACCCTAAGAGTAGCTTCCCTAGCCCTTATGCCTCTCCTTCAAACAATAGTTCTAATGCAAACATATCTTTCTTCACAAATAAAGGTGGGTTCAGGATTGAGTCCAACCCTTTCAATAAGGAGACCGCCAGCCAATGCTCCTCTGATAGAGATCAGCATGCAAAATAGGGGTCTCCTAGCAATTTTAATCTCAATTTATCACCCATGCGTTTCGAAGGGCTGGACTTTCCTAGGAAAGAGCCTTTTTTATATGAATGCAATCAACCTCCATTGCAAGATACCAAAATCCAGGTTATCGAGGATAGAATGATTATGGTGGGAGGACTTATGGACGAGCTAAAAGAAGTTCAAAAGGAAATCAGTGAAGAACTATCTCTATGGCATAATGAAGAAGCATGAAAAAGCAATTCTCACCAGAATAGAGAAAATGAATCTCCACTCATCTCAATTCCAATTGAAGTTGAATCTATTAACAAGGCATTATGACTTACTCAAGAATCAAACCTAGAAGAGTATGGAAAAAATCTTTTAGATCATGAAGATTCTTATATTAATCCTTATAAGGTTTCTGATGACAAGGCATAAAATGTTATGCATGAGGAGGTAAACCTAATTAACAAACTACAATTGGAGGAAGAAGACACTAGAAAATGCTTATTTGGGATAACTAATGCTGATAGGCAGCTAGGTATTGCAACTAACATCAAAGGTCTATCATCTCCAATCACCCTTAAGATTAAGAAGAAAAGAGGTAGGAAATCAACTAGTGAATTAAGAGCTAAAGATGGACAAGCTGGGAATCAATTGAATTTACTCGATATTCTGAATGTAGGGAAGGGGAAGATCCTTCCCCGAGGGAAATGAGAGTAACAACTTGGAATGTTAGGGACCTTAATGCCCCTAACAAGCAAACATTAATTAAAAGATATCTAAATACATTTGAATCTAAAATAATATTACTTCAGGAAACTAAATTAAACTAGGAGGAAAGTTTGAAGTTTAGTCATAAATTAGGTATCTGGAAGTCAAAGATAGTCTTCTTGGAAGGAGCCTCAGGTGGGCTAGCAGTTATATGGGACCCTAGGAAAGTAATGATAGAGGGAGTTTTAAAATATAATAACTGGTTAATACTAATAGTCATCAGTTTAAAAACCAAATTAAAATTCAAGCTTATCAATGTATATGGACCTACCCCAAATTTGGAAAAGAAAAAATTATGTCAAGACTTACATACTCAACTAGTCAACAACCTCGATGATATACATATAATTGGATGGGATTTCAATGCAATCCTAGACATTAAAGAAAAATCTGGTGGTTCACAATTTGTTTCACAATCACAAAAGGACTTTATTCTTTGGGTCAGTGATAATAACTTGATAGACATTACCACTAATAATAGGGTGTTTACATGGAACAATCATAGATCTGGTTTTAGTCATATTGCTGAAAGGCTGGATAGATTCTTTATTAGCAGAGATATGGGAAATTTTAATTACAATACATATGCAGAAGTGCTAACTAAATCAAGGTCAGATCACTTCCTAGTTAGATTAACTATTATAGAGAACTTCAAACCGCTTAGAAACCCATTTAAATTAGAATTCATGTGGTTTCAAGATGAGGAATTCATGCAACTTTTAGAAAAATGGTGGAAATATATTAAGATCTCTGGTTCTAGAATGTACTACCTAGTAGCCAAACTTAAAATTATCAAACATAAGATCTTGGAATGGAACAAAGAAAAATTTAATAATATCTTTAAACAAAAAATGAAAATAGAATCAGATCTGAATGACTTAAATGAAACTATCATAAAGAAAGGAATGGATGAATCATCATATATAAAGGAAAAAGAACTTATGACTAAACATGCATAGATCCTAACCAAGGAAGAGATCTTCTGGAAACAAAAATCCAGAGAAACATGGCTTAAAGAAGGTGATAACAATACCAAATTATTCCACAATAGTACTAACAATAGAAGAAATATTAATAGAATTTTGAAACTCAAAGACCCAAATGATAATGTAATTGAACATCCAAGACAAATAGTAGATCATCTTGTTCATTACTACCAAACACTTCTTAATAATCATGATTACTCTGATTTAGATGCCCAAAAGAAATTATTATTGTCAATCACCAAATTAATCTATGAAGCAGATAATAAATGGATCAATAGAAAAATATCATTAGAAGTTAAAACAACTCTATTTCAGCTCCACCCTGAGAAAGCACTCGGTCTCGACGGCTTTCAAGCTGGTTTCTTTCAAAAATGCTGGCATTTTCTCGGTGAGGATATCTGGAAAGCAGTAGAAGCTACCAGAAACTCAAGCACACTGCTAACTAAAATTAATAATACCTTCTTCTCCCTCATTCCAAAGAAACATGATATCCTTGAACCAGGGGATTTTTGCCCAATCGCACTATGTAACTCAATTTATAAAATCCTCTCTAAATGCTTAGCAAACAGGCTCAAAACCTTCCTTCCATCAATTATCTCTGAAGAACAGACAAGTTTTGTCCCCAACCACTCAATTCTGGATGGAATTATAATAGCCCAAGAAATAGTGCATACAACTCAATATAATAAAGAATCTTGTATGCTCATTAAAATAGATATCTAGAAAGCATATGATAAAGTAGATTGGAGATTCCTATGTAAATGTCTAGAGGCATTCGGGTTCTCAAAATAATGGATAAATTTAATTTATAACTGTATCTCTTCTCCCAAGATTTCACTCTTAATTAACAGCTCCCCTGAAGGCTTCTTTGAAATCTCTCAAGGTATCAGACAAGGTGATCCACTATCACCCTTCCTATATGTGATCATGGTAGAAGCTTTGGGAAGATCCATTACTAAGGCTCATTTGGAAGGTAAAATTACTGGAGTTAAAGTAACTAACAATGTTTCCAATATAACCCATCAATAGTTTGCAGATGATACAATACTACCCGAGGCATGCAATATAAAAGAAGAAAAGGCATTTAAATCAGCTTTGAATGTTTATATGAAGGCTTCAGGTCAAAATGTCAATCCCAATAAATCAGAAAAAAAAATTTGTTAACACCCCCCCATCTAAGGAGAGACAGATTTGTAACATTTTAGGATACAAGATTGGCAAGTTTCCTTGCAAATATTTAGGAATCCCCCTAAACAAAGGGGTTCGAAGCTCAAAGCTATGGGATACAGTAGTATCTAAAGTTCAAAACAAAAAAGGTAGTTGGAAAGGAAAATGGCTCACTAAAGCTGGTCGAGCAATGATGATTAAATCTATTCTATCTGCTATTCCCATTTATCAAATGTCTCTTCTCCCACTTCCTAGTAACATCAAAGCCAATATAGATAAACTACTTAAATATTTATATTGGCAAGGTACATCAAAAGATAAGAAAACTGTTCTTATTAAGTGGGCTAATCTCTGCAAACCAATTTCACAAGGAGGGTTAGGCATTAAGAACCTTAAATGGCAGAATACAGCCTTAGGAGCCAAATTGGTTTGGAATATTTATATGAACCATAGTAGCAAATGGGAAACTATCCTTCTAAATAAATATGTCCCCAATGCAGAACCCATTAATATTTTTAGAGCCCATTCACACACTAAAGGCTCTCGTATTTGGAATTTTATTATAGAATCCAAAGGAGTTATAAACAACCTTCTCACGTGGGATGTTGGAGTAGGTAACAAGGCCTTGTTTTGGGAAGATTCTTGGGGAGGGTATTCCCCATTAAAAAATGAAGGATTCTCACAAGAGTATATGGATAACTGTAAAACATGTATCAGTAGCTATGTTAAAGATTACATTTCCCCAAATGTGGATCCCATATGGAAGAATATAGAGATTAATCTCAGAGATCTAAATGAAAATGTCAAACTAAAGGATATTCTTAGCAAAAGAAATATTTCATTCAAAAATAGAGAGGATCAATTAATTTGGACACGCTCAAATGATGGAAACTATAAATTCAAAGATGGATACAAAACAATCCTGCAAGAACAAAATCTGGATTCCATAGATATACCCCTAAATCTATGCTAGAACAAAGTATGCCTCCCTAAGGCAGGAAATTTCTTGTGGGCAGCAGTGCAAAAGAAGATTCTAACAATAGATAGAATTAAGAAGCTAGGTTTTGAAGGCCCATCTAAATGTCCCTTATGCGAATTTCATGAGGAAGATACTAACCACTTTCTTCTAAATTGTGAATTTTCCCAAGAATGTTGGAACTGGTTAAGCAAGTGCTTAAATTGGTACTCAGTGAGGCCTAAGGATATACTAGATTTTCTCAAAGCATGGCCCTCACCAAATAAGGATAGCCTATTTAAAGATATCTGGGTTATCGCCCCATCTATAGTATTATGGGAAATTTGGAAAGAGCGTAATAGAAGAATCTTTACAAATCAAAAACTCAATTGGAGAACAGTAACTAATAAAATAGAAGTCTCAATTATTGAAGTAACTAACAACAGACTTCGGAACCAACATAGTTATGAAAACTCTTTTAAGCAATGTGATAATAATCTTAGAAGGATATGGCCAAATTTGGCCATACCCCCTTTATATGGTAGAGGAGGAAACAAAACAAAGGATGATAGAAGCACATGTAAATGGTGATCACCTAAAGAAGGGTGTTATAAACTAAACTTTGATGGCACATCTAGAGGCAACCCATGTATATCAGGTATAGGTGGGATTATCCACAATTGGAAAGAAGATGCAATCGTTAAATTTGCTAAATCCATTAAGCCAACAACCAATAATATGGTAGAATCTGATGCAACCCTAGAAGGACTTAAAATTTGTTATCAATTAGGTCTGTCAAAAATTGAAATGGAAGGAGATTCTCAAATTATAGTAAATGCTATTAGGACCAGGAAAACACCAAACTAGAAACTTAATTTGAAATTAGGAAGAACTCTTAGAAATCATGGATAAAATCCCTCAAGTCAAAGTAAAACATATTTATAGAGAAGGTAACGTAGAAGCTGATCTCCTAGCAAATAGGGGAGCAGAGGGTGAAAGCTTTGTAGATAAGATTTAAAGAAACATAGCTTATTGGTAAGTTGTATCACATAGATTAGCCATCAGTAATCACATACCTCATGCATGTCAGCATTATTGATAATAATACTAAATAGTAACCTTCTAGAATTATTAACAGCGAGTTAGATAGATTACTCAAAATCTCGGTAGGAAGAGTTTATTAAAATTAAAATTCCTATAATTCATGTTGAATATAGGATTATTATAGCAAGACCCTACCTAATCTCTGCCTTGGCTGAAACAGGGATACCCTCTATATTTATTAGACTCTTGATATTCGATCAGTTTTTAGGTCTCCTAGACTTTAGACACATAGAGAGTAAATTCTTTAGATCACCACCCTATTAATATTATTTGTCTTATCCTTATAGTTGGCTAGATCATATTTATATATATAACCTAAGCTGCATTTTTAGATCATAACTCAAACAATGAAGTATGGCTGCCTCATGCTAATTGTAGATTAGAAAGCACTTTTCCTTTTAAGATCTATGGACAAAGCATTTATTGATAAGATCTATAGTATAAAGGAATTATTTTTTAGTGCAATGATATATGGGAGATTTATTAATAGTATATGTAGATAGTACTTTCTAGATCATATTCAGGAAACATGGCTACAACTCCATTTCTTTACAATAAAATAGATATCACAGGTAAAAGAGTAAATACCATTCTTTTTGCTAGCAAGATTTCATCTCTAATTAACTAACTCCCCTATTACGAGTTATCCAAAGCATGGATTACAATTTTGTGTGGACTTATTAACAAGGTTAGTAGATTGAGCTATAAAACGACAGGTTCAAATATCAAATTTTGGAAGCAGCCCACAGATAAGCCTCCAAGGGTGGTATCCCTACGGCAGTTTCAAGTTCCTACACATGACCGTCTTCAGAAAATCAACAACATTGTCAAAATAAAGACCCACAAGGACTTTGCGAATATCACAAAATATTGTTGTAAAATATTATTGTATTAAGCATGGCTTACGACTGAAATTGTATCAAAAGCGGTGGGTATGCCCACCAGAAATTGTCCCAGGCATGGCTGGAGGTTTTCTCAACCCCGCTCTTTCCTACCAGCGCTTGCACAGAGCGGGGCCTACTATAATTTTGATTTATAAATTAATAATATTTTGGCTTCAGCCTTTTACCGATCAAAAATAAATAAATTAAAGTCAGTTGTCAATATTTAATAATATAGTTTTTGAATAAAATTTTGATTTAATAATTGATTAACCCATAAATCAATTGTTTTAATTTTAAAATCAATTAACTTGAGAATAAATCACTTTATTTTCAATTAATTTATAATTAAATCATGCACAATCAAAAAAGCAGGCAACTAGAAATTAACAATTAATTTTAAAATTGAAACTCAACATCTGATGATGAGTTGAAAAAGAGAACTACAGCTCTATTTTGAGATAAAAACTTATTTTGCACAATTTTATGATTTATTTATTCTTAATTTCTTGTTAACTCAAAAATCAACCTGAGTTTATCAAGAGTGATTTATGGCTTTTATCAATGCATCCTCAAGCCCTAGATTTCTATAAAAACAAGGCTCGACTCTTCACAAATCCCTCTCTAAATCCTTAAGCTTTCAATCAATCTCTCTAAATCCCTCAAGCTTTCAATCTCACATCTCTCAAATTTGCACAATTAATCTGGCTAATTTACAACTGAAGAACAAAGATTTTGTGACATGCAATTTTGTGAGATCAATTCATAGTTTTTCATAGCTTTGCATATCAATTCATATAATTCTTAGATTAATTTTCATATCATTTCAATTTCATTCTAGATTAATTTCATACAATTTTTCATCCTATTGCATCAAAAATCCAAAAAAATAGATTAATTTTCATTCATATTTCATTGCTTTCATCATTTTAAATCCTTCATTTAGGTGTTGCATTGTCACTTATCTCTATTTCAATCTGAGAACATCATACTCGCACCTACTAGAAGGTAGTAAATCACCTGGTTAGCATAGTTTCAATTACTTGCAGATTTTGATTTTTGCTAACCTCTAATGTTTTACTAAAGTGTTGTGTCTACAGCTAGGTACAAAATTCACACACACATGTATTCATTCATATTCTTCTGAAAGTTAATCTTTATGAGCTCAAATTCAAAACTGTATGTGTATTATTTTATTACCGATGTCCCTATTTGATATCCCTATTGTATTATTGATGTCCCTATTTGATCTAATAGCATCAATATAACAAACAAAGCACCGACCAATCAAATAGGGACATGAGGTGCTCAAACAGTGAGCTCATAAAATAATATGTTTAGTCTTAATAAAATCTTATAAAACAACATATATTGTGTGAAGTGTTTGATCTCTCTTTATTTGTTTTGGTGTTGATATTCACTATGTGGTACACCCCATTTATGATCATTTCATGAGGAAATATCTTGATGGCTTGCGGGCTGCAAGCTAGGGCATCATTTCTATTACCTTCAAGGCATTGTGTGAAGTGTTTGATCTTTCTTTATTTGTTTTTTTATTGATATTCACTATGTGGTACTCCCTGTTTATGATCATTTCATGAGGACATGTCTTGATGGCTTGCGGGCTGCAAGCTAGGGCATCATGCATTGTTTATGAGCTCACTGTTTGAGCACCAAGAATATGATAAAGTTCACCATTCTAGGAACCTCTATGTCCCTTCTAAAAAAAAAAATTTGTTGTCTGGCCTAAAAAGGCTACCAGGTTTAGTAGGCCTAATTGACCTTTTTCTGCTAATAGCTCCAAACTTCTCTAAGCTCTCTCTGCATCCACAATCCACCTAGGTTTAGTATTTTCCCTTGTATCCACAATCCCCCAAGCTCTCTCTACATTGGAGATGCTTGATCATGCATCTGACCTCCACTCCACATCATTTGATTAAGGCTTTGAGTGCCCTCAATCACTCCATCTCCTCTACAACAACACACTGACCCCTAACCAAACACTGATAGCTTGCCTAGGGCATTAGTTTATAGATACATCCTGAACTTTCTAGGGCCCCTCCTTTGCCAAGCCCAAAATGTATACATATGTGTAAGTATAGGAGAAGTTGGATTCTACAACTATTGAAAAAAAAAACTATACCAATAGCAACTTACGAGAAACTATACTTGTGTTTACCACACCATACGTCAGCATCATAATTCTTATCATTTTCAAGCTTCAGCGAGGCTTCGTACCACATATTGTCCATAGATTTATATGCAACACCGATTTAGGCTAGAGGTAAACTACATGTGTCATGTAAACAACATGGTTGAATTCAATCTCTAGTTTTGCGCATTTTTGAGAGTTTTCCCACCAATACAAGCGTAAATAACGCATTGAATGTAATCTACAAACACTATGTGGTATGAAATCTTGCTGAAGCTTGAAATATATCACTCCTTATGTTATTGTCAAAATTAAATTCAAATATTTCTCAAAACATTTATTCTTGTAGAATTAAGATATCTTTATGTCAATAATAAAACAATCTTGTATAATAGCTTTTGAATCAACACTTCATTACATCAAGCAATGTCTGGTACCTTCATTATTTATGTTCATCCACTTATGTATGTTTGCATTCATTCATATTCTTTTGAAAGCTAGCTATTAGTGACCATATATGATGATTCTTGATATTTTTGGGTCATTTGATGAAAAGATGTAGAAGTTTCTTAAAAGTTTATATTTTTATTTCAATTTTTAAAATCATAAAATGAATAAATTTAAAGATAACAAATTAAGATAATCTTTGAGAGCTAGGCCATCATTTCTATTACCTTCAAGGCATTGTGTGAAGTGTTTGATCTCTCTTTATTTGTTTTGTTGTTGATATTCACTATGTGATACTCCCCATTTATGATCATTTCATGAGGCTAGGAAATATCTTGATGGCTCGTGGGCTGCAAGCTAGGGCATAATACATTTTTCATGAGCTCACTATTTAATACTGGCATTGTTTACATCTTTTCATTTGGAATGCTCGATGACCCGTGAGCTTTGAGAGCTAGGGCATCTTTTCTATTACCTTCAAGGCGTTGTGTGAAGTGTTTGATCTCTCTTTATTTATTTTGTTGTTGATATTCACTATGTGCGTACTCCCCGTTTATGATCATTTCATGAGGAAATGTCTTGATGGCTCGTAGGTTGCAAGCTTGGGCATCATACATTTTTCATGAGCTCACTGTTTAATACTGGCATTGTTTACATCTTTTCATTTGGAATGCTCGATGACCCGCGATATTTGAGAGCTAGGGCATCATTTCTATTACCTTCAAGGCCTTGTGTGAAGTGTTTGATATCTCTTTATTTGTTTTGTTGTTGATATTCATTATGTGGTACTCCCTGTTTATGATCATTTCATGAGGAAATGTCTTGATGGCTCACAGGCTGCAAGCTAGGGCATCATACATTGTTTATGAGTTCACTGTATAATACTAGCATTGCTTACATATTTTCATTTGGAAGGTAGGCATTTGAACTTTGTCTTCTCATTAAATCAATTTTAGTGGCATTGTTTACATCTTAGTATTGTTAATACTGGCATTGTTTACTTCTTTTCATTTGGAATGCTTGATGACTTGCGAGCTTTGAGAGCTAGGGCATTGTTTCTATTACTTTTAAGGCATTGTTTGAAGTGTTTGATCTCTCTTTATTTGTTTTGCTATTGATATTCACTATGTGCGTACTCTCTGTTTGTGATCATTTCATGAGGAAATGTCTTGATGGCTAGTGGGCTGCAAGCTAGGGCATCATACATTGTTTATGAGTTCACTGTTTAATACTGGCATTGTTTACATCTTTTCATTTGGAATGCTCAATGACCCGTGAGCTTTGAGAGCTGGGGCATCATTTCTATTACCTTCAAGGCATTATGTCAAGTGTTTGATCTCTCTTTATTTGTTTTGTTGTTGATATTCACTATGTGGTACTCCCTGTTTATGATCATGTCATGAGGAAATGTCTTGATGGCTCACAAGCTGCAAGCTAGGGCATCATACATTGTTTATGAGCTCATTGTTTAATACTGGCATTGTTTACATCTTTTCATTTGGAAGGTAGGCATTCAAGATTTGTCTTCTCATTAAATCAATTTCAGTGGCATTGTTTACATCTTAGCATTGTTAATACTGGCATTTTTTACATCTTTTCATTTGGAATGCTTGATGACCTGTGAGCTTTCAGAGCTAGGGCATCATTTCTATTACCTTCAAGGCATTGTGTGAAGTGTTTGATCTCTCTTTATTTGTTTTTTTATTGATATTCACTATGTGTGTACTCCTTGTTTATGATCATTACATGAGGAAATGTCTTCATGGCTTGCAGGCTACAAGCTAGGGCATTATACATTGTTTATGAGTTCATTGTTTAATACTGGCATTGTTTACATCTTTTCATTTGGAATGCTTCATGACCCATGAGCTTTGAGAGCTAGGGCATCATTTCTATTACCTTCAAGGAATTGTGTAAATTGTTTGATCTCTCTTTATTTGTTTTGTTGTTGATATTCACTATGTGGTACTCCTTGTTTATGATCATTTCATGAGGAAATGTCTTGATGGCTCGCAGGCTGCAAGCTAGGGCATCATACATTGTTTATGAGCTCACTGTTTAATACTAGCATTGTTTACATCTTTTCATTTGGAAGGTAGGCATTCAAGCTTTTTCTTCTCATTAAATCAATTTCAGTGGCATTGTTTACATCTTAGCATTGTTTACATCTTTTCATTTGGAATGCTTGATGACTTGCGAGCTTTGAGAGCTAGGGCATCATTTCTATTACCTTCAAGGCATTGTGTGAAGTGTTTGATCTCTCTTTACTTGTTTTGTTGTTGATATTCACTATGTGGTACTCCCTATTTATGATCATTTCATGAGGAAATGTCTTGATGGCTCACAAGCTACAAGCTAGGGCATCATACATTGTTTATGAGCTCACTGTTTAATACTGGCATTGTTTACATCTTTTCATTTGGACGGTAGGCATTCCAGCTTTGTCTTCTCATTAAGTCAATTTTAGTTTAATATCTAGAATCATGCAAAAATACATTAATACACGTACTATTTTGAATTTGAGCTCAGGCATCATGCAATATTATTGTTGTCATTGCATGCTTGCTACTGTTGTCCACCATATATTGTTTTATACATTGTTTATTTCATTGAGACCGTGAGCTTGGCATTTTTAATGTATTTTCTATTATTGGATCAATGCTACCATGTTGTTGAGTCTGTGTATACTTTCTCCATTTTTAACTAACCTATGACTTCAAATGAGGAATTATGAAATATAGTTGTAGGTGGTTATCTCTTCTATAATAGCTTTTGAATCACATTAACAGACACCCATGTTCTGTAGCATAGTTCATTTTAGAAGTGTATAGCTTGACTATGCACATGCATAAATGTAGATGAGGATTAGTAATAGGGTGTCAAGCATTGCTTAGATTCTTTGGATCTAAACCCATCTTTTCCTTCCTTGTAGGTTTTGGATCATACAAGAGCATATTGGATTGAACCCTGGGTCAGCACTTCATTACTTCAGGCAATGTTTGGTACCTTCATTATTTATATTCATCCACTTATGTATGTTTGCAATCAATCATATTCTTCTGAAGGTTGGCTATTAGTGACCATATAGGACCATTCTTGATGTTTTTGGGTCATTTGATGAAAAGATGTAAATAGGGACATCAGTAATAAAATTTGTTTTATATTGCATATACCTTCTCTGATCAACTCTGATATGCACAAGTGATGAACATTCATATTTTCCTAAGTAGTACTGTGAGCTTTCCTTCCAACACATGTACTATTGTGAAAATCATCACAAGTCCATTTGTTGCAGGAAAGCTCATAGTACACATGTCTGGATGTCTGCACATTTTTCACCTATTCATATACCAAATGATGAATGCTCAATTGTTGTAATGGAAAAGCATTAGAACCATCCATATAGGACCTTCATTATTTATGTTCATCCACATATGTATGTTTGCATTCATATATATTCTTCTAAAAGTTAGCTATTAGTGACCATATAGGACCATTCTTGATGTTTTGGGGTCATTTGATGAAAAAATGTAAATAGGGACATCAGTAATAAAATAGGGATTGTTGTCATTGCATGCTTACTGTTGTTGTGCACCATATATTGTTTTATACACTATTTATTTCATTGAGACTGTGAGCTTGGTTTTTCTTTCAGAAGTGTATGGCTTGACTATGCACATGCATAATTGTAGATGAGGATCATTAATAGGATGCCATTCATTGCTTAGATATTTTTTATCTAACCCCCATCTCTCTTTTCTTTGTAGGTTTTGGATCACACAAGGGCACACTAGATTCATAAGCAGGTCAAAAATTCATCACTTCAGGCAATTTTTGGCATCCTTATTATTTATGTTCATCCTCTTATGTATGCCTGTATTCTTCCATTTTCTTCTAAAAGTTATTTTCCTTGTATAGTATATACAAGTTATTTTTCATATATATACATGTAATCTTTAGATGCAAAAATTTCTTTTCCTTTACATGTATCTTTGCATGAAATGAACACAAATTAAACAAGATCATCTAATAATGTAAACTAGGGTATTGTAGTCACTCATCTAGTAATTAGTTACCCAAACCATTACTAAGGATTAGTCTAAGTCCCCAAATCTACTGTTCTATGTGTATAAAATAATATATGGTGCACAACAGCAGCAATCATGCAATGACAACACTAACATTTCATGATGCCCGAGCTCAAATTCAAAATAGTAAGTGTATTAATGTATGATCTAATAGCAGCAACCTCTTTAATTACTAAGCCAAAGGGGTTTTCTAATTCGAAAGACTTAGCAGCCTCCAAGGTCATTTTCTTTTCTGTTGCATTAACATGACGTCTAATAGAAACATTATGACTGTGCATCCTTTTTCTCATCTCTTTAGTTTTTGTTTTTGTAGATTTCACCATCTGACGTTCCTTTTCGGTAAGAGATGGTTGTGAAAAAGATATTTCTATTTTTCATTCTGAGAAGATCCAGAGTGATTTTGAGTCACAGAGGAAATGCCCTGATCCTTACACAAGTGTTATTCTGACGAGTTCTGATTACTTGACAAACAAAAAATTATCTATTGAGTTGAAAAGAAAATCAACAAAAAATGTTGAAAATGAAGTGAAAAAACCTAAGGTTTCTTCTCAACGTAAGTAAAATCCTTTCCCTCAATGAAAGATTGAAGTCTTCCTAAACTCGTTTCTCCTAAATTATGGGAAACTCTAAACTTACTATTTAAATAACCACAAGTTTTTATTTGTATGCAGGCCATTCTTTCGAGATTCATGAACATTTCCATCCATCTCTTACCAAAAAGGAATGCCAGATGGTGAAATCTACGAAAACAAAAACTGAAGAGATGAGCAGAGGGATCCGCAGTCATAAATGTAGATATCACAACAGTTGAGAAACATAAATGTAGATATCCAAAAAATTGTGACCATGATGCCTACATTTATGTTTCTCAGCTGTTGTGTCCCAGGACCCCTTATTTGATTGGTCGGTGCTCTATTTTTTATATTGATGCTATTAGATAAAATAGAGACATCAGTAATAAAATAATACACTTACTATTTTGAATTTGAGCTCTGGCATCATGCAATGTTATTGCTGTCAAAACAATATGTGTATTAATGTATCATCTAATAGCAGCAACCTCATTGATCATTACCTTTGAATCCTTCATCATTATAGAAAAGATAACTACCTACAACTATATTTCATAATTCCTCCTTTGAAGTCATAGGTTAGTTTAACTATTGGACAATGAGCTGATAGGAGTTTTGAATAGATTTGATGGCACTATATATTGTTTTATACATTGTGTAGACATGGAAAATTGGCAAAGGCTTAAATCGATCAAAAGGTGCATCAAATCATCAAAATAATACGAAAAATCAATAAATGGAACAAAGGCAATTCAAATCAAAGGAAAATTCAATTAAATGATTAAATAAAGCTTGAAAAGGGGAAAAACACTACGAAATTGATTAAATTCAATTAATGACATAGTTGTTGAAAGCAAAAATCAAAATGAACATCTTACCCTTCATGGCTAAATTTAATTACTTTAATTAATTAATAAATATGAATTTCCCTCAACAAAGCAAAAAGGAGACAAAATGGACACAAATCACTCACTTTTGTTGAAATGGTCCAGCCTTTTGAAACCATTTAAATGTTTGTCCCCCCATTTAGGGACAAAGCAAAGCCAATTGACCTTACCCAAGTATAACCATGGTTATCTCACTCTACCCCCTACCCTTGGGAAAATCTTATAAATAGAAGGCATTTTGAGGCATTAATCATCCACTCCATATCTTTGAATTGCAGCAAAGCTCTTGCAATTTGCATCCACATCACTAGCTTAGCATTTTCATTGATAATTAGCTTAAATTGTTGATCATTTTGTAGATTTCTTATCAAATAGAGCTAGAATTTGATAATTAGATCTAGTTTGCATATCATTCTTAGTTCAATTCTCATAATTAGAGTGTCACTAGTGAGGATTTGCAGCTGAGAGCCTCACTTACTACTTCAATTTAGAGAACCATGAGATATTTAGATTGATTTGCACATTATTTAGATTAGTTTGCTTTGAATAGTATAAATTCTCTTTAAATCTTGTTATTTCATGAAGGTGTAAATCACTCACACACACATTGTTTATTTCATTGAGAGTGTGAGCTATTGTAGTTGACTGTATTCTTTTGGGGTCTAATCTATTGTAGTTATTTCTTTTTTCTTTGAATCATTGTTTACAATTACTTTTGATGCAATATTTGTGTGAAGAACAAGAAAAAAATGGTGAATGAGTGTATTTGACAAAGATAAACATGACACATTTTGTTGGGTTGATTGGGTTGGCCTAGTACAATTTACATGGCCTGGCCAGATATTAAATAGTGAGCTCATGAAAAATCATCCTACTACTTACACTGCAATTTATATGTAAACAACATGGTTGAATTCAATCTCTTTTGTGCATTTGCGAGAGTTTTCCCACCGATACAAGCATAAATAATGCATTGAATGTAATCTACAAACACTGCGTGGTATGAAATCTCACTGTCAAAGTTTGAAATATATCACTCCTCATGTTATTGTCAAAATTAAATTCAAATATTTCTTAAAACATTTATTCTTTTATAATTAAGATATCTTTATCTCAATAATAAAACAATCTTGCATAATAGCTTTTGAATCACATTAACACGCACCCATGTTCTATAGCATAGTTTGTTTTAGAAGTGTATGGCTTGACTATGCACATGCATAATTGTAGATGAGGATCAATAATAGGGTGCCAGACATTGTTTAGATCCTTTGGATCTAACCCCATCTTTTCCTTGCAGGTTTTGGATCATACAAGAGCATACTAGATTGAAGCCTAGGTCAACACTTCATTACTTCAGGCAATATTTGGTACCTTCATTATTTATGTTCATCCACTTATGTATGTTTGCATTCATTCATATTCTTCTAAAATTTTATCTTTATGAGCTCAAATTCAAAACAGTAAGTGTATTATTTTATTACTGATGTCCCTATATATTATGTGAAGTGTTTAATCTCTCTCAGTAATAGGATGTCATTAATTGCTTAGATATGTTTTATCTAACCCCCATCTCTCTTTTCTTTGCAGGTTCTGGATCACACAGGGGCACACTATATTCATACCCTGGTCAAAAATTCATCACTTCAAGCAATGTCTAACACCCTTATTATTTATGTTCATCCTCTAATGTATGCCTGTACTCTTGCATTTTCTTCTGAAATTTATTTTTTTTTAATAGTATATACAAGTTATTTTTCATATATATACATGTAATCTTTAGATGCAAAAATTTCTTTTCCTTTACATGTATCTTTGCATATCAATGACATGAATGAAATGTACAATTATGCTAGATGTTTGGCATGTTCTAACGATTGTTTTATATGTACTACTCTTATTCACCTTGTTTTATATGTCCTTATATATCTTTGATCTTTTGTTAAGAGAAATTTCATTCTAAAAGACTGTATTTAATCTCTATATGCTTAAACAACCTCACTAGTTAAGATTGCTCTCATTTGTAGTGGGCATGACAAGAATCAAATCACTTGAAAGACACCAATATTTAGACATGCACAAATTAGTGATGTGATTAAGAAAATTACCTTTCTTTACAATTGCATGGTTGTCTTTGGTTTATCATTTTGTTTTGAGTGTCTAGTGATTTAAACCAAAGACTTCGACTTAGCCAAAAAATGTGCAAGTTTACATTAGTATGTTTCTTTTATTGTAATTATAATTAGTATGAATGAACAAAATAATGACAATGCAATATTTGTGATCATGCAATATTTGTCAAAATAGCATCGATGACTTCGGTCAATGTGCCTATGTGTCAATGTGGCATTGGCCCATGCATGTTGAAGATGTCATGCACAACAAGTAATCCTGGGCATCAATTTTGGGTTTGCCCAAATAGTAAAAAGGTCTAGATACATAATTATATTTTATGTTTTAAAATAATGTGACAACTAATCATTTTATGAAGAACTAATGTGCATTTGGTATTGTCAAGGAAATACTGGATGTCAATACTTTCGGTGGGTTGATCAAACCACATTTACATCTACCACATTTCAATGTCTCATAAGTCACATCAAACAATCCACTTTCTATAATCTAAGTCTCTCAGCTCGGTTCACCAAGAAGAAGACTTCTCCCAAGTCATCATGGACACCATAGTGATCTATGAATCTCCAATGTGCAAGTTCTACACATCACTCTCTCAACATGATGCAGGAGCATCCTGGGTGTAAGAGCAATCTTGCATCACCCAAAAATATTTCTGTTTTTATATTCAATAAGGGCTATTTCAGTGCAGAGCTGCTATTTATGGAAAGTTACTATTTTCGGTAATTTTTGCATGTGCTCAGAATGATCTGATTTCTTTCTTGGAGGTTCATTTTGGTCATATAAGTCTGCCAGTAAAGTTTCATTGCCAGATCAAGTGTATACTGGAAGATATTGAAGATTTTCGGTATTGGCAGCAGGGTACAGAAACTTTGAACTCAGTTTTGAAGGCTTTAGAGGCCCCGGATGAGGTCAAAAATTTGGGTGACGGGCGTTTGCACTAGTCAAGCCTGTAGAGCGCTTCGTGGTATTTCTGAAATGGGGTTATAATAGCCGATCGGGTCAACTGGTGATGACTTATGGTCTTCGGAAGTTGGGCCACCTGAAATGGTGAAAAATAATTTTCTTCAAAATTTCTGTTCGGGTTTCAAAGGTTATCCTGAGCCGACTATGATGTAATAAAATGTAAAATAAAATAATTCTAAGTTTGGTCGGCCTTATTGGCTAAAATTCTGGAACCTTCCCAGGCGGTGGATAATTGCCTATATAAGGAAGACTGTATTATTGTCTTAGGCAGTTCAGAATAGTTCTGGGTAATAGTTCGAGGCTTTGTCCTACAGAATATTGTAAGGGAATGCCCATGTGGCTTTGCATATTGTAATTCTGAAAGTTTGTAATTCTACATTTGTGGAGATAATAAGAAGCCAATTTTTCTGTTCTTGCATATTATTGTTGTTGTTTCTCTGTTTCTGTTATGTGTTTGTGGTATTAAGGGGAGCACCCTTCATCAAGTGGTATCAGAGCAGGAGTTCTTGAGTGTGTAAATAGATCGCCGATTGTGAGGCAGTTTGCACCAGGACCGTGGCTAGGGTTTCAGCGCACATCGCAAAAATGCCTCCACGAAGGGAACGTGGCGGAAGAGTTGGTGTTGTAACACCTGAGGTTAGAGAGCTGCAGAGACAAGTGCGAGCATTGCAAGAAGAGATTCACAGAGGAATGAATCTTAATGTCAGAGATGAAAGCGAGGATGAAGCCGAAGAAGAATATCAAGAAGGAGAAGCTGAAATTGTGAACCAGGAGGAAGAAAGATTTTTTCGGGCGATTTCCAAGATTGGGAAAAGACCTAAGATTGAGGTTCGTACATTTTTTGGAAATCTTAACCCAGAGGAATTGATTGAATGGATCAATGAATGTGAGGAGTATTTTGAGTATGAAGATGTTGAGGATCCTGATAGGGTCAAATTTGCGAAGGCCAGACTGAAAGGTCATGCAAAGATCTGGTGGCAAGAAATTCAATTGGAGCGAAATAGAAGAGGGAAAGATAAAATCACAAGATGGGATCGGATGGTGGATAAATTGAAGCGACAATTCATTCTTGTTGATTATGAGCTTGACCTACTGAAGAAAATGCAGAGTTTGAAGCAAGCAGGAACATCTGTTCAAGAGTATACAGAAGAGTTCTATCGACTTCTCATCAGAACAGGCCATGCAGAAGCTGATAAGGAGAAAGTTGCCCGATACCTTAATGGGTTAAGGCCAAGCATTCAGGAGGAGCTGAATCTGGTTCGAATGAACAGTATTGAAGAGGCATACCAGTTTGCCCTAAAAGTAGAGGAAAAGCTGAACAAGAAGTTTGAGAGCAGACAAAACGGAAGAGGTCGCGGTGGACGATCTGGTGGACGGTCATATGGTGGCCGAAATGAAGATCTGAAAAAGAAGGATGAGGCCAGTAGCAGTCAAAATCAGTGAGGAAATAATTCCAATCACTTCGACGATCAGAATAATAGAGATCAGAGAGGAAGAGGAAGAGGACAAGGATCTGGAAGAGGTGGCTTCCGTGGAACATGTTTTCACTGTGGAGAAGAAGGTCATAGGGCATTTGAATGTCCTCAGCGCCAAGGCAGAATGGACAGGAGAAATGAAGGCCAGACCAGAGTTGCACATGTAGATGAAGATGCCAGATCATCAAATTCTGAAGATGCTGAAAGAGGAGAAACATTGATTAATAGAAGAGTCCTCTTGAGTGGTGAGAATGAACCTGAGCAAAGGAGGAGCCTGTTTCGCACAAGGTGCAAGTGTGAAGGTAAATGTTGTGACGTGATCATTGATAGTGGAAGCACTGACAATTTGGTGTCAGAAGAGATGGTGACAAAGTTGAAGCTCAAGAGACAGAAACACCCACATCCATATCGGATTGCCTGGGTACAGGATGACCATAAGGTCATGGTCAATGAACAATGCCTAGTGAAATTCAAGGTTGGTGGATACCAAGATGAGGTATTGTGTGATATCATATCTATGGATGCATGTCACATGTTATTGGGTAGACCATGGCAGTTTGACAGATGTGCTGTACATGATGGTCGTGCGAATACCTATTCCCTGACAAAGGATGGAGTGCGACATAAGCTAAAACCATTGAAGGAGACTGAAGAAAAGGTATGTGGTAATGCAAGGATAACTTTTGTTGATGGAAGAAATTTTCTAGATGGTATGAGGCATGAGCATGTATGTTTTGCTTTAATTCCAAAAGGTGGTAAAGAGGAAGTAGAAGATGTTCCTGTAGAAGTTGCAGATTTGTTGAATGAGTTTCAGGATATTGTATCTGATAATGTACCTGATGGATTACCACCAGTCAGGAAGATCAATCATCAGATGGACTTGATCCCAGGAGCGAGTTTGCCGAATAAGGCAGCACACAGAATGACACCTGCAGAAAGTGAGGAGTTGAACAGACAAGTACATGAACTGTTACAGAAAGGATTGATCCGTGAGAGTCTGAGTCCCTGTGTTGTACCAGCGGTATTAGCACCAAAGAAGAATGGAGAATGGAGGATGTGTACAGATTCTAGGGCAATAAACAAGATCACAATCAAGTACAGGTTTCCATTGCCACGAATGGATGATATTATGGACTATTTGAGTGGAGCTGTGTATTTCTCAAAGATAGATCTGAAGAGTGGATATCATCAGATTCGGATCAGAGAAGGAGATGAATGGAAGACTGCCTTCAAGACAAAGGAAGGACTGTATGAGTAGTTAGTCATGCCTTTTGGGCTAACCAATGCACCAAGCACTTTCATGCGGCTCATGAACGACGTTCTGAAAGAATTTCTAGGTAAGTTTGTCATTGTTTACCTAGATGATATTTTGATTTTTAGTAAGACATTGGAGGAGCATATGATGCATATTCGTATGGTATTTGAGAAGCTGAGAGAAGATAAATTGTTGATTAATTTGAAGAAGTGCAGTTTTTTGAAGAAAGAGTTAGTGTATTTGGGATTTGTAGTTTTAGCAGAAGGTCTAAAAATGGACCCAGAGAAGGTACAGGCTATCCTTGAATGGCCTACTCCAAGGAGTGCTACTGAGGTAAGATCTTTTCATGCTTTGGCTAGCTTTTACAGAAATTTTATCTGAAATTTTAGCAGTATTTGTGGACCCTTGACTGAAACAATGAGAGGGGATAGAAAAGAGTTTAAGTGGACAAATGGGGCAGAAAAGAGTTTTCAATTGTTGAAACAAAAAGTTACAGAAGAACCTATTTTAGCACTTCCAGATTTTAATAAGGTGTTTCAAGTAGATTGTGATGCTAGTGGTACTGCAATAGGAGCTGTTATGAGCCAAGAAGGTAAACCTGTTGCTTATTTCAGTGAGAAATTAAATGATGCCAAGAGAAAATATTCTGTTTATGATCAAAAATTTTATGCTATAGTTCAGGCATTGAAAAAGTGGAGGCACTATTTGCTTCCTAAGGAGTTTGTTTTGTATACTGATCATCAAGCTTTGCAATATTTGAATAGTCAAGGAAAATTGAATCAAAGGCATTTGAAATGGGTTGAGTTTTTGCAGAGTTGTACATTTGTTTTGAAACACAGGAGTGGAAAGTCTAATAGGGTTGCAGATGCTCTTAGCAGAAGGCAACTATTGCTGACAGAAATACAGATTGAAGTGGTTGGGTTCAAGGAACTCAAGAATTTGTATCCAGAGGATCCTGATTTTGGTGAAACTTGAAAAGCTTGTACAGAACCTGTTACTCTAGACAGGACGAAATGGTTGGATTTCATCATCCAGGATGATATGCTATTCAGAGGGAGTCAGTTGTGCATTCCACGAAGTTCTATGAGGGAGAATCTCATCAAGGAGAAGCATAGCGGAGGATTGGCTGGACATTTTGGTCGTGATAAAACCTTTGGTTTGGTTAGTGAGAATTATTATTGGCCACAGTTGCAGCAAGATGTGAAGAAGTTTGTATAGAGTTGTAGAGTATGTCAGATGGCGAAAGGAGTGAAGCAGAATACAGGATTGTATCAGCCATTACCTGTACCAGAGAAGCCTTGGGAGGATATCAGCATGGACTTTGTTCTTGGTTTACCGAGGACTCAGCGGGGACATGATTCAATTTTTGTGGTAGTTGACAGATTTTCGAAGATGGCACATTTCATTCCCTGCAAGAAGACTAATGATGCTGTTCATGTAGCAGAATTGTTTTTCAGAGAAGTAGTGAGACTTCATGGTTTGCCAAAGACCATAGTTTCAGATCGGGACACTAAGTTTGTTGGATATTTCTGGCGAACATTGTGGAAGAAGTTGAAGACAGATTTGAAGTTCAGTTCATCACATCACCCACAGACTAATGGATAGACAGAGGTGGTGAATAGGAGTTTGGGAAATCTGCTGAGATGTTTTGTTGGGGATAAGCCAACAGGATGGGATTTGATTTTACCACAGGCAGAATTTGCATACAATAATTCTGTCAACAGGAGCACTCGTAAATCACCGTTCCAGATTATATATGGAAGTAGTCCAAGAAATGCATCTGAGTTGAGAAAGATAGATAAAGGAGAAATAAGTAGTGCTGAGGCTGAGGATTTTGCAGAATATTTGAAGAACATCCATGGGGAGGTGAGGAAGCATATTACCAAGATGAACGCACAGTATAAGGCTAAGGCAGATGAGAAAAGGAGGTATAAGGAATTTCAGGTTGGTGATGAAGTCATGGTTCATTTGCGGAAGGAGCGGTTTCCAGTTGGTACATATAACAAGTTGAAAATGAAGAAGTTTGGACCATGTAAGATATTGAAGAAGCATGATTCAGGAAATGCATATGAGGTAGAATTATCTAGTGAGCTGAATATTTCACCAGTGTTTAACATTTCAGATCTGACAGAGTATCATGAAGGAGGTGTTGAAGATGAGATCAGAGCAGCACAGTGGAGTATTCCAGCAACTAGTTCAGACACTAAGGAGATCGAAGATATACTGGACAGTCGTGTTGGCAGAAGCACAAAGAATAGGACATATGAAGAATATCTGGTCAAGTGGAAAGGATGACCTGTTGAAGATTCATCATGGCTGACAAAGGAGGAGGTTAGCCGTCTTGGTTTTCCTCTGCACACCTGAGTCGTGACAGGGTCACTTCTCAAATTACCCCGGGTGTCTGATGCAGGAGCATCCTGGGTCTAAGAGCAATCTTGCATCACCCAAAAATATTTCTATTTTTATATTCAATAAGGGATATTTCAGTGCAGAGCTACTATTTATGGAAAGTTACTATTTTCGGTAATTTTTGCATGTGCTCAGAATGATCTGATTTCTTTCTTGGAGGTTCATTTTGGTCATATAAGTCTGCCAGTAAAGTTTCATTGCCAGATCAAGTGTATACTGGAAGATATTGAAGATTTTCGGTATTGGCAGCAGGGTACAGAAACTTTGAACTCAGTTTTGAAGGCTTTAGAGGCCCTGGATGAGGTCAAACATTTGGGTGACAGGTGCTTGAATTGGTCAAGCCTGTAGAGCGCTTCGTGGCGTTTCCGAAATGGGGTTATAATAGCCGATCGGGTCAACTGGTGATGACTTATGGTCTTCGGAAGTTGGGCCACCTGAAATGGCAAAAAATAATTTTCTTCAAAATTTTTGTTCGGGTTTCAAAGGTTATCCTGAGCCGACTATGATGAAATAAAATGTAAAATAAAATAATTCTAAGTTTGGTCGGCCTTATTGGCTAAAATTCTGGAACCTTCCCAGGCGGTGGATAATTGCCTATATAAGGAAGGCTGTATTATTGTCTTAGGCAGTTCAGAATAGTTCTGGGTAATAGTTCGAGGCTTTGTCCTACAGAATATTGTAAGGGAATGCCCATGTGGCTTTGCATATTGTAATTCTGAAAGTTTGTAATTCCACATTTGTGGAGATAATAAGAAGCCAATTTTTCTGTTCTTGCATATTATTGTTGTTGTTTCTCTGTTTCTGTTATGTGTTTGTGCTATTAAGGGGAGCACCCTTCATCAAGTGGTATCAAAGCAGGAGTTCTTGAGTGTGTAAATAGATCACCGACTGTGAGGCAGTTTGCACCAGGACCGTGGCTAGGGTTTCAGCGCGCATCGCGAAAATGCCTCCACGAAGGGAACATGGCGGAAGAGCTGGTGTTGTAACACCTGAGGTTAGAGAGCTGCAGAGACAAGTGCGAGCATTGCAAGAAGAGATTCGCAGAGGAATGAATCTTAATGTCAGAGATGAAAGCGAGGATGAAGCCGAAGAAAAATATCAAGAAGGAGAAGCTGAAATTGTGAACCAGGAGGAAGAAAGACTTTTTCGGGCAATTTCCAAGATTGGGAAAAGACCTAAGATTGAGGTTCGTACATTTTTTGGAAATCTTAACCCAGAGGAATTGATTGACTGGATCAATGAATGTGAGGAGTATTTTGAGTATGAAGATGTTGAGGATCCTGATAGGGTCAAATTTGCGAAGGCCAGACTGAAAGGTCATGCAAAGATCTGGTGGCAAGAAATTCAATTGGAGCGAAATAGAAGAGGGAAAGATAAAATCACAAGATGGGATCGGATGGTGGATAAATTGAAGCGACAATTCATTCCTGTTGATTATGAGCTTGACCTACTGAAGAAAATGCAGAGTTTGAAGCAAGCAGGAAGATCTGTTCAGGAGTATACAGAGGAGTTCTATCGACTTCTCATCAGAACAGGCCATGCAGAAGCTGATAAGGAGAAAGTTGCCCGATACCTTAATGGGTTAAGGCCAAGCATTCAGGAGGAGCTGAATCTGGTTCGAATGAACAGTATTGAAGAGGCATACCAGTTTGCCCTAAAAGTAGAGGAAAAGCTGAACAAGAAGTTTGAGAGCAGACAAAACGGAAGAGGTCGCGGCAGACGATCTGGTGGACGGTCATATGGTGGCCGAAATGAAGATCCGAAAAAGAAGGATGAGGCCAGTAGCAGTCAAAATCAGCGAGGAAATAATTCCAATCGCTTTCAGGATCAGAATAATAGAGATCAGAGAGGAAGAGGAAGAGGACAAGGATCTGGAAGAGGTGGCTTCCGTGGAACATGTTTTCACTGTGGAGAAGAAGGTCATAGGGCATTTGAATGTCCTCAGCGCCAAGGTAGAATGGATAGGAGAAATGAAGGCCAGGCCAGAGTTGCACATGTAGATGAAGATGCCAGATCATCAAATTCTGAAGATGCTGAAAGAGGAGAAACATTGATTAATAGAAGAGTCCTGTTGAGTGGTGAGAATGAACCTGAGCAAAGGAGGATCCTGTTTCGCACCAGGTGCAAGTGTGAAGGTAAATGTTGTGACGTGATCATTGATAGTCAAAGCACTGACAATTTGGTGTCAGAAGAGATGGTGACAAAGTTGAAGCTCAAGAGACAGAAACACCCACATCCATATCGGATTTTCTGGGTACAGGATGACCATAAGGTCATGGTCAATGAACAATGCCTAGTGAAATTCAAGGTTGGTGGATACCAAGATGAGGTATTGTGTGATATCATATCTATGGATGCATGTCACATGTTATTGGGTAGACCATGGCAGTTTGACAGATGTGCTGTACATGATGGTCGTGCGAATACCTATTCCCTGACAAAGGATGGAGTGCGACATAAGCTAAAACCATTGAAGGAGACTGAAGAAAAGGTATGTGGTAATGCAAGGATAACTTTTTTTGATGGAAGAAATTTTCTAGATGGTATGAGGCATGAGCATGTATGTTTTGCTTTAATTCCAAAAGGTGGTAAAGAGGAAGTAGAAGATGTTCCTGTAGAAGTTGCAGATTTGTTGAATGAGTTTCAGGATATTGTATCCGATAATGTGCCTGATGGATTATCACCAGTCAGGAAGATCAGTCATCAGATGGACTTGATCCTAGGAGCGAGTTTGTCGAATAAGTCAGCACACAAAATGACACCTGCAGAAAGTGAGGAGTTGAATAGACAAGTACATGAACTGTTACAGAAAGGATTGATCTGTGAGAGTCTGAGACCCTGTGCTGTACCAGCGGTATTAGCACCATAGAAGAATGGAGAATGGAGGATGTGTACAGATTCTAGGGCAATAAACAAGATCACAATCAAGTACAGGTTTCCATTGCCACGAATGGATGATATTATGGACTGTTTGAGTGGAGCTGTGTATTTCTCAAAGATAGATCTGAAGAGTGGATATCATCAGATTCAGATCAGAGAAGGAGATGAATGGAAGACTGCCTTCAAGATAAAGGAAGGACTGTATGAGTGGTTAGTCATGCCTTTTGGGCTAACCAATGCACCGAGCACTTTCATGCGGCTCATGAACGAGGTTCTGAAAGAATTTCTAGGTAAGTTTGTCATTGTTTACCTAGATGATATTTTGATCTTTAGTAAAACATTGGAGGAGCATATGATGCATATTCGTATGGTATTTGAGAAGCTGAGAGAAGAGAAATTGTTGATTAATTTGAAGAAGTGCAGTTTTGTGAAGAAAGAGTTAGTGTATTTGGGATTTGTAGTTTCAGCAGAAGGTCTAAAAATGGACCCAGAGAAGGTACAGGCTATCCTTGAATGGCCTACTCCAAGGAGTGCTACTGAGGTAAGATCTTTTCATGCTTTGGCTAGCTTTTACAGAAATTTTATCCAAAATTTTAGCAGTATTTGTGGACCCTTGACTGAAACAATGAGAGGGGATAGAAAAGAGTTTAAGTGGACAAATGGGGCAGAAAAGAGTTTTCAATTGTTGAAACAAAAAGTTACAGAAGAACTTGTTTTAGCACTTCCAGATTTTAATAAGGTGTTTCAAGTAGATTGTGATGCTAGTGGTACTGCAATATGAGCTGTTATGAGCCAAGAAGGTAAACCTGTTGCTTATTTCAGTGAGAAATTAAATGATGCCAAGAGAAAATATTCTGTTTATGATCAAGAATTTTATGCTATAGTTCAGGCATTGAAAAAGTGGAGGCACTATCTGCTTCCTAAGGAGTTTGTTTTGTATACTGATCATCAAGCTTTGCAATATTTGAATAGTCAAGGAAAATTGAATCAAAGGCATTTGAAATGGGTTGAGTTTTTGCAGAGTTGTACATTTGTTTTGAAACACAGGAGTGGAAAGTCTAATAGGGTTGCAGATGCTCTTAGCAGAAGGCAACTATTGCTGACAGAAATACAGATTGAAGTGGTTGGGTTCAAGGAACTCAAGAATTTATATCCAGAGGATCCTGATTTTGGTGAAGCTTGGAAAGCTTGTACAGAACCTGTTACTCTAGACAGGACGAAATGGTTGGATTTCATCATCCAGGATGATATGCTATTCAGAGGGAGTCAGTTGTGCATTCCACGAAGTTCTATGAGGGAGAATCTCATCAAGGAGAAGCATAGCGGAGGATTGGCTGGACATTTTGGTCGTGATAAAACCTTTGGTTTGGTTAGTGAGAATTATTATTGGCCACAGTTGCAGCAAGATGTGAAGAAGTTTGTACAGAGTTGTAGAGTATGTCAGATGGCGAAAGGAGTGAAGCAGAATACAGGATTGTATCAGCCATTACCTGTACCAGAGAAGCCTTGGGAGGATATCAGCATGGACTTTGTTCTTGGTTTACCGAGGACTCAACGGGGACATGATTCAATTTTTGTGGTAGTTGACAGATTTTCGAAGATGGCACATTTCATTCCCTGCAAGAAGACTAATGATGCTGTTCATGTAGCAGAATTGTTTTTCAGAGAAGTAGTGAGACTTCATGGTTTGCCAAAGACCATAGTTTCAGATCGGGACACTAAGTTTGTTGGATATTTCTGGCGAACATTGTGGAAGAAGTTGAAGACAGATTTGAAGTTCAGTTCATCACATCACCCACAGACTGATGGACAGACAGAGGTGGTGAATAGGAGTTTGGGAAATCTGCTGAGATGTTTGGTTGGGGATAAGCCAACAGGATGGGATTTGATTTTACCACAGGCAGAATTTGCATACAATAATTCTGTCAATAGGAGCACTGGTAAATCACCGTTCCAGATTATATATGGAAGTAGTCCAAGAAATGCATCTGAGTTGAGAAAGATAGATAAAGGAGAAATAAGTAGTGCTGAGGCTGAGGATTTTGCAGAATATTTGAAGAACATCCATGGGGAGGTGAGGAAGCATATTACCAAGATGAACGCACAGTATAAGGCTAAGGCAGATGAGAAAAGGAGGTATAAGGAATTTCAGGTTGGTGATGAAGTCATGGTTCATTTGCGGAAGGAGCGGTTTCCAGTTGGTACATATAACAAGTTGAAAATGAAGAAGTTTAGACCATGTAAGATATTGAAGAAGCATGATTCAGGAAATGCATATGAGGTAGAATTGCCTAGTGAGCTGAATATTTCACCAGTGTTTAACATTTCAGATCTGACAGAGTATCATGAAGGAGGTGTTGAAGATGAGATCACAGCAGCACAGTGGAGTATTCCAGCAACTAGTTCAGACACTAAGGAGATCGAAGATATACTGGACAGTCATGTTGGCAGAAGCACAAGGAACAGGACATATGAAGAATATCTGGTCAAGTGGAAAGGATGACCTGTTGAAGATTCATCATGGCTGACAAAGGAGGAGGTTAGCCGTCTTGGTTTTCCTCTGCACACCTGAGTCGTGACAGGGTCACTTCTCAAATTACCCCGGGTGTCTGATGCAGGAGCATCCTGGGTGTAAGAGCAATCTTGCATCACCCAAAAATATTTCTATTTTTATATTCAATAAGGGCTATTTCAGTGCAGAGCTGCTATTTATGGAAAGTTACTATTTTCGGTAATTTTTGCATGTGCTCAGAATGATCTAATTTCTTTCTTGGAGGTTCATTTTGGTCATATAAGTCTGCCAGTAAAGTTTCATTGCCAGATCAAGTGTATACTGGAAGATATTGAAGATTTTCGGTATTGGCAGCAGGGTACAGAAACAGTGAACTCATTTTTGAAGGCTTTAGAGGCCCCGGATGAGGTCGAAAATTTGGGTGACGGGCGCTTGCACTGGTCAAGCCTGTAGAGCGCTTCGTGGCATTTCCGAAATGGGGTTATAATAGCCGATCAGGTCAACTGGTGATGACTTATGGTCTTCGGAAGTTGGGCCACCTGAAATGGCGAAAAATAATTTTCTTCAAAATTTCTGTTCGGGTTTCAAAGGTTATCCTGAGCCGACTATGATGTAATAAAATGTAAAATAAAATAATTCTAAGTTTGGTCGGCCTTATTGGCTAAAATTCTGGAACCTTCCCAGGCGGTGGATAATTGCCTATATAAGGAAGGTTGTATTATTGTCTTAGGCAGTTCAGAATAGTTCTGGGTAATAGTTCGAGGCTTTGTCCTACAGAATATTGTAAGGGAATGCCCATGTGGCTTTGCATATTGTAATTCTGAAAGTTTGTAATTCCACATTTGTGGAGATAATAAGAAGCCAATTTTTCTATTCTTGCATATTATTGTTGTTGTTTCTCTGTTTCTGTTATGTGTTTGTGGTATTAAGGGGAGCACCCTTTATCACAACATCACACCTAAATCATTTGAAACTGTGGCAAAAATGGTAGACGATCCCAGTGATCTATCACAACCCTATATCAACAATAATGCAAAGACTAGCTTGATTTTGTCTTCAAGCCGATCAATGCATAGTCTACTCAAACTCCAATTCAAGTCACTGCTACACTCCATAGGAAAAAAGCACATCAAATTTAGACCAAAGAAGTCAAGAAGTCACTTGAATTAGATCTGAATGCAATTAGGTCCACATATATCCCATGAACACATTAGGAAGAATGCATCTCTGATCGCCACACTAGCTTCTTGTGCTGGAGTCATCGTTGTCACAAGTCTTGATTCGGTAGGATCCATTTGAAATCCAAGTCTCTAGACTCGACTCAATAATCCACAACCCACTACTGAATCTACTGCAAAGTTATCTCTGAATGATCCATAACCAAATCACAAGCAGGAACTAGATCTACAAGAACACCGTTTTGAATCAACAAATATATATATATATATATATATATATATATATATATATATATATATATATATATATATATATATATATATATATATATATATATATATATATATATATTTTAAAATGATTGTCATTGTAACTATGATGGCCTCACAACAGTGACAAGTATCTGTCACAAGCATCCGACATACAGCCGTCGCATTAACAACATCGCTATCAGAAAAAATTGTAAATGATGGATATCCATCATAAATGTCCAACGCATGTCCATCGTATGTATAGCATAGTCACCATTACAAACCATAAATGATGCACATCTATCATAAGCTTGTGACAGATATATGTTGCATTAATAGCATTTCCATCGGTGAATAGGTTACAAACGACGGCTACCCATTAGACTATTCTAACAGGGCACCGTCATTTGTACTTGTTGCGATGATGAGGCATCGCAATATAGACAACAACAAATAGGGGTGACGATAGGTTCACTTTGTTGGAACCCACTTTTTGCGACAGCTAAGGGTGTCGTAATTATGATGCATAACAATACCGTCAATTTTTTTGACTGCAAAATTGCAACACTAGGTGGTGTCACTTAATTGATAGTATACTATCTAAATTGAGACGTTCTGCCATCGAAAAAAGGTCTCAAATGTACTAGTGAGAAAATTGGTCGGTACTGCTAAAAAATCCAAAGGTAATCTATTTTATCTTGACAATGCTGAAAATTCTTATTTGTTGGTTAGAAATGAATATGTATGGTTGTGGCATAAGAAATTATGTCATGTGAATTTTGATAACATGGTTAAGATCAGTAAGAAGAGAAGAGTTAGAGATTTACCGAGTCTAACTAAGCCTGACCATGTTATGTGCAATCAATGTCAGAAAGGAAAAATGACTAAATCTAGTTTCAAAACCAAAGACTATTCATCTAAAGGTATTTTGGAGTTGGTACATACCGACTTATGTGGTCCTATGAGAACTTAGAGTTATTATGGTGACAAATATTTCATTTTATTTGTTGATGACTACTCTAGGATGATGATAGTTGTGTTCTTAAAAGAAAAATCTGAAGCTTTCAAATTGTTTAAGTGGTATAAAGCTAAAGTTGAAAAAGAAACAAGAAAAAGTTTAAAATGCTTAAGATCTGATAGAGGAGGTGAGTTCATTTCTTATGAATTCACTAAATTTTGTAATGAGCATGGAATCAAAAGATAGATTTTTGCACCGAGGACACTACAATAGGATGGTATTGCAAAAAGGAGGAGCCAATCTATAGTTGAATGTGCTAGAACATTGATGATTGAGAAAAAATGTTGCACAAATGTACTGGAGAGAAGCTGTTAGCACTTCTGTATACACATTGAATTGAGTTCAACAGGAGAAAGATACAAATAAGACACCTTATGAGCTATGGTTTGGCTACACTTTGAATGTAGGTTATTTTAGAATTTTTGGAAGTAGATGTTATATTTTGAAAGGTGATAGAAATGGTAAATTTGACTCTAAAGGTGATGAAGGGATATTTCTAGAATATTCTACTAAGAAAAAAGAATACAAATGTTTGAACAAGGCTACTAAC
The DNA here is from genome assembly GCA_027943335.1 of Chamaecyparis obtusa. Taxonomy (NCBI): domain Eukaryota; kingdom Viridiplantae; phylum Streptophyta; class Pinopsida; order Cupressales; family Cupressaceae; genus Chamaecyparis; species Chamaecyparis obtusa. The sequence continues at coordinate 139,003 of BSBK01006638.1, forward strand.
AAAATGATTGAGAGTGCTAATGTGAAAGTTGATGAGTTTACTGAGAAGAATGATGAAGAAAGCATGAAGGAACAGGAAGACTATGGTAGGTTTACATATATTGAGCATCCAGACTATCTACCCAAGCCACAAGCTGAGTCTACCAAGCGACAAGAAAATGCTACCGAGATTCAGAAAATGCAAACTGAGAATCAGGAAGAAGCTACCGAGGAAGAAAATGAACCTAAACTGAATGATGAGCAAATAAGAGAACAAGTACTAGCAAGATTTTTTAGAAGACACCATCCATGGAACCAAATAATTGGAGACAAGCAAGCATGCATGATGACAAGAAGTAAGTTAAGACAAAACACATGTCTAGTTTTTGAATTTGAACCTAAGAATGTTAGAGATGCACTTGGGAATGAGGATGGACTAAGGCTATGAATGAAGAAATTGAACAGATTGAGAAAAAAAAAATATGGACATTGATACTAAGACCGAGTGATAAAAATGTGATAGGTACTAAGTGGATTTTTAGAAATAAGTTAAATGAGAATGGTGAGGTAACAAGAAACAAGGCAAGACTTGTATGTAAGGGATATGCAAAAGAAGAAGGAATTGACTATGGTGAAACTTTTGCACCAGTAGAAAGACTTGAAGGAGTCTGAGTATTGCTTGCATATGTTGAACATAAGGGATTCAAAGTATATCAAATGGATGTGAAATCAGAATTTCTAAATGGAATTCTTGAGGAAGAGGTCTACATTGAACAACCTGAAGGTTTTGTTGATCCAAATAAGAAGAACATGGTATGTAGACTACACAAAGCTTTAAATGGACTAAAACAAGAACCAAGAGAATGGTATGAAAGATTGCATGTGTATCTTATTAGTATTGGCTTTGTAAACAAGTGACAATAGTAATTTGTACATGAAAGGAGACAATGATGATAATATTTTGATTGCTGAAATTTTTGTTGGTGATATAATCTTTGGAGGACATGATCTGATTTGCAAATCTTTTACTGATGAAATGAGAAAAGAGTTTAAAATGTCAATGTTTGGAGAGATTAATTTCTTTCTAGGATTACAGATTATACAATAGAATGATGGGATTTTCATAACTCAATCAAAATACATCAAAGAAGTGTTAAAGACTTTTGGCATGGAAGATTCAAAACTGATAGGAACACCAATGGTGATAGGATGTAAATTGACAAAAGATGATGAATCAACCAAGGTAAATTAGACATTGTATAGATCAATGATAGGAAAAGTGATGTATGTGGTACACATTAGGCCTGATATAGCACATGGATTTGGAATTATGGAAAGATTTTATGCTAATCCTAAGGAATCACATATAGTTGCAGTTAAGAGGATTTTAAGATATTTGAAGAAAATTGAAGATTATGGTTTATGGTAGAAAAAGGAAGGCAATTTTAAACTCTGAGTTTACACTAATGTAGATTGGGCTGGAAACATTGCTGACCAAAATAGCACAACTAGTAGAGCATTATTTTTAGGAGAAAGACTTGTAACTTGGATAAGAAAGAAATAAGCATGTATCTCTCAATCTACTATTGAAGCAAAGTATGTTGTTGTTGCTGCTAATTGTTCAAATATTGCATGGATAAAACAATTTTTGGAAGGGATGAATGAGGTGATCACTGATCTAGTGATTATATATTGTGACAATACAAGTGCCATAAATATTACCAAGAATCCAATGATGCATTAAAAAACAAAGCATATATCTATTAAGTATCATTATTTGAGGAAACAAGTACAAGAGAATCAAGTCAAACTGGAATTTGTGAAATCTAAAGAACTAATTGTTGACATATTTCCTAAGCCTTTACCAAAGGACACATTTGAGTACTTAAGGACTAGACTAGGGGTTTGTCCCCTGTCTATCGATCACTGAGGTAATCAGGAGGTTGCATCAACCTATACTTTATCATAATATCATTCATGTTGATGCACATAGTTCACACTTTAGGACTTCTAAGGTTGTGAAAGGTTTGAAGAAGCTGAAACAAAGAATTGTATATCAGTACATGAAGGTACTTGATCTAGAATGAACAATAGAGAATTACTTGACTGTTGCAGAGCTATATATTTTCTTTTGGCATTGTTGTCAAAGGGAGAGAGAGAGAGAGAGAGAGAGTCTAATATCTATCCACTACAGGGAGAGAAAGAATCAAAGAGCTATAGAAGATCAAATTCGTAGGGAGAGTCCATATGGAATGATGTTTGTAGTGATTAAACATATTAAATATGAAGCAAGGGAGAGCTTACTGAGCTACAACATTTATCCATATAGTTGTAGAACAAATGTTTGGTATGGTATGGCATATTTCATATTGTTTGTGTTAACATCAATGCCAAAGGGAGAGATTGATGACCTACAACTGATTGAATATCTTGATGAACCAAAGAGACAGTGATTAGAGATCACCGAGCTATAAAAGTGACATGTAAGATGATTAAATCAGTCAATATATTGTCATTGATGTCAACTAGTCTTGACTATAATTATCATGATAGTTGAAAACACCTAAACATCTATAGAAGGAAGAAATGATGAAGAAATAAGATATCTACATAAAGAAAAGATGGATATGACATATAAGGATAAGGTATTGATGAGTCTATGGCATTATATTGTTGACTTAAGCATGTTACATTATTGTATTATGAAGAAGAGACCAGAATTGAACAAGTGAATGTGGTTAGTAATTGAAGATTTTTGTATACACTGAGTCAGTCCTCTATATACCAAGTGATAGAAATAATTGAGTTAGTTATCATAGATGCATTTCAGTATTAATCGAGTATGGATGAAAACATTAAATGTTATAATAGCCAACTAAAATTAAGTTGCAAATGGTGTATGATTTCGAGGTAACATATAAATTTTTTTATAAGATCCACTACTGATAAAATTCAGAGAAGATCTAATGGAAGAGATTGAAACATGTTATTGACACATCTGCCGAGGAAGGTTTAAGCGGTAAAATGGATGAAGGATATTAAGAGAAAAAATCTAATGGCTGATAAGAAAACATTTTACACGTCTATATAAGAGACATATAATTCATTGTTAAATTATGTTAGATGAATAGAGACTACAAAATATTTCACAAGAAGATTATGTTTATGCATTCCTGATCAAACTGGTTACAGACAAAACTAAGCTGCAGGCATTACCAAGCATTAAAGAACTATACACCGAGTTAATTAAGTTGGAGAAAATTGATGAAGTGAATTTCTTATTGATCATATGAGTCTTATGAGCTTGGCATAGATCTAAATATCTAAAAATTGAGTTTTATTAGAATCAGATCACTACTATATCAGTTTAACCATTCTTATAGACTTAACAGTCTTATTGTATTTCTATATGACATTCAAGGAATGTTAATTATTATCTTGTTGACCCCATAGTGAATTATGGTCAAAAGTTAACTATTGGTGATAAATCCTCTAACCAAGTCACACCTAACAATGTGCATTGTAACCTTTAACAGGGTTGGCTCTTAACCGAGCTCACTTCAGAAGAGTTGAATAATTTGGGTTATTTTTTATGATTATTTTTCTATCATACTTTACATATTGCATATTGGATTAATCTGTTAAAGATAGTTTTGATTATAATTGGTATTCGGTAAATGCACAGATAGATAGATATTTTATCTTATCAAGTTGCATAAATTATTGAAAAAGTTTTGAAAAGTACATCTAAGAGTTTGGGACTATAGGATAGCTGATTTAATTGATTCACCCTCCCCCTCAGTTATTCTAACATCTTTAGCATATTCATTGAGCTCTTCTTTTATGTTCTCACTGTTGGTGCTCGAAAGTGCAGACATTATCTTCTTATGTGTAGATGCTTTAAATGTTGTCTCAACTTTAGGTACACAATCTCCCAATTCTATAGCTTCAAAGGTAGTTAGCTTTGCAATCAACATTTCTCTGCTAAAGTTTGGATTCAAAGGTATAATCTCTTCTATAGCCTAAATTTTGTTCTTGTAAATAGGTGTCAATGATCTAAGAATCTTTGAAATGACTTCTTCCTCTTCAAAAGTGCCTCCACAATTTTTTATTCCAATCAAAACCTCTGTAACTCTTTCTACATAAGCCCTAACACTTTCATCGTCCTTCATTTCTAGATTCTCCATCCTAGTTTTCCAGTTCTGTAACTTCACTCGCTTGGTAAACTTGTCTCCCTCATATAATGCTTCTAATCTTGTCCAAATCGTGTTTGCAAAATCTAGATCTTTTACCTTAGTAAATTCTCCTTCAGAGAGTACGTTGATTAGTGCTTCCCTTGCGACCATGTTATATGAAAATATCTTCTTCTCATCCTCAGTATCTTTTTCTATTTCATCCTCAACTTTCATCGGCACCTAATTCTTTGTAATCATCCAGTATTCGATGTCCAAACATAGAAAATGAGTTTGCATCTTGTTCTTCCAATTGTCAAGTTTTCAGGATCAAATTTTGGACTATGCTTCCTATAGAATGCCATCTCCAAGATCAACTCAAGATGTTAAGCTTTCTCTCTAAGGACCAATAGCTCTGATACCAATTGTTAGGAATAACAGTCCACCAATACAACTAAGAGGGGGGGTGAATCATTTGTATTCCAGATTATAAAACTTAAAGCTTTGAATAGCAAAAATATCAAATCCAATGAGCACAATGAAATACCAACACAATAACACAATATTTTGTTGTCGAGGAAACCCTGTTAAAGGTAAAATCCTAGTGGGAATTAACACCCACTAATGATGTACTGGGAGTATAGTATCCTTGCTAGAAGATATATCCCTGTTAGGAGTTGATTAAAACATTACCCTACACAATCCTTATTTGAGGATAGACCCTATTAGGAGTCAAGAAAAGAGGGGGCCTCACTGCCCAAAGAAGGTTATATCCACCTTCAAAACTCGCTGTTTACAACACAAGTGTATATGAAGAAATACACAATGTTTTGAATTATCCGACAGCAACTATCTTTTCCTGATTAATTCTAATAAAGTACTTAAGTTAACCTCTTCTCTACATCCAACAGACACAAGCTCGTAGCTTCCACAATTATCTTTTACATCACATACACTCTCTCTATATCTTTTCAAAAGAAAAGATCTTACATATATACCCTATTACATTCTACATGATCAGGTCGGACAATTAGGCTTTCCTAATATATGAACAATTACATAACTCCTTGCTAAGATACACATGGTATCTAAAACAAGTATACAACAATTATATTATAAAAATTAAGGACCAACATCCTTAATTCAAGTTCACCATCCATAATACACACTACATCTCTAAAGTCATCTTCTGAATAGGTCTTCTCCAGAATACATGCCACAGCTAATGTCATCTTTCTTTATGTACCTTGTGCAAACCATCGAACATTATTTTCTACCCTATCTATTATCCGTGAAGCTCGCATACACTAAAACCTCATCATCTGTAAGATATTCCCAAAATAGAGAGACTCACTCAGTCAACTTCCACTATCACTGTCTAGTAACCAGTCTTCACCAAATCTTTTGTAACTCTACCAATATGCAATATGACATCATGCAATCTTATATATAAGATCACAACACCTTCTAGTACACACAACTGACTTCACACATTTTGAAACATTCATACAGTATCTGTACTCTGTAATAAGCAGCATGTTCTCTTCACAGAAACATGTGTTGACATCTATGACAAAACATGAATGACAACAATAGAAATTCCAACATCACTCAACATAGTGATTAAACATATTAAATGTATCAACAATCTCTCCAATGCATTAGCAATATCCAACATTTTCCTCCTAAGAAAATAAAATAGATGATAATGTGAAAGAAGTATCGCTGCAGTAACAATTTAAACTTGAAGAGTCAGTCTTTCAGCATTTTGAACTTTCAAACGTTCATGCACCGAAAGGTCCGACTCTCCAAAAAGAGTTAGCCTTTCGGTGTTTTGGACTTTCAAAGATCTAAGACCCCCAAAAGGCTAATCGGTGAGGTGGCTAATGTCACCCATCGGTTGGCTATATAAGGCAGTGAGTGGGTTTATACTCACTCTGAAACTCAGGAGCCATATCCTCTTCCATACCTTTATGTGAATCTGGCATTTTTATCTCATTTGACCTCTTAGCCTTCTTAAAGGAAATTTCTTCTTAAAAAATGACATATTTACTGAGTTCAATTTGTCTTTGTCTAGGTATGTATATTCTATAATATTTTGATGTTTCGCTATAGCCTACAAAAATTCCCTTTTTTCTAGAAGGTTCTAGTTTCAACCTCTTCTCTTTAGGCACATGGATGTAAACTAGGTAACCAAATATTCTTACGTGACTGATATCAAGTTTTACACCAATAAAGGCTTCTTCAAAAGTTTTGATATTAGGGCATTCTCAGTTGGTGCAAGGACATTCTTGGTCCTCAATGAAACTGCATGGATGGTTGTTATTTGGCTAGTGTTACTCGATTACAGCCTTGACCAATAGTCTCAGTCATTGAAGGAAGCTCAGTCACTAAAGGAACTCAGTTAAACTTCTTGCACTCGATGAAAGTGTTACTCAATGATGCTTGTGGTGCTCATTCGACACTGGTGCTTGGTGATGCTTGGCATGCTTGGTTATCTCATTGTTGCTCAGTTGTTGCTCTGATGCTCTGTAGTTCTAGCTTACTGACTGGAGTTCTGTGTGATTTGTTAGGCCAACTTGGTGCATTTAATGTTGGTAGTTGTTGTTACAGGCTGACATGTTGAATTAAATGTTTGTAAGGCAATTTATAAGTCAACTTTTATTGCATTTAATATTTGTTTGTAGGAGTTAATAGCTTCATCTAGCTGACTTGTGGCTAATGATTAGTATTTAAGGAGTGTTTGGGTAGTTGTTTAGGCAGCAAATCAAGATATCATATAAGAAGTCTCAGAGAACTAGAGTTGGTGAAGTTGTGGAAAAGATCTTGCATGATCAGATTCTCATCTAATAGTTTGTAATAGTAGAGCTAGGAGTTGAGGCTTGGAGACAAGGAGATTGCTTGGAGGCTTGCAAGATCAAGTTTGGATCTGCCTTAGGGTTTCCATTAGCTGTTGATTATTTTTAGAGCTGAACTAGTTGAAATTGTATTGGATCTTGTGGATCTTGCAAAATTACTTCTGATTGTAATTGGCCCTAACCCGGAAGGCCTTATAGCTGGGCATATTAATGCAAAATATGTTTTGAAACATCATGTGTTGTGTATTTTTGTTGTGTAATTTTGAAGCAGCCAAGTTGGACTGTCCTTAATTAGATCCACCATCCTTTGGCCTATGTCAAGTGGTATCAAAGAAGAGTTTATCTTGTGGAGTGAAGATTGATCTTGCAAGGGTTGATCCTGCAAATTGATCTTGTTGGAGAAGATATCGTATGATCTTGGTTGCAAATCTTGGCACTGAACTTCTGGAATCTTGACCTAGTTGTTTTGTAAGGTGATAGATTGTGATCTGACTTGCAAACAACTTGAAGATTGTCAGAAGGTGGTCAATGTAGGGTTTGTTGCATAGGGTTTTTCTTATCTTTAAGGATGACTCTGAGAATATTGTTTCCTAGAGTTATTATTGATCTTTGTGATACTATGGAATCCTGGATTATAGAGAAGGTGAAATTAGATTTTAGATCTGAGATAGAACTGATGAAGAATGACATGGTCGCTGAGATCATGAGAGTTGTTACTGGTGTACCTCAGAATGTTGGTACTGAGGATGGCTATGAAGAAGCTACTAAAGACTTTGAAGCTGCTAGATCTAGTGGTGATGACTAGAGGGACAAATTTGGTGAAGACAGAACTACTCAGTTGCCTAGATCTGGTGCTCAGTTAAGTAATAGTTACCAAAGGGAAGTTTCTACTTTCTCTAGTACCTTGAAACTTGAGAACGTGATTGATTGGATTGGTGAACTTGAAGATTTCTTTGAGCTAGAAGAAATTGAAGATCCTCTTTGGGTGAGATTGACATAGACTAAGTTATAAGGACATGCTGCTCTTTCATGGATGGAATTGCAAAGAGATAGAGAAGATGAAGGTGAAATGAAGATCAATTGGTGGAGGTTGATGGTGAAAAAATTGAAAGCTAAGTTCATACCGGTTGTCTATGAGCTTACCTTGTTTAAGAAATTGCAGAATCTGAAGAAGGATTTATCTTTTGAAGATTATACTAAGGAGTTCTACAAGCTTACTATTCAGTCTAGACATAGAGAACTTGGTAAGGAAAAGGTAGCTCAGTATGTGAATGGCCTAAGATTCAATATTCAAGATGAGCTTAGTATGATGAAGATTGATTATGTTGAAGATGCTTATCAGTATGCTCTAAAGGTAGAAGATAAGTTAAAGAGGAAACAACATGGTAACTCCAAAGGGAAGGAGAATATTGATCACTCAATGAAGGATAAACCGACTGATGTAGAAGATGAACAAAAATCTGTGGAACCAAAGAAAAAGATAGGTAGAGTTATCTTTAAGGGTACTTTCTATAACTATGGAGAGGAAGGACACTATTCTTTTGAGTGTACATAGAAGAAGCTTGGTGACCGACGAACTACTGTGGTGAATGAAAACATTCAGAATGAACCTGAATTAGAGAACTTGTTGCTTTGGTGAACATTGCTCGGTACAAAAGAGGAACCTTGTCAAAGGAGTAACTTGTTTAGGACCCGATGCAAGTCTAGAAGTAAACTTTGTGATGTTATTGTTGATAGTGGTAGTATTGATAACCTTGTTGCTGAGGACATGGTTCAGAAACTTGGTTTGAATAGAATGAGACATCCACATCCTTCTAGGATAGGCTAGTTGCAAGATGATCATGCTCTAGAAGTTAGAGAACAATGCTTCATTGATGTTTAGATTGGCCAGTATAAGGATCTTGTATTATGTGATATTGTGAAGATGAATAGTTGTGATATATTGCTTGGTAGACCTTGGCAATATGATTTTAGAGCTATGTATGATTGTGTAAAGAATGTGTTTACTGTTGAGAAGTATGATAGGAATTTTTCCCTAATGCCTTTGATGTAAACAACACTCGGTAGGAGAAGCTTGAGTATCAGTTCCTGAGTTGAGTTGGTAGATCCAAAGAAAATGAATGATCAATTTGGAGAACCGACCTGTGTATTGTCTAGAAAAGACTTTAAGAGATAGAGGAAGCTGAAGTGGAAGAAAATGCAAAGTTAAAAGATGGAGGACTTGTATGTGAAGTACCAGTTTGTGGTTTATGTGTTGAACCCTGGAAGATGTTATTTTCACATTTGAACATCTTTTTGAACCTAGGGTGTCTGATGCAGGGGAATTCTTGGTTGGTGCAAGGACATTCTTGGTTCTTGGTGAAACTGCATGGGTGTTTTTCATTTGGCCGGTGTTACTTGGTTGTAGCCTTGACCGACGGTCTTGGTCATTGAAGGAAGCTCGGTCACTAAAGGAACTCGGTGAAACTTCTTGCGCTTGGTGAAAGTTTTTCTCAATGATTCTTGTGGTGCTCGGTCGACACTGGTGCTCGGTGATGCTTGGCATGCTTGGTTATTTCACTATCACTCAGTTGTTTCTCTGATGCTCGGTAGTTCTAGCTTACTGACTAGAGTTCTATGTGATTTGTTAGGCCGACTTGGTGCATTTAATGTTGGTAGTTGTTGTTACAAGCTGACATGTTGAATTAAATGTTTGTAAGGAAATTTATAAGCTGACTTGTATTGCATTTAATATTTGTTTGTAGGAGTTAATAGTTTCATCTAGATGACTTGTGGTTGATGATTAGTATTTAAGGAGTGTTTGGGTAGTTGTTTAGGTAGCAAATTGGGATATCAGATAAGAAGTCTCAGAGAACTGTAGTTGGTGAAGTTGTGGAAAAGATCTTGCATGATCTAGCAGATCAGATTCTCATATGATAGTTTGTAATAGCAGAGCTAGGAGTTGAGGCTTGGAGACAAGGAGATTGCTTGGAGGCTTGCGAGCTCAAGTTTAGATATGCCTTAGGGTTTCCATCAGCTGTTGATTGTTTTCAAAGTTGAAATAGCTAAGATTTTATTAGATCTTGTGGATCTTGCAGAATTACTTATGATTGTAATTGGCACCTAGAAGGCCTTACAGCTGGGCATATTAATGGAAAATATGTTTTGAAACATATTGTGTTGTGTATTTCCAATGTGTAATTCTGAAGCATCCAGGTTGGACTGTCCTTAATTAGATCCACCATCCTTTGGCCTACATCAAGTTTTGTTATCCAAGTGTGACTTAGGACATCTATATGGAATGTATATAGTTGTATTAGATGCTTCAACCCAAAATGAGGTTTAAAAGTTTTGATCATAAAGCATTTCCCTATATGTTTCTACAATAGTTCTAATTTTCCTCTTAGCAAATCCATTTTGTTGGGGATTATAGGGTACAGTGAACTCCCTCTTAATCCTTTCATTTACACAAAATTCTTTAAAGATTTCAGAAGTATACTCTTTTCCATTGTCTATTCTAAGTATTTTAATTTTCCTCCCAAAAGATTTTTCTATGAGAGATTTGAATGTGTTAAACCTTTTAAGGATCTCTTTTGATTTGTTGTACTTGAGGAACTATATCCAAGTCTTTCTGGAGAAGTCATCAACAAAAATTATATAATACAAAAATCCTCCTATGGAGGGTACAAACATGGGTCCACATAAATCAGAGTGGTCTAATTCTAATACAACTTTAGTTCTACTCAAACTATTAGGAAAAGTATCCTTAGTATTTTTCCCCAAGGCACACCCTTTACATGACCCATTATGAGTTTGATTTGGTTTAGGTAGTCCAGTTAAAATTTTATCCATAGGAGTTAGGGCATGAATGTGAATATGTCCTAATCTTCGATGCTAGATCTCATGTGATTCAGAAGTCTCATAAATAAGGGCTTGATTTGACTCTATGTAAATTTTGTATAGGTGTCCTTGTCTTATGCCTATAATTTGGGCATTGCTTATGGTTGAGTTCATCGGCCATGCTAGGACTTTACCCTCCATAAATTTGACTCTGTATCTATTATCTTCAAGATCTGATATAGATATTCAATTTCTCTTAATACTTGGCACATATAGTACTCCAGTACGTTGAATAGAAATCCTGGATTTTAACTTGATGGTGCAGGTTCCAACTCTTTTTGTCGGATGTACAGAATCATCCCCAATTGTAACCTCTTCATTAGATTCTTCTACTATAGTTTATAGGTGATCTCAATATCCTTTAATGTGCCTTGATGATCCACTATCAATTACCCATGTGTTGATTTTTTTTGAAACTTAACAGGACAATGTTGAGTAGAAAGAAAATTTCTTAGAATCATGTTCTATATTTTTCTTTCCAACTTTAGCAAATGAGGCTTGTTGATTTGTTCTATCAGGACACTTGACTGCATATTGTCCATATTGATCACACCTAAAATATTGAATTTGAGAAAGGTCTTTCCTCTACATGGATGAACCTTTTCCATGAGAATTTTTCTTCCTTTATGAAGTTCTTCTTATTACCTTTCTTATGATTATTTTTGTTAAGAACATGAATATCCCCATCTATAGGTTTCTTCTTTCCTTTTTTTAATTTTCCTTGGCTCTTCTTGTAGATAGTGAAATCTTAATTGATCAAATTTAGGAAGCTTGGATATTGCGCTTATCCCTTGAACAAATGACTCCCGTGAATTTGGTAGACCACCTAAGGTTATTAGTGTTAACTCCTTGCTATCAATTTCATATCCAACTATTGATAGTTGATCCCTTAGCTCAGTAATTTTCATGAAATATGCATTGCTAGATTCTCCCTTGTTCATACATATATTATTCATTTGTCTCTTTAGAGAAAGGGTTCTTCCTGTATTATTTACTTCAAATGCACTCTCGAGAGATTTGAACATAAGGTATGCAGCTTTATGTTATGCCAATATAGGTACAATGTGATCCCTAACTACATCCACTATGAGTTTCATGTCTCTCTCATTCCTCTCGATCCATTGAGTTTTCTTAGGGTCATCTTTAGGTTCATCTTTATTTTCTTGTACAAAGGAGTATAATTTATTCTCCTTTAGTAGCATCATGATTCTGAGCTTCAAAGATGTAAAGTTGTTTGCTCCTTCAGGTCGATCTTCAAATCTAATCATATTTGACATTGTGAAGAATGAAATGTGATTACAATATCAATAGATGATAGTCTGATATCTCAAATTTCATTTGGATCTTCTTAACTTGGCTCTGATACCATGTAAAAGTATATTAAATTTATTTCAGACTAGTGCAATTCTTACAATATGAAGATTATAATGTATAGATTTCTTCAAGTCTGAGATTGTCGATCAAAGGGAGAGAGAGCATTTATTGATTTCTATACTTCTCTTTATGATATCGACATGTATAAATATATATATATGTGGAGGGACATGTCTCCACTATGTGGAGCCATGTCCGCTCATGACGTGGCCCTCTCTCAAACAACACAACACTTTCCAAAGGGTTCTTTCAAGAGGCTTGATCCTTAATCAGTTTAGTTAACATAATAACCAAAAATAATATTATGAAAGTCATCAATCTGGTGTGCATTACATTTGATCATTACTCGATCCATGGTATGTTTCATATAATAAATACGATCATTTCTTGATTTGTTATATATAAAACAATATTTTCATCAATGATCATTGCTCGAAACATGGCAAGAGAATAGAATATAATTACACAAATTAATATACTTGTGTATGTATAGTATTTCGATCAAATACAAGGATAATGGTTTTACAAAGCATTTGAAATTATTATTCTTATAAGCACAAGAAAAGTGTATGTGTGTATGGATGTTAGTTCACAGAGTGAACTAACATACATATATACATACTCATATTTATATAATCAATATAAATGATCATCATCATATCTAATTGAAGCTATTATGCATAAAAAATTATGACTAGGACTTCTTCTCTGGCACAATTCACCACGGCGCAGGACGTGGCCCAATGTCACCTAAATGCAGAATGGTTGCAAATCCCCCAGTGAGATTAAAATAAAATGAAGATGGATATCCCTCATACAAATTTCAAGGAGCCACTTCAGGAAGGCATCATAAATTTGTGCAAGGTTTTTGGAAAATCTCACGCCCAGTAGTTCTCCCTATGTATGTACTATTTCTTATACAGCATGACCACCAACAAGCAGCATTTTGATTGGGTTTCTATTATTTCCAACCACTTAGATTCCCAAATGAGGAGGGTAGAGGGAGATAATAAATTTACATGACTTCTTTTGTTTTGTGGTCACCGACCTGGCAGTATGGAGGAATCTGGAGACTGGACACAGTTGGTGTCCTTGGAATAGAAATGAGACAATCTACCCCATGGGATCATTTTCCCTAGATCCAATGGGACAAGTGTTTCCAAAAAACTTGCAGGGTCAATGACGCCTTTTTATATCGTGTATTTAAGGTGTTGATCGGGGATGTAGGTTTCTGTTACCCTAATTTTCATGTGCATGCAAATTTGGCTAAAACCTATTCCAAAGTCTTTGTTTTCACCTTGCCAAGCTTCCTTGAAATTTTCATGATTTTATGTCTAGTTTCCTGGCCCCTGCAAATTTTCCATCTCCCTAGTCTACAAGTTAAAATTTCATAAAAGTGGCCATTGTGTTTTAAAACCCTGCAAACCCTAAGCCATTTTCTATTTTCAAGTTACTTTATCTCGGCCACTTAAGTCATTCCTTTTTGCATGTGTGCAAAATAACTCCTAAGTTCAGAGCTTTAATTTTCCTAAAGTCTCAGCGCATAAAATATTTCCCTAAGGTTAAGCCTCAGCAACATTTGACGGTCGTCGTTAGACTGGAGACCTAAGATATGACCAAGTTAATCTTGCGGTATCGCGATGGCCGTGGATTCTCCTTTCCGCTAGAGCTTTTGATGGTGGGTCCTCATTTGCTAATGTGTAAGGTTTCTGATTAGTCGAGGGACTGGTGAGTTGGAGCTTGTCAATAGGACCAGGCGCATTAAGAAATGTTTGCATGTCCGCTTGCCAGATTTCGTGACATGGCAGTTTCTAATTTGCTAGGACTTTTTTATGACAAAAGTTGATGTCAGTGGGGTCAGCTTCCTAAGGCAGGTTAAAGCCTCGTTTGATCTTGCGATTGTCACATTACCACTTGGATAAGATGTGTGACGTTTAAGCTTGTAGTATAGCGACATTCATTGGATGGTGTTCTCAGGGACGTGGGTCCAAGGTCTTCCCTGTCATGCTGATTTGCTCGCTTCCGATTGGCTGCTGACTTCCACGGTGGTTTTGACTTGTCAAAGGGGGATTTTAAGTTGTTTTCTTAGTGTATCATAGTCGTTCATCTACCGGGAAAGATATGCATCGATCGTTGTGTTTTATTTTCAGACCTACTAGCCGTTAATATTCAAATTTGAATTTCCTGCAAAGGTTTTTGCTAGGATTTTTTATCTTTTTGGCCATGCACGATGTCGGTTAGCTAAGAAATTTAATTCTCATGATAGTTATGGTTAGGAGAGTGATGGAGATGACTGTTGGCCGCTGTTATAGGGTACTGTGCCACATTTTCATGCCAGGAGGTGCTAAAAAGGTTTGGCGCCATCATTCAAATGGTACTGTTCCACAAGGAAATATGATCAAATTTGGATCCTTCATGGCTTAGTGGAATTATAGGTGGGTTGGTGAATCCAGGTTGCTTGTTTGCAGTTTGATTTTAGTTCAGAGATGGGCATGCAATGTTTCTCTCTAATCAATTGGGATATTTTTAGATGTATTAATGACTGGAGGTGATAGAATTAGGGTTAGGCTATTGTATTGCAAAACACATGAAACCCTAATTAGGTTTTGGCTCCTACTTGTTTAGGGGAGATGTATATATTGTTTTGGAGCTTTGAAAAGCGGAGGGAGGGACAATTGTAAAAGAATTTCACTTTTCTTAACGGTCATCTGTGGTATCATTTCTACCCTCTGGCTTATACAATTGTAAAATTCCCATTGATAATAAAAATATTGCAGAGGTATTTTGTGACAATCCTTCATGTCCCTATGCTTCCTTTTTTGGATTATCTCTTATTGAATCAAATTATATGATGTTTTGAGTGATTTCTTAGGGTTCCTGATCCCTCTCTCTTTCTACAATTTTGTGTATTATTGTGGATGATCTAATTTGGATGCTCTCGTGGGTATACCTCAACCCCCTCACAATTTGTCTCATTCCTATAAGAGTTGCAGAGGTGAATGTTTGTCTGCAGGTTGTAGATTGTGTCTAAATCCTTAGGAATGCTATTGTTTGTGAAATTATTTCTTTCCCTGAATAGCCTCTTTCTATTGCAGACCCTTCTATGAAATATTTATGCAGGCCTATTTAGTGAGTTGTGATCTCCTAGACTTGAGTTGTTCATTATTTTCATCCTCTATACTAAGATCCAAACCCTTTATTTTCAATGCATCACCTAGTAGGTAGTTTTCTTTCAAGTCATTTCCCTTTCCATGCATTCTTTCTATCCCTTTCCCTCAAAAGTTTTACTTTCATGTCAAGAAGCAAATTAAGGTGATTATCCAAGAGGAACCAACCTAGAACCTAGAGGTTTCATCTTAGTTAGCATAGGTCCCACGACCTCGAGATGATTCCCAAGTTATACTGAGTTATCAAGACTAAGAGAGCTTTAACTAAGGGTGCAAACTTAGTGTATAATATTTCTAGCATGCCCGGTGGGACTACTACAAAAGAAGTTCATTGTTTGAAGGTTATGCTATCTCTGATATATTGATTGCATAATACAGACTTTCAGAAGTTTTCTGTCAAGTATATCTGGCAACTCCACTAATTTCACAAATCCAACCTTAACTCATCAAGGTTTATGAGAAAGATTGAGACTAGAAGCTCAAAGCCTACAGAATTTTCAAAGTTTCCCTCAAGAAGAAGTCACAAAGGCAGTTCAACTCAAAGAACATTCCCTGCAAGGAGAGTTCAATCTACACATCCTGATTCATCAAAAAGGAGACCTTTTCCCTTTCATCTTAGAAGAAGAGGAAGATCTCTAACCAGAGATCTAGAATAAGATTCAAATCTAGCATCAAATACAGCTCACATAGTTGTTAATCTTCAAGTTACAGCTCCTATAATGGCTTGACAGTTTTCTTTTGCACCTTTCAACCAAGGGAGTCCATTAGTTTTTTCTCAACATCATGATGTTCCCTTGGTGGCATTAAAAAGTCTTCCTGATTTCACAAGTGAGGGACAAACTATAGCTTTTGAACACATAAGAGATGTGACCACTATCTGTAGCATACACAACATAACTCAAGAAGATGTGGCCACCAAATTGTTAGCAGCCTCTCTAAAAGGTAAGGCTCTTGAATGGTTTAGAACTCTAGCTATTGGTTCTATTAATTCATGGGATGCATTAGGAGATGCATTAAATAGACATTTTGAGGATAAATCAGATAGCTTGTCTCTAGTTGAACAGTTGACAACCATAAAAAGAGACCCTCAAGAGCAAATGAAAAATTACAATAGTAGATTCCTTAAAACATGGAATAGAATCCCAGTCTCAATGAGACCATCAGTTGACCATGCTTTTCTATACTACTTGTAAAGTCTAAATGGTCAAATTTCTGTCATGATCTAATCTATGGGTGGTACTTCTTTACCCCAAGCTTTTGATATAGCTGTCAGGGCTAAAAATTGTTTAATCCAAGTAGGCATGATAGCTAGAAGGCCTCCAATGCCCATTTTTCCTAGCCTTCAACCCATTGCACCTGCACAAATACCCCAATTTACCCCTATTCCTACCATATTAGCACCTCAAGCTAGTACAAGCAGTGAAGAGTTAAAGGCAAGTTTTTCTCAAGAGTTGCAAGAGATGAGAAGTAGTCAACAAACTAGCCAGCAAGAAATGACAAATTTGCTGCAAACCTTGACTAAAGAAGTCACAAATTTGAAGAAGCAAGGGCAAGGAATAAGACCACCCTTTCAACCACAAGGCCAAGGTCCCAATCAGCAATATCAGAATCAGGGACAATCTTATCAGCAAAATAGGCCACCATACCAAGGAGGTTACCAAGGACAAAGACAAAATTTCAATCAAAGACCATTCCAACCCTATAACCCTGCACCTCTCAATTCTATAAATCCAGTGAGAGACATAGTTCCTGGTCAAAATAATGTGGCCATGGATAATGAATGGTGTTTTCCTTGTAATCAACCTCATAATCAGGCTACATGTTCAAATGGGTGGATGAACCAAGCCCTAATGGTTCAAAATGTCTCATATGCTCAAGCAAAGGCTTCTTCCAATGGATCAGTCCCTCAACAAGAACCACAAGAGAATGAGACTGCTCTCTTCAATTGGGAGCAACCAGACTTCAATGAGGTCAATGATGAATTTGCTATTGTTGCAAATACAAGAGCAAAGAGAAGAGCTCAAGAGATGGAGCGGGCAAATTCTGGTGCCAAAGCTACTACATCTATAGAGCCCCTGCAACAAGCAACTCCCATCACACCTAAGAAATCTCTTGCCATTACAGTCAAAGAAAATCAGACTCTCAAGGAGGTAGAGCCTATCATACCAAAAGCACAATAAAGAGTACACACTGTGACACCTTTCAACATTGTAGATAACATGAAGAAAGTGAATGTGACCATGTCTATGTGGGACTCTTTGGCTATTCCAGGGCAACCTAAGATCTTGAAGAAGGCCATAAATGAAGTGACAACTCCTCAACATACAAAATAAGCTACAAAGCTAGTGTTGGTCAACACTAATCAAGAAAAGGAGGCTCCAAGTAACAACTCCAAGGCCAGTGCCATTCAAGGTAAGAAGTCAAAGCCACCTCCCTTTTATGTATCATTAATTATTGGAAAATATTTAGTACATAACTATATGGTAGATAGTGGGGCTATTAGTACTGTAATGCCCAAGAAAGTAGCCAACCAATTAGGACTAAAATATGAACCCTTCCAAAAAAGTGTTACACAACTTGATGGGTCATTAGTTAACACTATAGGTGTGGCTAGGGATACCAGTCTAGTCCTTCATGCTAGTCCTAATCTCTCCATCCTCCTTGACATATATATCATAGATCTCCCTGCATTATTTATCGTATGTTTGTCAAGGGAGTTCATAGCTAAGATAGGAGGTTACCTCTCTTTTGACTGGTCCCACATGCTCTTTCATACAAGATATGGTACCAAGGTCACCATTAAATCAGAACCATTGGCAGCACACCATATAGAACCTTATATATCCAACACCATCAATGTAAACTGCCCCATATTTGATAGCAGTGACTTCCAAACCATTAGTGAAGCAAGCACCAAGATAGAAAGTATCCCTGATATTCTTCTAGATGAAAGAGCTTTAGAGGCCCAAGAAAGTCTTGTTTGGGATTTTGGTTTGGGAAGTTACTTGATACAAGAGAATGGATCCATAAAACTGAACCTTCTCAAGGAGGACAATGATTTAGAGGATCAGAGCAATCAGGTTTGGGAACTATTTTTTGATGGAGCTAGAAGTAAACATGGTTCTAGTGGTGGTGCTATGCTAGTGTCCCCAAAAGGAGAAAGATACTACACTACCTTTAGATTCAATTTCTCCTGCACTAGCAACACTACAGAGTATGAAAGTCTTGTGAATGGACTAGAGTGGGCTAGAAAAAGAGGGCTTAAGGCCTTAAAAGTTTATGGTGATAGTGATTTAGTTGTTAGCCAAGTAAGAGGGATAAGTGCAACCAAGAATCACACTTTGAAAGCATACAAACACAGAGTTTGGGATGCAATTGAAGACTTTTGTGCTTTCAATATTGTTGCTATCCCTAGAAAACTAAATCAAAGTGCAGATAGGCTAGCTGCTGTTGGATCTCAGTATGACATTCCCAATAGCATTTCAAAAGAAATAGATCAACAACATATCAAATTAATTGTCAGACCTTCTATCCCTGATAACAATGTCAATTGGAAAGTGTTTGACAATGATGAGAAGATTCTACAATTCTTGTTTGAAGAAGATGTCTTTTCAGAGCACAATCAAGATAGACTATCACAAAACTATGGTGATCAAGTGATACAACTTAAGTCCAATAAGATGCCTAGAGGTCTTGTTACCTTAGAATTTGTCTTCAACAAGGATGACCAAGTTAAGAAGAACAAAGCTGGCCTGGTAGTTCAACAGGAACATTGTGTTTAATTAGAGTTGGAACCAGGTAAATGTTTACAGTTTGGAAAAATAAACACTAAATTGGAAAAGCAAGCTTACACCCAATTATTCAAAGAATTCAGTGATATATTTCTATGGCAATATGAAGACCTCAAAGGTTTTGATCCTGCCCTTGCTCAGCACACTATTGAATTAGAGCCTAATGCTAAACCAGTGAGGCAAAAGAAAAGGCCTGTTAATCCCAAGCTTGAGCCACTCATGCACAAAGAAGTACTCCAATTAATAGAGAGTGGTATCATCTACCCCATCAAGCATACTAGTTGGGTTTCCAACCTTGTTCCCGTCAGGAAGAAGAATGGGGAATTGAGGTTATGTGTTGATTTCAGGGATCTCAACAGGGCTTCATTAAAGGACCGCCATCCACTACCATCTATGGAACAAATCTTACAATGTGTCTCTGGATCTGAGAGATTTTCATTATTGGATGGCTATTCAAGATACAATCAGATCTTAGTTAATAAAGAGGATCAATACAAAACTGCATATACAACCAAGTGGGGAACCATGGCATATCAAAAGATTCCCTTTGGTCTGTCAAATGTAGGTGCTACATTTCAGAAGGCAATGGACATGGCATTTAAAAGCCTCATGTACAAGTTTGTACTGGTCTATTTAGATGACATAACTATTTATTCTAAGCATGCAGCAAATCACATCAAACATTTGAGGAAGATTTTTGAAAGGTGTAGAGAATTTGGGATATCTCTTAATCCCAAGAAATGTGTGTTTGCAGTCCATGAGGGGAAATTGTTAGGATATATAGTATCCAAGAAAGGAATCACAGTGGATCCTGAGAGGATTGCAGCTATCCTAGAACTACCATTGCCACATCATAAGAAAAGCCTCCAATCTTTCATAGGGAAGATTAATTTTGTCAAGCGTTTCTTGCCTAATATAGCAGATTTATTAAAGCCTTTGATAGCCATGTTAAAGAAGAGTTCAACCTTCAGCTGGACTAAACAAGGAAAAGCCAATTTCCAAGCTATCAAAGAGGCCTTGACAGAAGCTCCTGCCCTATTAAACCCAAATTTTAGTAAGGATTTTGTCCTTTATGCCTATGGAGGACATGATGCTATATCTGCTATGTTGACCCAAGAAAATTTAGAAGGATTGGAGCAGCCTATTGCTTTCTTTAGCAAAGGTTTAGAGGAGCATGAATAGAGATACTCTTTTGTAGAGAAACATGTACTTGAAGTTCAAATATCTATTGACCCATATCAAGGTACATTTAAAAGTGACTCATCCAAGTGTCAAAGAATTTTTGCTTTCCAAAGACCTGAATGAAAAAAGAGCTGGTTGGATCACCAAGGTGATGGAATATGACATTGATATTCAGACCACCAAGCTGGTTAGAGGAAGAGGTCTTTGTGAGCATTTGGTAGGGGATGAGATTTCAAAGAAATTAGAACAAATGGATGCATCTTTGGTTGTGCATTCTACAGAAGAACATGCTGAGGCATCAAGTTGGTTGCCTAACATGGTTCATTTTTTGAAAACAGGTCAATGTCGTACAGGTTTGGATTCAGCAAAAAGAAGGTATTATAGATTGCAATCTGTTCCTTTTGTTCTGATAGATGAAGTTCTTTTTAGAAAGGATCACAGTGGTGTCCTTTTAAGATGCATAGATTTAGAAAAGGTAGCAGACATCCTATTTGAGTTTCATGATGGGCCTTCTGGAGGTCATTTTTCTCCTAGGACTACTGCTTTTAAAATCATGAGGGCTGGATACTATTGGCCATCTATCTTTAAGGATAGTCATGAGTATGTAAGAAAATGTATCAAGTGTGCCATGTTTGCAAGAAAAGAAAGGCTTGCAGCCTTGCCCCTACAGCCAATCAGAACAGAGAAACCTTTCATGAGGTGGGGCATAGATTTCATAGGTATGATCAATACTCCATCTAGTGCAAGACACAAGTGGATAATCATAGCAACTTATTACTTCACTAGATGGACAGAGGCAATTGTATTAAAAGAGGCCAATGAGAGTGTTGTATTGAGTTTTTATGATGACATAATCCATAGGTTTGACACTCCTGACTCCATAATATCAGATAATGCATTGGCATTTACAGGCCTCAAGGTCTCAGAGTGGGCAATCAGGAATGGCATTTATCTGAATACAAGTTTTAATTACTACCCTCAGGGAAATGGCTTAGCAGAGTCAACTAATAGGAATCTAATTAGGATAATCAAGAAGACCCTGCAAGATAACCAGAGGGATTGGCATACTAAGCTCAAGTCTGCCTTGTGGCTAGATAGAATTACCCCAAAGAAAATCATTGGTAATTCTATGTATGTGTTGGTATATGGAAAAGAGGCCAGGTTGTCTATCTCAGTTGAATTGCCAGCTCTAGACTTGGCTACTCAATATGCTCTATTTGAAGAAAGAGACCCCTTGCAGGTCAGGCATGCTCAGTTGATGGAGTTGGAAGAGATCAAAGACAAAGCAATGCAAGATATGGAATTTCACCAGATTCAAACAAAGAGAAACTTTGATAAAAGAGCTAGGATCAGAAATTTCAAGGTTGGGGATGTAGTCCTCAAATGGGATGAATTCAAATCCAAACCTGGCAGACATACAAAATTTGATTCATTTTGGGGTGAACCATTTGTTATAACAGAGTGCAACGGGCCTAATGCTTTTCAGCTATCAACTCTGGAAGGAGATGCCTTTCCAATCTTATTGAATGGATTCCATCTGAAGCCCTGCTTTGAGGTTAATCCCTCTTTGTAAATTCTTGTAAATATGTTTTCCTGCCTTCTTCCCTTATTTTCTAGGTTAGTTTATTGCTTTCCAAGAAGTGCCTATGCACAGGTCCGCCCTTTTGGTTTAGTTTTGTCTCTCTGTCGAAGTTTTGAGTTTTGATGACCCCATGCCCAATGGATATGTCAAGGTCACTAGTCTATGTCTAGCAGGTTGACATCCAGCAGAAGGCACCAAAATGTTACCCTAATTTTCATGTGCATGCAAATTTGGCTAAAACCTATTCAGAAGTCTCTATTTTCACCTTGCCAAGCTTCACTGAAATTTTCATGATTTTATGTTTGGTTTCCTAGCCCTTGCAAATTTTCCATCTCCCTGGTCTGCAAGTTAAAATTTCATAAAAGTGGCCGTTGTGTTTTAAAACCCTGTAAACCCTAAGCCATTTTCTATTTTCAAGTTACTTTATCTCGACCACTTAATTCATTCCTTTTTGCATGTGTGCAAAATAACTCTTAAGTTCGAAGCTTTAATTTTCCTAAAGTCTCAAAGCATAAAATATTTCCCTAAGGTTAAGCCTCGGCAACATCTAATGGTCGTCGTTATCCCAGAGACCTAAGATATGACCAAGCTAATCTTGCGGTATCACAACGGTCGTGGATTCTCCTTTTCGCCAGAGCTTCTAATAGTGGGTCCTCATTTGCCGATGTCTAAGGTTTCTGATTGGTCGAGGGACTGGTGAGTTGGAGCTTGTCAGTAGGGCCAAACGCATTAAGAAATGTTTTCCTATCCGCTTGCTGAATTTCATGACATGGCAGTTTCTGATTTGCTGGGACTTTTTTATGACAAAAGCTGATGTCAGTGGGGTCGGCTTCCTAAGGCAGGTTAAAGCTTGGTTTGATCTTGCGGTTGTCACTTTACCACTTGGATAAGATGTGTGAGGTTTAAGCTTGCGGTATAGCGACAATTGTTGGATGGTGTTCTCAGGGACGTGGGTCCAAGGTCTGCCCTATCACACCGATTTGCTCACTTCCGATTGGCTACTGACTTCCATGGTGGTTTTGACTTGTCAAAGGGGGATTTTAAGTTGTTTTCTCAGCGTATCATGGCCATTCATCTATCGGGAAAGATATGCATTGATGGTTGTGTTTTATTTTCAGACCCGCTAGCCATTAATATTCAAATTTGAATTTCCTGCGAAGGTTTTTGCTAGGATTTTTTATCTTTTCGACCATGCACGACATCGGTTAGCTAAGAAATTTAATTCACAGGATGGTTATGGTTGGGAGAGCGATGGAGATGACTATTGGCCAGCGTTGTAGGGTACTGTGTCACGTTTTCACACTAGGAGGTGCTAAAAAGGTTTGGCGCCATCATTCAAACGGTACTGTTCCACAGGGAAATATGATCAAATTTGGAGCCTTCATGGCTTAGTGGAATTGCAGGTGGGTTGGTGAATCCAGGTTGCTTATTTGCAGGTTGATTTTAGTTCAGAGATGGGCATGCAATGTTTCTCTCTGATTGGTTGGTATATTTTCAGATGTATTAATGATCGGAGGTGACAGAATTAGGGTTAGGCTATTGTATTGCAAAACACATGAAACCCTAATTAGGTTTTGGCTCCTGCTTATTTAGGGGAGATGTATATATTGTTTTGGAGCTTTGAAAAGCAGAGGGGGGGACAATTGTAAAAGAATTTCACTTTTCTTAACGGTCATCCATGGTATCATTTCTACCCTCTGGCTTATACAATTGTAAAATTCCCATTCATAATAAAAATATTGTAGAGGTATTTTGTGTCAATCCTTCATGTCTCTATGCTTCCTTGTTCGGATTATCTCTTATTAAATCAAAGTATATGATGTTTTGAGTGATTTCTTAGGGTTCCTAATTCCTCTCTCTTTCTGCAATTTTGTGTATTATTGTGGATGATCTGATTTGGATGCTCTTGTGGGTATACCTCAACCCGCTCACAATCTATCTCATTCCTATACCGAGTTGCAGAGGTGAATGTTTGTCTGTAGGTTGTAGATTATGTCTAAATCCTTAGGAATGCTATTGTTTGTGAAATTATTTCTTTCCTTGAATAGCCTCTTTCTATTGCAGACCCTTCTATGAAATATTTATGCAGGCCTATTTAGTGAGTTGTGATCTCCTAGACCTGAGTTGTTCATTATTTTTATGCTCTATACTAAGATCCAAACCCTTTATTTTTGGTGCATCACCTAGTAGGTAGTTTGGTTTCAAGTAATTTCCCTTTCCATGCATTCCTTCTATCCCTTTCCCTCAAAAGTTTTACTTTCATGTCAAGAAGCAAATTAAGGTGATTATCCAAGAGGAACCAGCCTAGAACCTGGAGGTTTCATCTCAGTTAGCATAGGTCCCACAACCTCGAGATGATTCCCAAGTTATACTGAGTTATCAAGACCAAGAGAGCTTGAACTAAGGGTGCAAACTTATTGTATAACAGTTTCAGGCTGTCTCCAAAAGTAATGGCCATGATCAGCCCATGGGAATGTTATTTTATCTAATTTTCATTGTTCACTTACATTTGAGTCATCGGGTCAACAAGGAACCCATTTTTTCTATCAAAATATTACGCAGATAAAATTGTTTTGTTAGAGTTTTGACAATAAATTCTTGAGGTGCATGCCCTATTAGCGACAAAGAAGATTGTCTCGGTTTCTTTCCCCATCACCTACAGGAAGTATTCTTTCTCCCTTGCCACTACCTAGGAAGAAGAAAATGAGTTGAACAATTTTAACTTGGACAAAGTTTCACTTAGGTGCAACAATTATGATCCATGTAGCCACCTCAGGAAAGTGGCCCCCTGGGGGCTCATTCCCACGAGCCGCACTTAGAATATTTTTGGTAAGACCGCCTAGACAATTTTCATGTTTGGAATAGAAAATATGTAAGAATTTCAAAGGTTATGATGGAAAGTCTTTGCCTCTGATCATTCTATAGGAACCCTTCTAAGGCTATATTTGCTGAATTGAAACTTTTGGTTTTGGTTTTTATTATTTTCCATTTTTTTGGTTTATGAGATGGTTTCTTGTAAAAATAATGCATAAACATGAAAAGAAAACTTCTGGACTTAAATACTAACAATACTTTGGGCATAAAAGATAATCTTTATTATTCTTCCTTCAATACATAGCACTATAATGTTTTACATTAAAAAGCATACCCATTTTCATTGTAGAAATTACTTTGAAACCCTTGTTGGCCGAAAAAGTAAGCATACAACAGCTCGTATCTCCTTCTTACAGAAACCAATCTCCAAACTGATGGTATCAATCATTATGGTTTAGCTAGGCATCTCTCTTAGGAATTCTTACTATCTTTTTTTGGTGCCTCTTCAACAAAATCGAACCAGATATGAAAGAGAGGGTATGGCAGATGAATAACCAACAAAAAGCAATGTTTTGAACAACCATGAACAGCCAATAACTCCTCAATTTGATGCCTTCAATCTGCTATGAGAATATGCCTCCAATCTATCAATAACATCTAGGAATAATCTCTCCAATGAGAACAATGATGACTCTTGAATGAAGCAACCAAATTAGCAATATCAGGAAAATATTTCACACCCTCTGATTATTGTTACAAAGAAGATGTAATGCTCTCCAATGCTGATAAGCTTGAAAGACTATAGAAACCCTTGGTTTCTCACAAACTCCAATACTACAGAGAAGAAATTTCAATCAAAGCATAAACATAATATATCTCTATGAGAATAAGCTCTTAAGTCTCTTTTATTCTCTTCTTATGAGATCTCAAACACTTTCCTCGCCAATGTGGGATAAAAGATATATTCCCATTTTTAATTTTTCACTTAAAACTCCATAGTTGGTGCACAAATAATTATTTTAAAATTAATTTTTCACTTGTCCCCATACATGATAACTTGACTCTTCACTTAAGTTACTTAAATTATAATATAAAATTATATTATAACTTAATAATATAAGCTCAAAACTATTAATATTTATTTTATCCAAATAAATATTAATATCTCCATTATTACTCATCATCTATGCACGTCGTCTGAACTAGGAGCTAACATGATCAAGTTGCATATGACCATACCCCATTTATAAAAATAGCAGGGGTCCCTCTCCGAGCCTCTCAAAACTTACCATAAATAGAAAGATGTGCTATAAATAGCAATTACTGCATATAAAGTCTTGGAGACCTCAAACGAAAGTCAAATCTGCAGAACTATGATCATTGAATAAGTTGCATCCCTCAAAGGGCCCTATCCAACCTCATTAGCCTACGAGGGTCAATTAATAGGCTAATCCCTTGAACTCTGATGCTCATGAAAATGGGGACATTACAGTCTTCCCCTATTAAATCACTTGTCCTTAAGTAATCTCTACTGCAAAGTAACTCCACCCCACCACAGGTCCAAAAGATGAATTGTGTAATGTCCCACACATCTCGAACCAACTCTTGTAGCACCAACATAAACACAACTGTGCAAGGATAAACATCATGCCAACTATCCAACCCCTATGCACAATAATAGTGCATCAAAATCAAAACATGTTCAAGAAGGCCAGGGGTGAACCAATATGCTCTTTGCACATTGAACATGCTACAATGCTCAACTGTAAACCCTGTCTGAAAACTAGATCCACCCAAAAAATTTCAAACTCTACTCTCAATGCTTAGTTGAATGTCAAGATCTTAGTTCACTCTGTAGAGTACTCCATACAAACCATGTGGCATCAAAATAATACCATTGTATGCTATGACTAAGTCAACCCCAACCGAAGGAAGAAGCAATCCACTAGCTCGAACAATCCCTGGATCCCATAGCCAATATGGAAGTCTGCCAAAATGGACATTCTCATACTTCTGTTGCTCAACTCTGATCCCAACTTCACCATACTAGAATTAGTGAAGCCAACCAATAGGACCCACCCAAACTGCAGTACTAACCCTATTGCCACATGGGTCCCAATGAAACTGAGACTCACATCCATCCATACGATGGGGATAAAAACTCCTGAAGGTATTTGTATCATAACCCAGATATCCATCATCTACAAAACCGTCATGGATATGCAAACTTTGCAAGTAGCCTCCTGCTAACTTGCAAAAACTAACCCTATCAACTGAAGAGGGTATAAGCTCATCCCATAAAGGATGGTATGAACCTGGAGCCAAACCAAACCTACACAAAACCAATTCCTCTACCTGTGGGTCAAAAGAGAAATGATGAGCACTCATCACTGTCTAATTGTAATAAAAAGCTATGATCTTCGTCAGAGGCTCATCATCATCAAATCAAGAACCAAGAGATGGCTCCAATCTCTATTTATGAGCAATTGATTGGGCAGGATCCTAGGTAACCCTCTCAACAAGCCCAACCACAAAATACATGTGGGGAAGCATTGTAGTGATTGGAGAAACAAATTTCAGAATTTATTGATAGATTGAAGGCATATTTTATGGCAATTGAGGGTATCAATTTGAGAAGCTATTGGTTGTTTATAGTGGTTTGAAATCATTATTTTTTATTGGTTCTTCATGTGCCCTACCTACTCTTCCATATATATTATGGTTTTGTTGAAAGAGGCACCAAAACATTGAATAAAAATCATAAGGAATGCCTAGGGCTACAACAGGGTTTTGCATCATCTCTTGAATTTTTGTTGTTGATTGGTGAAGGGTTTTATATTCTTGACTTGCTTTTTCAGCTAGCACTTAATAAAAGGGCTTCTTCCACTATCTGGATATGTCATTTGATTGTAACAAGTTTTTTCTCTCTGAAATAATGAAGAAGAATAATTGAAATCTTTTTTTTTGTTCCTTATTACTTAGTTTACAAATTTCAGAAGTTTTAGTCCAGCATATGTATTACTTTTTATGTTAAACCATCTCAAAAATACACAAAAATTGGAAAACAATAAAACCCAAAAGTAAGCATAGTTAGTTCTGCAGTTAGAGCCTTGAGCTCTAATACCACTGTAGGAACCCTTCTAAGGCTCTATCTGTTGAACTGAAATTCTGGTTTTGGTTTTTATTGTTTTCCATTTTTTTTGTTTATGAGATGGTTTCTTGCAAAAACAATGCATAAACATGAAAAGAAAACTTCTGGAATTAAATACTAACAATACTTTGGGCATAGAAGACAATCTTTATTACTCTTCCTTCAATACATAGCACTATAATGTTTTACATTAAAAAGCATACCCATTTTCATTGTAGAAATTACTCTGAAACCCTTGTTGGTTGAAAAAGAAAGCATACAACAGCTCGTATCTCCTTCTATCAGCAACCAATCTCCAAACTGATGGTATCAATCATTGTGGTTCAGCTAGGCATCTATCTTAGGAATTTTTACTAATTTTTTTGGTGCCTCCTTCAACAAAATCGAACCAGATATGAAAGAGAGGGTATGGAAGATGAATAACCAGTAAAAAGAAATGTTTTGAACAACCATGAACAACTAATAACTCCTCAATTCGATGCCTTAAATCTACTATGAGAATATGTCTCCAATCTATCAATAACATCTAGGAATAATCCCTCCAATCAACACAATGATGACTCCTAAATGAAGTCAACCAAATTAGCAATATTAGGCGAATATTTCACACCCTCTAACTATTGTTACAAAGAAGATGCAATGCTCTCCAATGCCAATAAGCTTGAAAGACTATAGAAACCCTTAGTTTCTCACAAACTTCAATTCTCTAGAGAAGAAATTTCAATCAAAACATAAACATAATATATCTCTATGAGAATGAGCTCTTAAGTCCCTTTTATTCTTTTCTTGTGAGAGCTCAAACACTTTCTTGGCCAATGTGGGATAATAGATATATTCCCATTTTTAATTTTTCTCTTAAAACTCCATAGTTGGTGCACAAATAATTATTTTAAAATTAATTGTTCACTTGGCCCCATCTATGATAACTTGACTCTTCACTTAAGTTACTTAAATTGTAATATAAAATTATATTATAACTTAATAATATAAGCTCAAAACTATTAATATTTATTTTAGCCAAATAAATATCAATATCTCCATTATTACTCATCATCTCTGCACACCATTTGAATTGGGAGCTAACATGATCAAGCTACATATGACCATACCCCATTTCCAAAAATAGTAGGGGTCCCTCTTCGAGCCTCTCAAAACTTACTATAAATAGAAAGATGTGCTATAAATAGAAATTATTGCATACGAAGTCCTAGAGACCTCAAACGAAATTCAAATCTACAAAACTCTGATCACTGAAGAAGTTGTATCCCTCAAAGGGTCCTTTAACGAACCTCATTAGCCTACGAGGGTCAATTAATAGGCCAATCCCTCAAACTTTGATGCTCATGAAAAATGGGGACATTACACATTCTCACAGAGATTTTGAGATAGAAAGTCCCTTGAAGACCCTAAGTATAAAGAATTAGGAATTGATAAGTTAGGTCTCCCTCTGGTAGATTGGGACACTCCAGAGATTTTGATCATTGAGGCCATAGCCAGATAAATAATCGAGGGAAGTCACATTTATTTTGAGGGGATCTTTCCCACCAGTGTCTAATTGGATACATACTCGAAGGGGGAAACTATTTCTGGACCCCAGATAGTAGGGAAAGCCAAAGCCCCATGGGAAGTAGAAAGTCAGCGAGTCATCTCGATCGTTCAACCTAATACCTGAGCCTCTAATGAGGAAATTAGATGAACGATTGGAGAGGTCCCGAAAGTTAAAGGAGTCATCTAAAGCCGGCGTGACTTTTTGCCTTGGGTTCGTCCCCGTAGGCTTCCAAAATCTAGATGCCTTAACATGCTTTGTGGCTGCCCCATTTGGTTTTTCATTTGTTGAGGTAGAAGATTAAGCATAAATAGAAACTTTCAGGGCACCCCTCGAGAGGAGGAAGAACAGAAAGCATGCAAACCTTTTCCAGACCTGAGCCCGGAACCTATAAAAGAGGTTGAGGTCCACAATATTCCTTCTACCCCCTCCCCTAAGACAAATAATGTTTCAGAAGATCCACCAAAAAATTTACAAACAAATGTCGATGACTTCTTCCAAGTCGATGAACAAGGAAGACTGCACCACATGGCAGAACAGGAGAGAATGGACAAAGAAGTAGTCCAAGAGCTAAATGTAGATATTCTCCAGGAGGCTGAGGAAATTGAAGAAGCGTGAAAGTGCTCTAAGCAACAGGTGGAGGAGCTCTAACGAAGAGAAGGAGGAGGAGGAGGAGGAGGAGGAGAAGAAGAAGAAGAAGAAGAAGAAGAAGAAAAAGAAAATATCGTTGAAGATGCTCATCTCTTAGCTGAAGAATCCACCAAGAAACAAAGATAGGAAGATGTTAGATAATTGAGAGGGGGGATGAATCAGTTAAGTACAGTTATCCTACAGTCCCAAATCTCCCAGATGTATATATAAAAACTTTCCAATCAAATAATCAACTTGGTAAGATATCAACTGTGTCTTTTTCTTCATCTACCGATTGCCAGTAAATTAAATAATGTGTTCACCGATCTATCCAGATATGAAATGTGTAAAGAAAAATAAGAATTCAACACATGATTCACACATATCACATAGATTTTAACGTGGAAACCTTGTTAAGGGAAAAAACCACCCAGGATCGGTAACCCAAAATAATTCACTCTTCTGAAATCAACTCGGTTAGGAGCCAACCCTGTTAAAGGTTACAAAAAATACTGTAAGGTGTGACCTGGTTAGAGGATTTATCACTAACAGTTCTCCTTTGACCAGCATTCACTATGGGGTCAACAAGAAAACAATCAATATTCATTGAATGTCATATTGAAATACAAAAGACTATTAAGCCTCACTTGGTTAAGAGATTTATTTGTAACAATGGTTAAACTGATACAGTAATGATCTGATTCAAATACAACTATGATTTGTAAATTTTCAGATCTATGCTAAGCTCAAAAATACCTCCTCTGATCAATAATCAATTCAATCCTTCATATCCTCCAACTTTATTTCACTCGATGTATGCTTCTCTAATGTTCGGTAGTGTCTGCAGTTCAACTCGGGTCTATCTTCAACTAGTTTGATCAACAGTGCATGAAAATAATTCTTTCACATGAATTCTCCTGCAAGATCAAAAATCCTAGACTCAATAATGAATCTCATGTTTCTTTATATAGACATCATAAACTGTTTTCTTTTTGTCTATTGATTTTGCCTCTTAATCTCCATTGTTCATTTTTTCCACTTTAACCTTCCTCGGCAGTTGTGTCATTAACACGTTTCATTCTCCCTCATTTGATCAATCTCAAATTTTTCCAGTTGTTGGATCATCATAACAAACATTATCTTCTACCTCGAAATCATAAGCATCTATCCAACTCATCATTTTAGTCGACTATTATAAACTTTATTTATTTCTTTCACTCGATCAATATCAGAATGTGTCAATGATTACTTGCTCGGTTAATACTATATGAACGGTATACACACCACTAGCTCGGTGTATACAAAAATCTTCATTTATCAACCACAAAAACTTGTTCAATACTGATCTTCAATACATAACAAAATCATGAAATACAATCAAGTTATCAACATGATGTCATAGACTCGTCAATAAGTTACCCAATGTGTACCATAGCCATATCTTTCATATCCATCTCATCTCCATGTAGATATTTCATTCCTTTAACATTTTCCTTCTTTAGATGTTTGTAACCATCATGATAAGTATAGTCAAAACTAGTTGACATTAATGACAATACATTGACTTATTTAATTGTCTTACACATACTTTAGTAGCTCAATGACCATTAATCATTGTCTTTCACTTGTCCATTCTTTCCATCAAGATATTCAATCAGTTGTAGGTTATCAGAAGAAACCGCAAGGATGGCGAAAGAAGAAAGGAAGAAGGAAGAAGTACAAGAATAGAGGAAACCAATGGCCACTAAGGAAATCGAACATTTGAAAACAATTGTACCCTCAATAGCCGCCCCTTCATCTCAAGCAAATGTTCAAGGCACATTGTCCAGTGATACAGGTGAAGTAGAGGCCCCTTCGGAATTTCGGGAAGAGGAAGTTTGCATTGAACAGAATCGTCTGGCCACTCCACCTACAAAAGATACTCCCAAAGATGATGTAGGGGCAGGGAAGATATAGAGAGTAATCCCGACGATAATAGCGAAGACATGGCCACAGAAGGATTAGATAAAATGCTCGCAAAAAATCCCATTGCCCTGGAAATAATAATAGGTGATGCTCAAGGCCCACCCCAGTGGCTAGTTGAATCCTAGAGGAAGAAAAGAACTGTAGAAACAATTGCTCCTCTTTCACTAGTAGAAATGTTGACAAAACATTTGGTACCCAAATAGCCGAATAGGGCACGTATCCTCCATACAATTCGAAGGGGACTAGATAGAGATATGGTAGCGAGAGTAACAACCCCACCAGAAAATATGGATGAATCAAAAGTAGCAAAAGAAGATTATACAATAACAGAGATTCCCCTAGGTCAACGAAACTGAAGAGAACTGGACCTCCTTGATGATACAAGTCGGATCATCCACAAAAGGTACGAAAAAGAGTACAAGAAGAAGAAAGAGTTTCAGGTCTCCGAGTCAAATCTTCAAAAGCTCTTACTTGAATTGGCATCCCCCCTCTCTTCTGCAATGTTGGAGGCCTCCACTTCCAAGACGTCACACCCACAGGGCAACATAAATGTGCTTCAGGTCATGAAGAAGAAAGCGTTGGCGGTGGATGGATGGGTAGAAGAGTAGCTGGAGGTGATTAGAAGATTTTTATCCGATTCCCTCTCAGAATTGTACAGTGTCCACAAAGATATAGATCAAATAAACAAGATTGGTTTTGCATGGCAAGCCTAGGTAGAGAACTACGAGGATTGGAAAGAGTGCCTCGGGGAAAATTTGAACCTGGGAGAGGATAACCTGGTTAAAACAAATATTCTAGGGAACAAACCTTGCCAACTCCTAAAGACCCAATACACCAGAATTGCATTCAAGATATAGATAGGCAAGCAACTAGTTAAGGTCTTAGAAGATCATAAAGTCGGAGTCTAGGGTCCGATGGACCAATTTGTTACATTCATTGGGGAGGTGACATCATCAAATATGGTTTTTCCAGGCATTTGCACCCCTATTAATTCTTTATTGATTAAGTTTGACGAGCAAGCTGATGAACAATTTTGGCCCTTGGGGGATTTTGACAGCTCAGTTTTGGGAAGGCTCTCCCAATTGATTCTTAAAGCCCATGAGGCTACCAAGGCGGCTTTTGAATTAAAAAAGAAAAGTTGAGGATGCTAGAGACCATCTAGAAGAAGCCCTAAGCTGTATGGACTGCCTAAAAGAGGTAGACGAGGAAGGTGTGATTGAGGTACTGGAGGCCTTCCAGAAATTCAATGAGTCGTAAGTTCTTCAGGTTTTGGGTCCTCTTCTCCCATGAACCCATATTCTTTCATTCATCATTCTTTGAGTGTAATCTCTCAGAGTCTAGGGTTTCAAACTTCCTTTTTCATATTATTTACGGTGGTTTGTGTCAATGATTTCTTCGAATCCGACCAACCGTCGTCTCAGATTGGTTGTCAGAGGTTAAGCGGGTACGATATGGCTACAAGTGACAGGTGGAGGGTAGAAGATTGTACATGTCCCAACTCCCAAGGCACCGCTCCATTATTTATAACTAAATGCCCAGGAAGGAGACATGGAGTTGTCGCTGCATTTATGGAGCATACTACTCAAGACACCTGGACCGAACAAGTTACATATGTTCACACATTTGGTGGTGCCTCTCGATGACTATTTTCTTGATTTTCTCATTCTTCCTTCCTCCCCTCTCTTCTTCTTTCCTTTTTGGTTTTTGTACCATGATTGGGTATTTCTAACAACGTAGGTAGTATCGGTCATAAATATTGTATTTGATGGAAACAAGTGGACTGTAGATCCCAATGTAGATTGTAGGTTGTCTATAAATAAGAAGTTTGATGCCTAACCAAGGGTCGGCAAAGGTGATGATTTTGTTGTCCACACTATAGTTGCCTTTCTTGCTTTCAGTTCAGTTGCTAGTGTCCTTAGTAGATTAATGCTCCCCCGGAGCCATGAATGTACCAACCAATGATGTTGGTCCCTTTTAAGCTGATGAAGGAAAAAAGACCACTCTTGGTACTATACTTTGCATTGTTCTTCATGCTGGACTTAGCGAATCTCTTTCATGTTGTATGCTTCTTGATGTCCTTTGGTCAAACTTTTTTGGTAGATAACTGAAATGTTTTTGCTTTCATTGCTA
This sequence comes from Chamaecyparis obtusa, assembly GCA_027943335.1. Taxonomy (NCBI): domain Eukaryota; kingdom Viridiplantae; phylum Streptophyta; class Pinopsida; order Cupressales; family Cupressaceae; genus Chamaecyparis; species Chamaecyparis obtusa. Next base: position 173,222 of record BSBK01006638.1, read on the forward strand.
ATGCATGTTTCGGTTGATAATAGTGCGTATGTTTAGTATAGTTACTAGTTCTTTGTTTGAGCATTGTTGATGTTTAGCAGTTTACAATATAACTATAGTTAGATTTGTTTACTAACCTTGGCCTATCTTTTGCACTTTCTTTGATCAAGCTAACGACTACTTGCAGGAAACCCCACCCATTGTGAATTTCCTAAATCTGATGAGCATAAAACCAGCAAGCCCCTCAACATAAAAACAGTTATTTCTCCAATTGAACCATTCTTGCACCATCGTGACCCAACTACCAAGTGCTTGGAGACTAGGAGAGTTCACTCTCCAGTAAACCTCTTCAGGCAAAGTTGGTTGGTACCCCGGTACGCAGTGACAACTCTCCCCATTGGTGAGGCCGTCACAAAGTCCCATCAACAGTATGCATTCCTATGTTGTATTTGTATATGTTCATATTCATGTTTACTCTGAATATTAAAACATATACCCTATAGGTAGTAAACAACTCTCATAATCTACCGATTGAGTCCATGGCTTGCCCCACACCATGAGAACCACATCTCTAGTAAACGGTATGGAGATATTGATGTCAATCAAAATGCATGCAAAGGTAGAGAGACCCATGGTGGCTGTGAAATTCTTATGTTTATAAGGCATCAATTACAATTAAAAAATTTACAATTGCTAAACTTCAAACAAAACTTGAACCATTATATTTTTCTTGTTGCTACTTTTATATTAGGATAACATTTTACCAAGGATATTATTCTTCCTGAAGATTTAAAGGAAGAATCATATATGAAAAATTCCCTCAATATTTCTAATCACCGGGCTAAATCATTATATATGGAGCTAGTCAAGATTTAAGATCTATGTATAATAAAATTGATTAACTTTCCACGAGGAAAAACTTTCCTTGTACGATTTATATTGACACCTTACATTTGATTGTGATTATATATGGTTATGAATCGATCATCATTTGTAACCATATTTGTTTGATCATGTTTCTAGGTGGAATTTCAGCATACAAGGCTTGGGTCTTCTACTTCACTTTCTTGGAATATAGATTTTTAAGTTAGGTGAGGACTATCCTCAACAAAGCCAAGCATGCATAAACATAGTAAGTTAACATGCATAATTTTAAACAAGATTCAGCATCTTAGTGTTGTCAATTAGTGTCCAATACACATCTACGTTCCCAACAAACCCCATTGGATGGAGACTAAGTTTACCATGATGTATACTAAGCTTGTCTTTCTTTTGGTATGAACGAATAGACCATAGTTCATAGACTTGTACTCAGAGCACTCAAGAAGCCCAACATTTTCAACTCCACAAAATACGGCAATTTAGCAAGTACTAAAAATAAAAAATCTCTTAAAGACACTTTTTGTTGCGAAATTCAATTACAAAATGTATTAAATTAAAAATTGACATCTCAAAATAGAAAATGCATGGTTTTATAGCAAAAACATGTTAAATGCGTGTTTTAACCAACATTTTACCCATGTTGGCATTTTTACCCATGCTTTCCTTGTGCCTATAAAAATGTGAGAGTTAAACTTGTAAAAGCTTGCCAAGCAAAAAAATTAGAGAGTACTCGCAGAGTTTGCAAACTATGGAATAGACCGCTACTTGGGTAGAGCAACTCAAGTTGGGTGGTGAACATTGGTGATAGAAGTATGCTTATGATTTGTCTATTGGCTCTAGACTAGTTACCAGATAGAGCAGTAAGAAATTACTTATTTTTCTCTAATATCGGCATCAATTTAAAGCATTGTTGATGATGGACAAATAGTTTAGAATCTCCAAATGCTTAAGGGGTTGGGCTTTTGAGAACCCAAAATTCTTAGTGTAGTAATCAAAATAACTAGCCAAGAATCTTGTCTTCCATGCTTGGGACAAGCACATTGAGATACAGTATGCAAATCAACTGGTTTTAGATAGATAATCATATTGCCAGACATAAGACCAAGTTGCCAATACCTTTACAAATAGTGATGTATAGCAAACTACAACCATTAAATTTTGCTGACAGATAGAACCAAAAGAATACTTCGATTATCAACTCAGTTAATTCAGGCCTTTACATCAATTTAGGGCTTTACAAGCAACCCTTGTGAATGATTAAATGCTATTTTCAGTGTAATCAAATTTACACAATTGAAAGGTTCCTCGATTTGTTCCACAATAGAGCTTTAAAATAACGAACTCAAATATTCAACAAATAGCATGTGGGGGAAAAACAAGAATAAAGAATCCTTTTCTGCCTTGTACTGGTCCACATGAAATCAAGGTTGCATTCACCCTTGAATATATTCAGTGTTCACCATGAAAATGGAGCTGCTCCAATTAAAAATATTTCATTCTCCAGATCTCTAAGCCATTGGCAGACACGATTACATGTGGTTACAGCCACACTCTGCATTGTACACAAGTTGTAAAAGTTAAAATCAAGGAAAAAAGATAGCCATGGAGCATTTTGGCAACTGAATATCATGACAAATGCATTCGTTAATAGAAACACAATTGTACACTTTTGATCCCTCTCTTTTTCTGTAATGCAAGGAATATACATTAAGACAACTGAACTACTAAAAGAAATAGGCATATCATGCAATGTGTAAAATTAAGTGCAGTCCTTTGTCTAAGAATCAACTCGGTACATTGTCAACAAATACCATCCTAAACTGCCACAATTCTAGTCATGTAGATAAAAATGAAAGTCGCTGGTATAAAATTGCATCTCAGGTTGTTGATAATTTCCCTTTTTAGGTTTCAAAACAGCAATAGAAAGCACTCCCTTTCAAGCATCCAAAGGTATCTTCTCCCTTTCAAGAATCCAAAGCCTTTCTGAAGTGACTACAATCATTTGGATGGCAATAAATATTCTCAGCTTGTTTTTCTTCTTTTATAAATATTATGTGCATAAATTTTGCATTTTAAGACAGGTAATGTTTTACAAGTGCAAGAAACAAGTTCAGTATTCAAATCTTAACATTGTAAACAGACTGAAATTGAACCAAGATACGTGAATGAGCATAACCAAGCTTGAAAACAACAGATACAGCATCCCAGTGAGTTGTTTCGGCTTTCCCCTTTTTATCTAGTTTCACCCATATAATGTCAAAAAACAAAACAATGTGCCTGGGGCAGAAGTAGTTTTTACAGCCAATATCTGAAATGAATCCAGTGGTGCAAGTAAGAAACAAAGAAAAAGACTTCGTCTTGTGTTAAGGATATATCATTATATGCTACTAGGAATATATTGCTTCCAACTGTAGGTCTTGCCATAACAAGGGATATATGCTACATTACTATTCCTCTGCACCTTCTCAGGCAAACATGCAGCATCTTGTATTGCCTTGACCAAGTATTGCCCAAAATCAGCCACCGTTAGAAAGCAAGCACAAGAGAATACACCAACAAAGACAGTACAGTGGTCAATGATAAACACTGCCCACATGGAGTAGAGTGTCAAGGCTGCTATGGAAAAGTGCAAAGATATAATTAAATCCTCAACTGGAGTTCAACTCCCTTTCTAGGTGAATCATTCAATTGATTTTCTTCCAGGGTTTCCATTATACCATCCCCTTCAAAAAAATGTTCACTTTATGGAGAATATATTTGTGGTTGTCAACCTGAATAACATACTAATGGAAAAAAGAAAATTAGGTTTGATGAATGATATCTTACTCCCCTTTTCCAGTACAGTTGTGGCTGTCAATCTGGATAACATGCTAACATTTAGCAGTACATGAGAGAATAATCTGATACATCTTTTGAAAGTTCCGCACATCTTGTGTCAACAAAAGCTATATGCTAACTTGAAGTGTTTTGTTGCCATTAATTAGATTCAGCATTTAGAATAGATAGTTAATGAATGTGGTGTCCATCTAGATCTAGAAAAGCTCCAAGAAGAACCAAGGACCCTTTCAGAGCTTCAAAGATTCTTTACAAATGATTTGAGAAAGCCTTATATAGAAGCTTCAAGTACAATGGATGGCTCAGATTGATTCAAGATCAACGGCCTAGATTATTTAAAATAACCCTAATTAGGGGTAGTTAGACTTACAACTACCACTTACAAGTACTAAATGCTAACCAATGAGAAATTTACATTGCATTGCATACATATCCTCTTGAGGATGAACAAATGAGAAAATTCAATGGAGAAATACATTAAATGCACTCCACATGCCACTTGGAATGTGATTGGATGAACATGGACATGTCAAATTGGAATCCTCTAATTGGTTGAAGATCAGTGGTGTTAAAGTATTGTTCGTTCGTGTTTAATAAACGACAAGACAATCATGATATGCATATAAATATAGATATATTTATATATATATACTATATAATATAATTGAAAGTAAGTATATATTAATATGCATATGTGTGTGCTTATATATATATATATATATATATATATTATACAAAGTATGAATAAACTATTGGTTAAGATATGTTAACTAATAGTTATGTAATGAAGTGACATGACCATAAGTATATACAGTCATGTCTATTCATTACATGACTATTCAATATATACATATACCCTATTGTTATTGTAGAATCAATCAATAATGAAAGCAATTGTATTCTACAATATCACACTAGTATATATTATCTCTATTGGACGATCCAGTTTTCACAACATGGTATCAGAGCCTAACCAATAGGAGATAAAAATGCACAGCGACATTGATGTCAAATATATACTTAGTAATGAGCAGATGAAATCTATATCAGACAACCATTAGAAGAAGAGGAGAAATATATGTTCAGGCCTCCTATTTAATAATGAACATCCATTCCGCAAAACTCAGAATGTGAGACATTGAATCTAAAGGGTGAGGGATAATATTTAGCACTTCATCGGAGACTTAGAATCCAATCTAGATGACAATGCTAATAATCGGGAACAACTATAGTATGTCTGGGTTAATTTCTAAGTGCACCACTCATCAAATTCATATGATCGAACTCACCATATATCAAAAATTTAAAGACGGGGTGATATGCTCGCATCTGATTATCCGCAGGTTCTAAGGACAATAATCCTATATGTATATTTAGGGACATAATACAATATTATAGTCACTGGTACTAGAAGGGCATGTGAAAGTGCTGGAAGTGTCGTCCTTGGCATAGCTGTAAGCCTGAGGGCACTGGTTCTTGAATATCATCGAGTAGCTTGTGGCAGGGCAGTTGACAACGTAAACATCTCTGCAACAATACTATTTAAAGGCACACAAGAATACAGAGAACACAAATGGATCATCGAGCAGAGATTAATATAGAGTATCTATGTTCAGGTTGGAGTAATGATTCGTTGATGCCGGATTCGTTGCACGAGACGATAAACTATACTGACTGACGAGCTCAAACAGAGAGTTACATTTATATTGGTTGCAGAAGTAAACTTAGAATGTGTTGCTGACAGATAAACAGAGAATAGAGGCATTAAATATTCAGTTTAACTTGTCAAGCAAATTGCTTACATTGTGACAGTGAATTCATCAATTGTTCAGTTCAAATTGTGACAGTGTGTTCATGATCTGATATCATTTTAATGTCTATAGTTCACAGAGTAGACTGTTAAAACTATTGGTTGAAGATATTTTCAGAGTAAACTATTGGTTAAGTCATTTTCAGTTTCTACTATTCACAGAGTCAGTTGTGGGAGTTTCCTGTGTGGTTTGACACCGTTAGTTTGTGGAGAAACAAATTAGACTTATTCAATTGTATACCCAACAAAGTCTACAGTCCTAAACAGTCTCTAAGCTGAATCTTAAGGAATTTAGTACTAGGTGGGTTGTTGGGACCATACCGTTGTGTAATCTCTGCATCAAGATTACAGACAAAGCACGGTTTAAATAAACATCAGACGGTTTAAAGATTATTTAAAGATCAATGATTCAGTTGGGAAACTCAAGAGGCAGCTTGTGTGAAGCAGAGATAGAATTCCCAAAGTATTTAGTGTTATTAAGCACCAAACAAACAAAACATCATAATTGACTAGCAGACAAAGACAATAGTTTTAATCTGCGTAAAATCCGTGAGGGAGATTCTTATGTTTAACTTGTACAACCAAGAGCAGATGTGTATATGCTTTGACCGGTGCCTGAATTCAGGAGGACCGAGATCACATACTCTAGCACATTGTCTCCAGGCACTTTATGATCCTTGAGGCAACACCAAAGAATTTCTATTCATTGATATTCATTGAGGCAACACTTTGTGATATTCAAGGTGGTGTTCAAAGGCTAAATAAGTGGAAGAAGTTTCCAAAGGGATGACATATTTGGCAATAAGAGACAAGTCTCTCTATCCTTTAATTCATGCGTGATATTTCCTACATGGGCTCACTTTAAAGAAAGAAATATTTGAAACTTAAGATAAGTATTCATCTTTGAGTTAAATTTTTTATAATTTTGTAGTCATTTTCTTATATGTATTCATGTTTGTACTATAAGATCTATTTGCCTCGATCTTTTCATTTGTCTCCAAGAATGTTCTTGTAGAAAAAGAAGAATGATGCAATCAAGGCATTATGCAGGGTTGTTCCGTACTATAATAAGTGCAGGATGATTCTTTGATCACAAGTACCTATGGACTGCTGAGTGCAGGGTCCATTGCACATGTGGCACTGACAGGCTCCTACAACTACACTACAGATTTTGATTACACTACGACAGTGAAATTTCATAATAAGTACTCATGGATTTGTGTACAACCTTTGGACTATAGCAAGATGGATTCTTCAAAATATTTTTTATGGGCTCACCTTACGAAAGGGAATATAAAAGGACGGAAGCATGTGAAATTCAGATTAAGAGGGAGTCCTGACATCTTCAGATTGTTTAAGAATTGATGAACTTGAGCTTCAGAGGGAGCAAATGATTCAGTCAACTTGTGACAAAATCGATCATATTGATTGAGAGGGAGATCATTGCTGAAGGTGAAACAATTCTAAGGCTATAGAAGTGGAAACTCGTGGATAGAATCACAGATGAGATGCACATGGATAGGATCTCTGATTGAAGTAATTCATACATCTTGAAACTATAGTTCATTGAGATGAACATCATACTAGAGGTCTTTATTATCTTCCCTCAAGTCCAAGAGGGAGTGTTAATATTGTGGCCTTGAAAAAGATCAAAATGCATCCTATGCTAGTCAATGTGAGTCGGCAACCTTATGTCTATTCAGATTATTCATGTATGAGACATCGATTCTCTCAGGAAGAAAGGTATGGAGTCACATCCTGCAGTAACACTGAGATGAGCATATAAACAGGGTATGCCTCCGTGACAGAAGAGGAAGCGAAAGGATCTGCATCAGTGGACATTCGAAGATCTTGATTCAGAGGGAGTAGACCATGTTTTGTTGGTTACCTAGTGATCAAGAAATTGTAGCAGAGAATTATGATGAATTACCATGTGAGAAGGCTATGTTTTCATGTCAGTGGGAGAAGCTAGAAGATCAAATTAAGATGGCAACCCAGGATCATGGTCATATTAATTTAGAGGAAGTATTCCTGATGTTGATTTTCAGCCTTAGTGATCTATCACTTTGTATCTTAAATGATTCTTGTCTTTGATAGACAAGTTTAAGGTGGAAGCCTTCCTCACTTGATAATAGTGAACCAAAGTGTCAAGATAGACTACTTAATTGTGTGTCCCGACTGTGCAGAGATCTTGACTCTTGTTATTATTGGATGTGTAATAACGAAACCATATCATGATAGACTACTTAATTGTGTGTCCCGACTGTGCGGAGATCATGATATTCAAGTCTATTTTCATGACGAGACTACATTAAATTGTGTCCCGAAGTGTCGGAAGTCATGGTAGATTTTATGGGCCCATTCATTTTGTCTTATGAAAGGTGACGATCTTTCATGTGTGTTGGGTTACTATTTCAAGGTGACGATCTTGAAAATAGTTAACGAGGCTTCAAGATTGACTCCCGAAAGGGACTGTCCCGGATGTGCCGGATATCTTGTTGCTTATGTTATTACTTGGTGTGTAATAACTTGTCAAGATTGACTCCCGAAAGGGTCTGTCCCCGATGTGCCGGATATCTTGACGCCTATCATGATCAACTCCCGAAAGGGTCTGTCCCGGATGTGCCGGATATCATGATATGAAAAGATTCTACAAATTCTATTAAACTCTCTCTCAAGAGGGAGTGTTAAAGTATTGTTCGTTCGTGTTTAATAAACGACGAGACAATCATGATATGCATATAAATATAGATATATTTATATATATATACTATATAATATAATTGAAAGTAAGTATATATTAATATGCATATGTGTGTGCTTATATATATATATATATTATACAAAGTATGAATAAACTATTGGTTAAGATATGTTAACTAATAGTTATGTAATGAAGTGACATGACCATAAGTATATACGGTCATGTCTATTCATTACATGACTATTCAATATATACATATACCCTATTGTTATTGTAGAATCAATCAATAATGAAGGCAATTGTATTCTACAATATCACACTAGTATATATTATCTCTATTGTACGATCCAGTTTTCACAACAAGTGGGCGCCACCTCGGCATGTTTGTCTTACAATCTTTGTTTCAACTCCATTTCTTCATCCTCCAAATTTTGGAAATCTTCTCATTGAAATGTTCTTGAAACTGTTCTTGTATTGATATCTTGGGCTTGATCCTTCTACATGACTTGAACTTGTCAACTAGCTTGCATCATGACTTTCCTTATTCCATGGGAAGTGAATACTTGCAATTCAATCATCACCCTTGGTTGAGGTTCCAAAAAAATTGGATATACAACATTGATCATCACATCAATCATGCCTTCTTTCATGTTGCTTTGATGTTGCCATGATCCTTGCACATGAAGAGACTCGACCTTGAACATCCTCTTTTTTGTCTTCTTGCAAAACAAGAGAAAGACCTTGTGCTAAGTTCATTACAATGAATGTGAACAAAATTAAGATACTCTAAAATATGATTTCAACTTAACATTTGAGTTGCATTTGAATGAAGTAATTCCTCTTGCTCATAATCTCAACCCTATGCATCTTATGAAATCAATTTCTGATTTTTAATCTAAATCCTGATTTTTCTAGGTTTGAAACATCTGATTTCTCCTTGAATCATGCCCAGCAAATCATTAGTTCAATCAAGGCTTCACATTGCACAATTAGTTCGAAATTCATACCTGATCAACCTCTTGGAAGAATCCTGAGTTTCATCAAAGTTTTAAGTCTGCAAGAATTCATACTTTTAGCCTGTAGCTAGGAGACCACCTTGATTTTCAGCTTCTGATTGCTCTATCTTCAGCAAGTTCACTCTTCATTGGATGCCAAAGATTGTTTAATATCCAATTTCTCCTCTGATTTCTTCTTGATCAGGTCTGCTCTGCTCTTGGAATTTATGTTTTGAACTGCATTGATGATTTGAAATGAAGTATTAGACTTATCCTTTATAGGCCTCCATCTCAAAGGTCGTGTCTATTGAGGAGTTTATGTGGGCTAGCCTGACCTTGAGCTTAATTAATTTGCAATTCATTAAACTCTTCCATAGGTTGACATAATCGGATTTCACTTTAAATGCAACTGCATTTCCATTTGAAAATGAATCCTAACCAAGGTTGGATATCTGACCTGGTTTAGGATTTTAAAGTTAAAGAATTTGCAAATCTATATTTTCTCAAAACCAAATCGAACTTTGACTTCTCCATTCAGATTTTTCATGGGCAACACAAATTTCTCTTTCCATCATTTGAAATTTGTAAAGAGCCTACCTGGCTCTTGTAATGCAATTTAAACTTCCTAGAATAATTCTAGAGATTCCTTGTTCCTTTTTTGTATTTTTTGAATATATAAAAACTTATATTTTATTCACATGAAAATTCAATAGCAACATTGAAGGTTTATTGAATTGCTAAGAAATTGGTAAATTGATTATACACCAAGAACGAACCAAAACAACAGCAAATTAATGAACTGATAGAGCACCTTTATTGAATACAGTTGTATAATGAAATTCTGGAACAGAATTTTCAAATTGGCACCTTCATATCCAAATCCTCACGCTGCTGAAAGTCTTCAATTGACGCCACAATACACAATAGTGCCGGCTGAACAATGCTAATGTAGAGGCGTCCAAAACTGGAAGCCGATCTCCTGTGAAAGGCACCACATGTATGCTTGCTGTGTACGGCCAGGCTGAGGTTCATACGGTCTTGCAGAATGCTGTACAGCTCCTATAAATTACGGCCTGCAATCTAAAATCTCTGCTTGATACTGACGGCACAATTCATTGGTATCCAGAACTAATTCAAAGTGCAAGTCTTTGAGAAATGCTCGTTTCTTCAAAGAATTTCGACTCAAACCCTTGTTTCTCCATTTCGTACTTCTCTCCCAAATTCATAAATTATCAAAACCAATAACATGGGAAGAAATCGAATTCCATAAGGCTTTTAATGAATTCTCCACAAGAGTCTTCTCCAACACACTAATTTGAAGCTTCAAGGATACACCTTTCACTTAAGTGTCTTCAAGTACACACTTTTAAATTAAAACATCTTTAAAGCATAACTTTTAATTGAGCCAAGCTTAATTCAATAAAATTATGAGCAAGGTGATAAACTCAATTCGAGCACTGAAGACAACATCCAGAACCCAACTGCCTTACCAGAAAAAGAAACTGGGCCCAACTGACTTACTATAAATAGTAAGTTTATCACAGAGATCCCCTAAACTCACTGTCAGCTCACAGGGATCGCATTGATGAACTGACAACAACAAATACAGGCACTTGCTAAATTGGGGACATCACAATCCTCCCTCCCCAAGATTGCTTGTCCTCAAGCAATTGCAACCCAGAGTGCTGTAAAATATCGTCTGACTCCCAAGTAGCATCCTCAGCTGGTAAACCGTGCCACTTAACCAGAAATTCTTGGATAACTCGTCTGCACAAATGTCTCTCTCTAGTATTCAAAATGGCCTCAGGAATCAACTCCAACTTCCCCTCATCATCCAACGGAGGTAAAACAAAAGAAGGGATAACATGCCTTCCCAACGCCTTCTTAAGACGAGAACCATGAAATACATTGTGCACCTTACTATCATCAGGCAAATCTAGCCCATATGCAACCTCGCCAACCTGTCTGATCACACAAAAAGGACCATAATACCTAGGTTTGAGCTTTTCAGCCCCACTCCTTTGAATAGATGACTACTTGTAAAGATGCAACACCAGATACACCATATCCCCAACCTCAAAAGAACGAGCCACCCTTCTCTGATCCGCATACTGCTTCTGCTGATTTTGAGCTCTCTGTATATTATCACGCAAAGTACCCATAACATCCTGGCTATCCTGTAACAAATCCCCTGCACTGGGAACTCTACTATCACTGAACATCAAATCCAAAAAACTAGGTGGATCATACCCATACAAGGCTCGAAAAGGTGTCATGCGAATGGACATATGATGAGTGGAATTATAGCAGTACTCAAATAAATCCACTTCGCCCATGCCTTCTATTGAGCAGAAACATAGTTCTGAAGATAGCCTTCCATCCATTTATTAACAATCTCCATCTGACCGTCAGTCTGCGGGTGATAGCTAGTACTAGGAGTCAGTTTCATGCCACATAACTTGAACAACTCTGCCAAAAATGACTCATAAATCGACTATCTCGGTCACTCACAATATTCCAGGGTAAACCGTGCAACTTGAAAATCTCCCTGAAAAATAACTCTGCCACCTTAACTATTGAAAAAGTAGTAGTGATCGGAAAGAAATGAGCAAATTTTGTGAGCCAATCCACTACCACATAAATACATCTCTACCTTGGGCCTTAGGCAGGCCCACAATGAAGTCCATAGAAATACATTCCCACTTCCATTCAGGAATGGGAAGTGGCTGCAGTAAACCCACAAGATATGTATGCTCTTGCTTGTTCTATTGACAAACAGATCACTCTCTAACATATCTCTGCACATCATGCTTGAGCCCCTTCCATGAAAAATGCTCACGCACCTGTCTGTAGGTTTTAAAGAAACCCGGGTGACCCGCTAAAGGAGAATCATGAAAAGCTCTCAACACCAACTATATAACACTCGATCCCAGAACCAAAAAAACTCTCTCCTTGTAAATGATCAACTCATTCACAAGAGTATACCTGTTGTTCTGGATGGTCCCATCAATAAAATCAGAGGCCCACAGATTTCTAGCATAATCACCAATGATCAAATGTCTCCAATCCTCAGTAATCTCTGTCATAGCACACAAATGCAATCTCCGAGAGAGAGCATCAACAACTATGTTTTGCGTCCCTTTGATATATGAAATATCAAAATCATAAGACTGAAGTTTGCTGACTCATTTTTGTTACCTCTCATTCAAGTCATGCTGACCCAAGAAATATTTCAGACTGTCATGATCAATTTTAATACAAAATTTGCTGCCCACCAGATACTGTCTAAACTTAGCCAAAGCATGCATAATGGCTAACATTTCCTTGTCATAAACACTAAAAGCTCTTTCAGGACCTCTAAGCTTCCTACTCTCAAAAACAATAGGATGAGGATCCTGCGAAAGAATTGCACCAATGCCCTCACCTAATGCATCACAATGCAAATCAAAAGGTCTGGAGAAATCTGGCATTGCTAAGACCGGACATGATGTCATAATCAATTTGAACTTCTCAAAACACTCCTGTGCCTGAGGAGTCCACTGAAAAGCACCCCTACAAGTCAAATCAGTATGGGGAGCTGCATGCCGAGAAAACCCAACAAAAAATCTACGGTAAAAGGCACACAGACCAATAAATCCTCTTAACTTAGTCAAATTCTCTGGAACTGGTCAATCAAGAATAGCATGAACCTTATCAGGGTCCATACGAACTCCCTCTGCACTAATGATGTGCCCCAAATACAATAACTCAGACATGCCTAGAGCACACTTGGACTCCTTGGCAAACAAGGAAGCCTCATCCAAAATACCCAGCACGGTATCCAAATGAATCAGGCGATCCTCCCAAGTCCTGCTATAAACCAAAATATCATCAAAGAATACTAACACAAACTTCCTCAATTGACTATGGAAGACCCTATTCATGGTAGACTGGAAAGTCGCCGGAGCGTTAGTCAACCCAAAAGGCATGACTAAGAACTCAAAATGTCTACAATGGCATCTGAAAGTTGTCTTCTCTATATCCTCCTCCCGAACTCGAATCTAATGATATCCGGATCTAAAATCTATCTTAGAGAAGAATGCTGCCCCGTGCAACTCATCAATCAACTCATCAAAATGTGGGATAGGATACATGTTCTTAATTGTTTTACGATTCAGCCTCCTGCAATCAATACACATCCTTAGTGTACCATCCTTTTTCTTCACCAACACAGCAGATGAAGCAAAAGGGGACTTACTCGGCCTGATGTGACCCATAGAAAGCAGCTCCTAAATAGTCTTCTCTATCTCATCTTTCAGATGCTTGGGGTGCTGGTAAGGGGTGATCATAATGGGCTTAGTGCCCTCCTCCAACTCAATAATGTGCTCTATACCCTTGTCAGGTGGCCTGCCATGTGGTAGATCACTAAACACTTTAGAGTGTTTAGTCCTGAGTTCCTATATATCAGGATGGTAAGCTGGTTTTCTTGCCTCCTCAAGTGTGGGTAACAATCTGCAGTCTGCTACCCATTCAACTACATCATGATCAATAAGGCGCTGCATACGTCTAAGTGTAATTGTCTTCAAATTCTCTTCTTTGATAGCTTTGAGGATATGCTTCTTCCCATCCACTTCAAATCTCATCTCCATGTCCTTAAGGCTGAGATAAAAAGCCTCAATAGAATGCAACCAGCTCATGCCTAATGACAATTCTGTCCCACCCATATCAACCACATAAAAATCAGATTTGAAATCATAATTATTTAATCTAAGGGGCAGATTCGGAATCTTGTCACACATAAGAGTGTAACCATCAGCCACCTTAACACTAACTCCTTCAAACTTTTCAGTCTGCAAACCTCTTCTAGATACTAACTGTGAATCAATGAAATTATGCGTAGCTCCTGTATCCAATAAAGCAATAACTCGCTGCCCTACTAAAAGACCACATAATCTGAAAGATCCCTCTTTCTGCATGCTAGAAAGATAAACAACCTTAAGCTTAGGATCATCACCAGTTTTCTTTTCTGTAGGCACTCCTTCATAATTCCCTTCTTCATTGTTAAATTGCTGTTCTGAAAAATCAGAACTATACTCATCTTCATAAAACCATTCCATAAGCCTATTTCTTCCCCTAGGTCTCAAGGGACATTCATGTTTTTCATCATAGGGGCCCCTGAATAAAAACATAATCTTTTCCTTCTCAAGTCATTAAGTGTTTTGATGGATCTCTAAAATTTGGCAAATTTTAGAGTCCCAAATAGCACAACACAAAAAGAACTCTACTGTTGCTATACCCACAAAGAAAAATGTCTATGTCGAATGTAACTCAAAAGACAAAACTGAAGCACGAAGAAGAATCCACGACAATTACACCACTTGCCGTTATGAATAATCTAGCGGTCACAATGATCATCGATGCTATGACAAAAAAGATACACAATGAATCCCGATAAAAGTGGAAGTCGCACCCAGTTTGAGCGTTTCCGGCAAGCATAGAATTCCAAACGATCTCATTACCTGACAACACTCGCACTTCAACTTCATTAATCTAGGATGGTGACAGTTACATATGAATGTCGTTTCACCTTCAAAAACCGACTGAAGCAACAAATACGAAGTCCACCACAAATATGAGATGTGCGCAATGACATGTGAGCCGGCAACGAAGGTACAGTTGCTCCAAACACAAACACCCAAAGGCATAGGCAATAACAGTAAAATGAAGAAAACAAGGAATGATCAAACTGAACAGCCATATCAACGAGAGGAAAATAGCCAAATTAGATCGAGGAAATAGAGATTGGAAAGAAGAAGAACGAGGAGCAACAGTTGAGTTGCATAATAAAATTCGGTGGTTCTTCGGTCGCATCAGCTGATAGAATGAAAGAAGTTGCCGATTTGATTCTCAATTTTCACGATGAAGAAAAATTCAGGAATAATATTATCAGAGTAGTATTTAGTAAAAATACAAAACCTTTAGTTTGTTAATAAAAGGTATGACTCTTGATGTTTGAAAAGTCACATCCTCTAAATAAATGAGGTATAAATATATGTTATATTTGATAGACAAGGGGACGGATTCGAAGATAGAAGCATTTTTATATATTTATTTTGTATGGAGGGATAAGGGTTATAATATGATTTTGTAAATATAAATTTATTTTATTTTAATAATAAAATATAACATCCTTTGTTTATTATTAAAGGCATGGAGAATTAAACTGCAGATGAACCATCCTTTGTAATTATTATTTTTAATTATTGTATACAATTTAAATATTGGATAAGTGGATATGGTCAAATAGCATCCTAAATTCAATCTGGATTAATTTAGGATTGCATAAATATTTGATTTGTCGCATCTTGATTATTTAATTGATTAGCAATATAAATGCATTGAACATTATAAAGTTGTACGTAAACCTTCATTGAAGTTGACTCTATTGCCCTAATAAGCAGAGGCATTGGTCTTATTATTATTGAAATATTGGGTTTATATATGAAGTCAGAAAATCTATCAATTCCTTCCTACAAACCTTACTAAATCATTACACAACATTTTAATTCAAACATTCAGCATTCAACTTTATTTTGATCGAGTTCAAGGATTTTGCCAACCGAGGAACTCACCATCTTAAATTCGCTATAGAAGAGCTTCGAACCAGGTGATCAAGTTTGAAGTGAAGGTTCACCCGCCTAGGTGTAGCAAAGCCTAAAGTGCAGGGGAGTTTGAAGTATTCCCGTTCGTTGGCCAGAATTGATTTGGAATTCTATTAGAGAGTTGGCAAGCTCTAGGATTTCCAATCTGCAGTTTTGGGAACCAACATGTTTCTTGATCCAGAGGTCCCATCATAGGTCGTTTTGAATCTGGTCCATCTTTTTTTGGAGCAGCACTATAGTCTTGTCAAGAACCTGATGGTTTTGAAGGGAACCAAGTGCGTGGTGCTGAAAACTCCAAGTCCCTTGCTTTTTTCATGGCTGCCTGCAAGGAAGGAGGGTCAAAAGACTTAACCCAACCTTTGAGAGGCTCAACTAGTCCCTCTATAAACAGCACGACACGTCTCCTCTCAGAAATATCATAAACCATGACGGAAACCTTCTGAAACTCATTAATGAAAGTCTCCAAGCTACCAAACTACTTGAGTTGAGCCAAATCACGAAAATAAGACTCGGAATCTTTCTTGTCAAATCTCTCTACCAAATTATGCACAAACTCTTGATAAGTCCCTATCTGATCATGATGTAAAGACACAAGACCATGATACCACCAATCATGAGCAATACCATCTAGGTGTAATACAACAAACCGAATAGCGTCCTCTTCAGACATAGGACGTAATGAATCCAAGCCCTGGCTGTCATCTTTCCACTTCCATCAAAATGAGTCATAGTGAGTTTGCTGGTTGCCTGTTTGAGTTCAGTTTGTCTAGGTCTCTGTCTCATATCTGGACCAGGCCTACCTCTGGAGTGCTCTCTTTTTTGTGTTAGAAATCTGTCAAAATTCAAATTTCTCTTGATGGCTTCAAGCAAAGCATCCCATTCAGCAAAGTGAGCTACCATGTCATCAACAAAAGGAGCTGGTTCAAAATCAATGCTAACTGTGTCCACTTCAGGCCTCAAAAAAGTAGGGCGTAAAGTTTTATCACGCGTCCCTACAGGATCAGCTCTGGTCTCCTGTCTATCCACAATCCTGGATCTGTGTGAACTAACTGATGCACTTCTAGTGCCCCTATCCATGCCACGATCTCTAGGTAGACTCATGCGCTACAAAGTGTCAGATAATTGTTGCAACAAATTTGCAACATGATGTTGTCCGTCAACAATAGTCCTGAAGGCATCTCTGGCCTCCCTGTCAATATCATTCCCGATATTATCTCTATCCCTGTTACCTGTGTAATCAACCTACGGACCTTGTTCATTGCCTTCAAGAGGTGGCGATGCTCTCCCCCTGCGGGAATAATGTATGCCTGGTATAAATCTATCTGTCATAGCTAGGCCCAAAACTTCAGGTTGGCAGGATCAATGCTCCGATACCACTGTAAAGAGCCTGCCTAGCTCTTGTAATGCAATTTAAACTTCCTAGAATAATTCTAGAGACTCCTTGTTCTTTTTTTGTATTTTTTGAATATATTAAAACTTATATTTTATTCACATGAAAATTCAATAGCAACATTGAAGGTTTATTGAATTACCAAGAACGAACTAAAACAACAGCAAATTAATGAACTGATAGAGCACCTTTATTGAATACGGTTGTATAATGAAATTCTAGAACAGAATTTTCAAATTGGCACCTTCATATCCAAATCCTCACGCTGCTGAAAGTCTTCAATTGACGCCACAATACACAATAGTGCTAGCTGAACAATGCTAATGTAGAGGCGTCCAAAACTGGAAGCCGATCTCCTGTGAAAGGCACCACACGTATGCTTGTTGTGTACGGCCAGACTGAGGTTTGTACAGCCTTGCAGAATGTTGTAGGGCTCCTATAAATTACGGCCTGCAATCTAAAATCTCTGCTTAATACTTACAGCACAATTCATTGGTATCCAGAACTAATTCAAAGTGCAAGTCTTTCAGAAATGCTCGTTTCTTCAAAGAATTTCGACTCAAACCCTTGTTTCTCCATTTCGTACTTCTCTCCCAAATTCATAAATTATCAAAAGCGATAACATGGGAAGAAATTGAATTCCATAAGGCTTTTAATGAATTCTCCACAAGAGTCTTCTCCAACACACTAATTTGACGCTTCAAGGATACACCTTTCACTTAAGTGTCTTCAAGTACACACTTTTAAATTAAAACATCTTTAAAGCATAACTTTTAATTAAGCCAAGCTTAATTCAATAAAATTATGAGCAAGGTGATAAACTCAATTCGAACACTGAAGACAACATCTAGAACCCAACTACCTTACCACAAAAAGAAACTGGGCCCAACTGACTTACTATAAATAGTAAGTTTATCACAGAGATCCCCTAAACTCACTGTCAACTGACAGGGATCGCATTGATGAACTGACAACAACAAATACAGGCACCTGCTAAATTAGGGACATCACAAAATTCACCTTGGACACGCTAGATTCCCCCTTGTGTTTTAGAAATCCATTTTAGGTTCTGGGCAGAATTTTTAGGTTCTTAGGAAATTAAGCCTAAGGGAAGTCAAAAATCCAACCTCTCTTAGGTATTTATCCAAAGGGAGGTTGGCATTCCGACCTCTCTTGGATTTTTTATATTTAGGCCATTTAAAATTTTTGCAAAGTCTTGAAACTTTGTTATGAAAAACTCGGATTTTCTTCATTTCATTGGATTCCCTTTTCCACATATAAATTAGATTTTCATTCATGAATTGATTCCCTTCAACGTTTGTTAGAGGCATGACAAACAAATCAAACATGCTTGGAATTTCACCTATAAACCCAGATTTCAACCTTTATTTCAAGATTTCTTACTCGCTAGGCTGGTCGGATTTCATCATGTTGTTGGGAATTTGTCCTAACAAAGGTCGGAATTCTGACCATGATTGGGAATTTATTGTAGGACAGGTTGGATCTCGACCTGGCTAGGAAGTTCATATTGAAGTTGGTTTCAAAAACTTGCTCGGTATGGAGAACTCAGCTTGTAACCAACAGATTTTACTTTTGGTTTTGCTCAATTTTCCTTTGAGTATTTCAAACCAGAATTCAATCACTCAAATCAAAATCCTCTTCCTTGACCGAAATTTGCACATGCGCTGTTAGCATGTTAAAAATTTATCATGATTATCAGGTGGAATCTGAAACAACACAGCCTCACCTTTACCTCAAGCATTTTCATCAATAAGCAGATTGAAATTCTGCACGTGCTTGGGAATTTCATCATCAGCAAATTGAAAATTTCAAGTTCATAAGGATTGCATTCAAAAAGCAAGTCAGAATTTCACCTTGGTTTTGAAATTTTCATTGCATCTCCAATTGCACTTTCATATTCACTCACAATGTTGGGTCCAATTTCAAGAATTGCATAAGGATAAATTCATGGACTGATTGGAAACCTGATGGTCTCTAGGAATTTCATTCAAGAGCAATCCAAAATTTCACTGAGTGTTAGATAAGGACTTGACAATTGGAACTTATAACTCACTCCAAGATCTTAACTTGCAACTAGGAGTTGATCTACATCTCAATCCGTACTTCAAGCTTGCTCAAACTTCGCACCTTGTCAACACCTGAGACTTCGAAATTATTGTCAAACTAAGACTAAGCTAACGAACTACTTTACTGCAAAGGAAAAAGCCAAGCAACTAAGCAAAAAAAGAGAGATCCCCATTTGCAATGGGGTGTGTATGTTCTCAACACAACACTAGGTCCTAAACAACATGTTACTTAAGTTTACTTAGGGACCAAAAAGGAACATTCCCAACTTTAGTGGACATATCACACTATCATTTTCCATCTTATGTGAGTTATAAGATAACAGTTTATTCTTGTCATATTGATTCTCTCTTACTCTTGTGCTTTTCAATAGGCTTCTATATCTTGGGTGGCTATCTCCAGAAAGTTCCCAGACTCGCTGAGACTTGCGTACACTGGGCGAGTCACAAGCCGGGTGACCTTGGGCAAGTCCCAAGAACCTAGACTCGGACCCGAATGAGTCTGGATTGCGACTCGTCATGACTCACCGAGTCACAAGTCACAACATAACTCGCCAAGTCCCGATGATGAGACTTGGCCAATAGAGCTTGACTTATTTGCAAAAAAAATTAAAAAGTGGGTTATTTAACTTACATTTTTTTTCTATAAAATATAACATATAAGTCACATATATTCCTTTCTTATAGCTTAAGTTATATTTTAATAAATACTATCAAAATGTTTGAGAGTAGTTTCAAATCTCCAATAGTTATAATGAAGATTCTGGATTTTGGAAGATCCTAAATTTTTTCAAACTTAACCAAATTTTAGTAATCAGCACACTTCCATCAGTGTTCTTTTCCATTGCTTTTCCTGACTTTTCCAAGATTTTTTTATACTTGGATTTTCCAAGAATCCCCCTCATCCCTTGTGCATATCTAAGTTTGCTATTTCTTTCATCTACAAATTGCATCTATACTTACATTATCAATGTATATTCATGTTGTAGACACCTAAAAATCCATTTGTCAATTAAATTTATTTTTAGTTAACAAAAGTCCTGATGACATCATCATTATTTAATTAATTATTTATTTATTTAATTAATTAATTAGCATTGTCATTATCCCCTCTCCTATTTTAATTAAAGACATTTAATTAAAGAACCTTATCCAAAAATGTTTAAATCAAATTTGAACATTATTACCTCCTAAATTTATTAAAACATTTAATAAATTATTTTCCAACCCAAATCCCATTTAAATAAATTAATTAATTATTTAAATCCCTAAAACCCTAGATATCTTCTAGACTCTTCTAAACCTATCCTCTCATCCCTAATCACTCCCTAACCCCGCTTAAGGGGTGATTCCTAACCCTCTTAGCCTAAACCCTCCCCCTTTGACTCAAAGTCAACAACCTCATTAAAGAGCCGTACAGACTCATTAATGAACCCTTACACCATCATTAATGGCTCTTACAGCCTCTTAATGAAGACCTATGTCTCTTCTTCCACCCTTGTCCCCTAGCACACTTCCCTAGTGTTGCTCACACATGTGTGAGCAACCCTTCATCCTTATCCCTTTGACCCTTGGTCCTAAACCCCAACCCTTGGTCCTAAACCCTGACCACCCTTCCTAACCCAAACCTCTCCTCAAAATCTATAAATAGCCCTCATTCCAAGAGCAAATAACCAATTCACTCTTCATTTTCATAGCATTGTTATAATATGCAATTGCATCTAGATTAGCATAATATATCTTAGAAATGTTAGATTTCTTCATGTTTTCATGCTTTCTAACCCATCTTAGCTTAGTCGAAATGGATTAACTTAGTTCATTTCAAGCTTTGCATAGCATTTTCATATCATATCACATCCATCTTGAAGTTCAAATCAATCTTGCATCTTCATCATTAACCTAAAATCTGCATTTCATCTCTTGCACCATCGGAACCCTAGGGGCAAAACAGGTTCCCTATACCTGATTTTGTGTCACTATGGGGTCGCCATGGCTTGCAATTGATCCTAATCTTCCCTAATCTGCATTAGGGATAGGTTTATTGTGCTTGGAGAGCACACCCACATCCCTCTTGAACGAGCACATCAAACGATGACCGGGTGCTCCAGTTTCAGTTCAATCTAAGGTGGCCTGTGAATAGTTTGAATGTTTCGGCGTGCTCCCGACAGGTTAGGTTCACATCGCTCACACATGTATGTAATCAAAATTTCAAATTAGCTTCTATTTGTTGATGTTATTGTGTCTATAAGCTTTATTCAATAATGCGTGCATGAAACAAGTATTAAATCCTTAAAAATCTATAAATTCTTGGGTTTTATCACTTTGTCGAGTTTTACCGAGTTTTTGCCAAGTCCCGAGTCCCGAGTCGAGTCAGCCTTGCCGAGTCTGAGCCAAGTCCAAGTCTAGGAACTTTGATCTCCATAGTCAAATCTTACAACCTTGATTTTTATCCCAGCTAGTTGATTCATCAAGGAACAATTAATGATGTGTTGAACAATATTGTCACCTTCCATTACATTTGCCCAAATATTTTTATCTTCAAAGCCATCTTTGCACTCGACACTTGCAATCCAAATAAAACACTAAGAGCAGTTCAAACTTCTTTGAGGTCTTTGCAAAGTCAATTAGGTGAAGGTATGCATTTGAAAGTCCAAAAATAACCAACTCACTATGGACTCGACAATTAAGAATAGAACTGTTCACACTGCACTCATTCTTCTCATACTTGTGTTTTTTATTTCATGCAAGCCACATTGTATAGATTAGATTGGCCATTATGAAGACACTTATAGTCAATTCAACGACAATCTATTTGTGTATGCACATTCATGAGTTGTTAACTCAAATCAAAGGTGAGGAGGCTATTGTCTAAGGAGAAAGGAATACATCCTACAAATGAAGAAGTTGTGGAGGAAATGAAGTACCCAAACAAAACTGAGAAGAGAGAATTTTAAATAGCATGTGCGAGGTAGATCTGAGATCTCAACAGTGGCAAGAATTTCTAATTTGAATCCAAACCTGTCTTAGAGCATGATATGATGATTATGTGGAAGCTGCATCAGGAAGCTGTAATTGTTGCTAGGTCGAGGCAAAAGCCAATATCTAATATCACACTTTCCCTTTCAAAACCATGTCCTATCAAGAAAAGCTCGTATAACCATTCTTTTACATAGACAGTCATTGGATGATGAATTTCTAACAAACCATAGCAAATACTCATGGCAATGAGCATACTACTAAGTACTAACAAACCTAAACATAGGACATGGATGATGTAATATTTCCTAATAGGAATTAAGTTCGAACTTCCACATAGTATGACTATGCATATGCTAAACAAAACTACCATAAATATTACAAATATGGTATACTATGAAATGTCCCTTTCCACAAAGTAGTCCAGCGCAACTAACTAGCCTATTCAATTCTTGTGGGCTAAAATCAGGAAAAAGGGAACAATTTTATTTAATTATTTAGTATTATCCGACCAAGTATATTTTACAGGTAATATTATTTAATTAATTTAATAAGCCTTGTAATATCAACTAAGTGAATATTGAAAGAAATTAATAAGTCATTTAATCCTGGGTTTAATTAAAATATTAAAAAGAGCAGGAATTTGAAAAGTTCTTCCAACAGTTCCCAAGGATTGTTTTCAAGGCCCACTTGGACATGCTTGGAGTATTTCTCTTTTATGTATTTGGAGAGCTTCTTTGGTGTTGGAAGCCTTACGAAAAAAACCCTAAGGGTACCTGGATTTGGTAGTGCAACTAATCCACCCTAGCCAATTTGTTAGAGAGATTACTCAAATTTCTCACAGAGGATTTATCCAGTAGGTTTGATAAATCTGTGATGTCTCTTTACATTGACATATTTCAAGGATTTTGAAGATTATTTTCATTGTTGTTTTGGAGACTACTAATATCTTTTTTATGGCTTGTTATGGATTCTACCAAGATGAGAAAATAAAGTAATGTTAAAATATTTTAAGATAGATTTGTAGGGCATAGATTTCGTAGTTACTTTGGCATAAGCATTAGTTAGTGGCTCGAATTGAAGACTTGGATGAATGAATAATATGGGCATAGCCTGAGCAAAGACGAGGATGAGGATGAATGAAAGTGGATCGAGGAAACGTGGGGCACCTAAACAGCTGTTTGTTTTCCTTCCTGAGCCACGTGGAGTTTATTTACTTGGATGTCTCTCTTATATGTGAAAAAATTATATCTCTTAGAAAACTAGCTCTGCTACAACATGCCAGGAATTATACTATAATTAAATCTCTCAGATTATTACTTAAATATACCTTTTCAGCAAGTGGATCAAAAGCTGCATATAGCTCAAAATCTGGAGTTATCCAGCATAACAAAGCTGTCATTACATCAAACAGATTATTAACCAATTTGCTTCCTTATCTCATGTCTACAAACAAAAAGGAATAGAACGAATTGAGTTTGGAAAATGATTATAGTGTTGTGTTAAATACTGACTGTAATTTTCATCTCTTCTGTACTGCATCTTGTGTGGACCAAGAGCCCCAGTGTGCATTGAAGCATATAAGTTCTCGTAAGCTCTGAGCAAACTGGAGAACACAAATCAATAATTGCCTTGGTCATACACACAATACAACAATTATGCCAGACAAAATGTTCAATTAAATACTTTCAAACTGACTCATCAAGTTAAAATTCAATGAGCTAGCATCCTTAAGAAGCTACCTTTTCTGTGCACGGTACCCTTTAAGAGGCAGAGAAAATTCTGAAGCTACATATTGATCAAGGTAAGTGCTTTTGTACATAAAATGCCAAAGACCACCTGGTCCTCCCAATCCTGCAGTGTGTCGTTTGCTTTCTCCTACAGCCACAGCTAAGTCATGTCTATTATCATGTAATTGATGACCACGGACAGAATCCAATGCAGGGTCGCTAGGTAAGTCCTCCACATGGAGACCAGTGTTCAACATTGACCTTTTCACCTCACTGAGCATATTTGACTTATTCAGCACTGATTCAACCCGTATCCTTAAAAAATCAAATATGCATTTCCTAATTAGTCCATAAATTGTATGAACATAAATAATTTTAGTCACACCTAATAATTGGAGTTTAAGGTATCAAGAAAATTAGGCACTACCATTGATAATAACATTAGCATTCAAACATGATTTAACATAATTCTATCAAACATGTATGCGGCAGAATACAACTAAGTTTATTGATCTTTGATGCCTGTTGAAAAGGGATCATTTGTTAGTATTTTAAAGAGCTATAGCACCTGCAATCCCTCAGATGGTAGAACCCATTTGAATCAGTGGTGAGCACCACTAAGAAAATATCATCCTGCTCAAAATATTATTGAAAAGAAATTAACAACAGGTACATGTTAAAGACAAGTTGGAAAGAAGAAAAAAAAGGAAATTGTGTTCAGCATTTGGAAACACAGAAACCACAACAAAACAATGATAAGGTAATCAACTTTCCTATATCTAGAAATGTCACAACTTACTTTAAGATATTGCACATAAGCATAAAGGAATGCCGTTGGATTGTATCGTGGCACACATATAGGAGAGAATGATTCAGAAGTCCTGTAGAAATAAAAAGCACGTGACAACAAAATAATGAGAAAATGAAGCTCAAAACTAGAATGGGAAATATACTTTCATGAATCCATAATATACAGCTTAAACAAAATAACTGAAAACTTCATAAATTTAAGCATCCATTTACTTAATGTCATCTATTTTGGACATTATAACCTCAGGACCAGAACAAAATCATACATGTGAGCAATGTCACAGGGTTTGAGGTCGTGTTCATGTTCAGCAACAATAAACTTCGACGAAGTTAGGCAAGGGGGGAAATTTCAAAAAGAAAAATCATGATTACATTTGCCTTATATATATTTGATTTCTTAAAAAATATAAGTAATACAGCCACAAAATTAAAACAATATTATAATAATTTAAATACATTACAATAAATTAAAAAAATATAATATGAATATTGTTAAAATATAATTAAAAAATTATTAATATGTAAATAATAAATATATTAAATAATACAATGTTCGCAATATATATGTATGTATGTATGTATGTATGTATAATGAAATATATTATAATTAAGAATCTATTTTTAAATACTTTAAAATGTTAAATATAATGATATTAATTCTAAATAAAAAACAAAAATTAGAATTGTTTGTGCAAGCCCCCATTCCAATTCAATCTACCCTCTTAGTAGAATCAAATATAGAACTAAACATGGCAACAATAATTATAAGTGTAGGGCTGATCGTTTCATTCTGGCCACACATGGAACCAAAGATCAAGCCTTGATTTTTCCCTATAGAGTACACACTTTCTTTATACTCGAAGGAGATGGGACAGGACCCTCAACTTCCCCTAGGTTGGGTGGATTTCACTCTCTGGCATCAGGATCCATCTAGAAAGCTTGGGAAAGTGTTAGGCACCTAATTACACATAGCACCGTTTTTTTTTCTGATAAAAGGCATTAGCCTGAAACTTTATTCATATTAAAAGTTTTGCAAGTGATATAATCACGAAATCTTTCTATGCCAAAAGACACGAATCAGGATAGACTAGTATCCGAAAACTCCTGCTACCCAAACCCAGAACCAGAAGATTCATCCAAGAGTGTTTATTCAACTTCCCCAATTGAAGAAGAGCTGTGCCAGTAATGAAGTCATCTAAGGATCAATCTGCCACGCTACAACTGCTCCTGCACTTTGTACTCTCGTACAACCAACTGTATCTGCTCAGAGTCTGTGAATCAGCAGGCAAACCTCCAGTTGTCTAATAGCAGAGGGTTTAAAACATGGCATCCATTAACCCATAACAAAAATACAGTACAAATGGCCCTGCATTGGCAGAACCAGGATTCTTGAAGTCCAAATCATTCAGATTTCAGCTGATTTGTGAGGCCTCTGTTAAGTTTGATCAGATTTATATGATGGTATTTTCTTTAATTTATTTACTGTTATGCAGATGTGAATATATAATCAATAATGATCGAACCCTACACAATTCGATGATCTTGAAGGATCACTGCTTTCAATCCACAAAGATATATTTAACAATATTGATCTGTTGTGAATTAATATCGATATGCTGTGAATCAATATCGATCTACTATTGCTCTATTGATGAGACAAGTTAATCGAATGCTGTATACTTATATTGCTCTGCACTTAATGATTTCTGTACATTTGCAAAGTATGGGAACGGCCTCATATATATATGAGTGCAAAGAGTTGTGTCTCATGTAGAGACATGGCTCTACGTGAAACTACATGTTTCAGGTCTCTATGTGAGACATGTCTTTCTATTAACAAATGTCGTTCAATGATTAACAAGTCTTCAACGATATCATTAACAATAACATGATCGATATTGTTGATATTTGTAGCATTGGTTAGATAAATAATATTGACTATATGATTATTATGAGAAATTATTTATTATATATATTCATATATATCAATATATATAATAATTGATATTACTATATACATTGATATATATGTATATATAAAGTTAGATTATAATTATTCTCATAATAACTAAATAGTTAAATTGATAAAATTATTATTATTATTATTATTATTATGTAAATATTAGATAAATTAATATAATACTCGAGATATTATATATCTATAATATATATATATATATATATATAATCATAATTGTCATTATATTAATTACAAAATAATGAATAGACATGTCCCATGAAGGGACATGTCTCTTCTTGGCTCATTCTTAATATAAATGCAAGAGATTGTTGCATTTGGAAAACACATACAATGAGATAGTGCTATTACATTTGCAATGATCCTAAAACCTTAACAGATATATCTGCTGTGATACTCATAATTTTATATCGATATAAATTATCGATACACTCAGCAATAATATGATTATTAATCATTGCAATATAATTGAAAATGTATATATATTTAATAGTATGACTATTATTAAATATATATATATATGATCGGTGATTATTAAGTCACTGACTATTAATCATGCACAGTAGAGATTAATTATGATAACCATAATCATAGCAGATAATCAGATCAGTATACCGTAAAGGATAGAGATCAAATGTTCAAGGCCGATAGGCCACTTATACATTTGATTACATCGGTTAGAGCAATCCGACCAAAGCTACATCTCTCTAACACTCCCTCTTAGCTAGGGATGAGTATTTCTATCTATAATGTAAACACAATAGATCCATTTATTGTGCGAGAGAAAGATATCACCTCACCGTGATATCAGGAGTAATGGCATGTCCACGAATATCAAGTCAAATAATATTCACCATAAATCGCAATGTAATATCCATCACTATGGTATGTGCACAAGCATCAAGTCACATGATACCTACCATTAGGATATTTGTTCATGGCATATCCACAGATATTAAGTCACATAATATCCACCATGAATATCTCGGTAGTATCATTCATCATGGCTTATCCATAGATATCAAGTCTCATGTTATCCTATTATCCACCATTCAATTGATATTACTTAAGAGATAAAGCAATTATTGTAAGATCGTCACCTTACACTAATAAGAAATAATACAAGTGCTCATTATTGAAAGATCGTCACCTCTCAACGATGTTCACAGAGGCCCATTAAGTCATGGAGTCACACACATGATAATAAAAGAGTTTACACATTAAACATATTTAGAGTATATTATTACAACAAATTAACATTGTTGAGACTCAATCTCAGATAAGGTTACATTTTCTACCATACCAAGCTTACATTGAAAGTATTCAACCTTTGTCTTGGAGAGAGGCTTGGTGAGAATGTTTGTCGTTTGTTAACTTGTACTAACATATATTAACTAGATAACATTTCTCTCCACCATGTCTCTAACATAATGGTAGGGAATTTATATATGCTTTGATCTATCATGGAACACAGGATTCAGTGAAAGTCTTATACAACTCTGGTTGTCACAGTGAATGATAGTAGGATCCAAGGATTGTCCAAACAATCCTAGAAGAAGTTTCCTTAACCATACAGCTTCTCGAGCTCCCATGGATGTTGCAATGTACTTGGCTTCTGTGGAACTTTGTGCAACTGAGGATTGCTTCCTACTAAACCAGGAGATCATAGCCAATCCTAAGTTGAAACAACACCCTGATGTACTTTTCTGATCCACTACACTTCCAGCCCAATCTGAATCAGTATATCCATGCAGATTCAAATCTACATTATTATATTTAACACTGTATGCAATTGTGCCACACAGGTACCTTAGAATGTGTTTTGTTGCAACTAGATGTAATTGACTTGGTTCACACATGAACTAAGTGTATTTACTGCATAGCAAATGTTAGGTCTAGTGTTGACCAAGTACATCAAGGACCCAATAATCTGCCAGTAGAGAATAGGATCTGCTAAGTCTAAGTTTGCTATAGCTTCTTTTAACTTATGTAAGTTTGTTTCAATGGGAGTAGTCATGGGTTTACAATCCATCATTCCAAACCTTTTCAAAATGTCAATAGTGTACATTCCTTGATTTAGAGTGATCCCATAATCCTGTTGCCATACTTCTGACCAAGGAAATATTGTAAAGGATCCAAATCCTTCATGTCAAACTCAGATGCAAGATCTTGTTTACATTTAGTAATGAGATGATCTTCTCTTGTAATCAATAAGTCCTCAACATAAAGAATTAGAATCAACATTTCACCATTAATTACCTTGAAGTATAGATTTGGATCTACATCATTCTTGGAGAAACCCAAGCCTAAGAGGTAATGATCTATCCTCTCATAAGCGTGAGGAGCCTGTTTAAGACCATATAGTGCCTTCTTCAATTTGCAAACACAGGAATCATTTTTCATGTATTACAAATCCTTCATGTTGCTCTAGGTACACTTCCTCTTCTATTATGCCATTAAGAAAAGAAGTCTTTACATCCATTTAGTGAATCTTCCATCCTTTTGATGCAGCAATAGCAATCACAGTCCTGACAGAGGTATATCGAGCAACTAGAGCGAATGTTTCCTCATAATCAAATCCTTTCGTTTGAGAAAATCCTCTGGCAACAAATCTTGCTTTATATTTCTCAATATTGCCATCTGCAACATGTTTGATTTTGAAGAGCCATCTAGATGAAACCACTAATTTATCCTTTGGTCTAGGAACAATGTCCCAAACATTATTCTTAAGAATAGATTGATATTCTTCTGTCATAGCATCTTTCCAAACTTGGAGTTTGAAGGCTTCCTCAACGCTAGAAGGTTCAGACTTGATGTTTTCACTCATTAAGGCAACATAGTTGGAGTATCTATGAGGTCTTTTACTTTCCCTGAAGGTTCCTTTAGGTGCTGCAAGACTTTCAGCCTCTTGAATCATTTTCCTTTCCCATAGAGGTCTTTTCCGGTTCACAGTAATGTCTCTAGGCCCATCAGTAGGATCCATAGGTTCATTTGGATTAGCATCTTCCATAAGTTCATGGGTCTCCCGCTGAATCTTAGAAGAATGATCCTCTTCCATATTTTGAGGAGATTCTTGATCTTCAATGTCCATCTCATGAATGTCTTTAGATCTTTTGAATGCAACATCTTCTGCAAAGATTACATC
This sequence comes from Chamaecyparis obtusa, assembly GCA_027943335.1. NCBI lineage: Eukaryota > Viridiplantae > Streptophyta > Pinopsida > Cupressales > Cupressaceae > Chamaecyparis > Chamaecyparis obtusa. The sequence goes on from BSBK01006638.1 coordinate 203,181, forward strand.
CCTGCTTAGCTCGACTAATTTTTGTCCAAGAATATAAATCCTATAAGCTTTAGATGTTTCACTGTAACCTACAAATGTTCCCTTTTTGCCTGAAGGTTTTAGTTTAGATCTATTTTCTTTGGGTATGTGAATGTAAACAGGACAACCAAAGATTCGCAAGTGGCCTATATAAGGTTTTATCTTGTAAATGCTTCTTCAAAAGTTTTGTTATCCAAAAAGGAGTGAGGACATCTATTTTGAATATAGAAAGGAGTACTAGAGGCTTCAGCCCAAAAGGAGGTATGAAGGTTTTGGTCATGCATCATGGCTTTGGTTGCTTCTAAAATTCGAGCCCAAAAGTTAGGGTTTCGAACAAAAACGGCCTTGGCTGCAAAAAACCTCCAAAAAATGAAGGCGGATTTTCAGAAAAAATATGGCTAAACAGGGCCGAAACTAGCCGAAGTCACAAACCCTAGACGTGAGCAACAGCAGATCCCACAATGTGGGAATAAACAGAAATTAGTTTGAAAATTTTGAGCAAATAATTTCGAAAGAAATTATAAATTTTCTGAAAAATTTAAAGTAATGGCTCTGAAGCCATATTACAAAGTAATTGGTAAAATACTTGCTTGATATTAACAGTGATCAATAGATCAATATATACAAATGAATAGAAGATGTTGCCTTAAGAAACGATCGTGAAGAATAGAAACTTTCTATTCTTACTGACAACTAACTAAATATTATAAACATTCTAATATTTACAATATATTACAAATAGATTAACCATTAAATAATAAACGACAATAATACAAACTATTTATTATCGTAATAGCATTGACACAATGATTGAGGAAATGAAAGACATCATCAATGAAAAAGAGCAAGATCGCAAAGAAACATTCTTCAAGGAACTACAAAAAGTCGCGATGGCGAGATAAAACAAAATGACTAGTTCTTTGCATCTCCTTTGCCTTTGCATTGAGTCCCAAGAACTATACCTAGGCCCCACCCCTATAATGGGTTGGGGAGAAAGTTGTGAAAGCCCTTATAAATAGTAGGGGGCTCCGAGCCCCAGCAGTTTCTATAGTTTTCTATGGTAGGAGTGAGACATACGATGCGCTTCATTGGCAAGACTGCTTGTATAAACCGATTATCGGCTTGTTGAAGCAAAGCTAGCAAGTCCTTAATGACACTAACACAAGAGTTGCTCCATAAAGAGATCCCTAAGCTGCTCAAGGAAACCTCTTTCACAAAGTAATACGGCCTATAGTGAGGGATGAATTCATAAGTTTTGCAAGCACAAATGATTGTGGTCTTGACGCTCTTTGGGACAAGCATAAGGTTGATGTTCATAAAAAATGGTACTTCCATGGAGAATCATGCCAATATCTACAACCTATTGCCATCAAAATTTTGTCACAAGTTTTTACCTCTTAAGATTCTTGTTGATGAATTTATATTTGATAATTTGTCATAACTCTCTAATTTCAAAATTGAAAATCTTGATAGGTTGCCAGTTCATCGTCATCTGAGAGGAATTGAAGCACATACTCCTTCATACGCTCAATAAAGTGCAATAGACTACACTCCAAGAAGGTGGAGGACTTGGTCTATGTGCATTCAAACTTGTAACTCCCCACACAAAGAAAATACCTACCGAAAAGGGGAGAAAAAGGAGAGGGATGTTGATCCACAACATGCCAAGTTAAATGAATCGGTTGCCCATTTGTGGCACTTGGAGTTGATGATGACCATGATCTACCTAGTGATAATGAGGCTGATCCTGAGATTGCTAGTACTGCTGACAATGCTTGTGCTAGTGGCACTGTTTGTGGTTCTTCTAATTTACCACAACATATTGATAGGGAAGATGATATTTTTGATGACTTATGATGATATTTGAGCAGTGATGGCTGCTTGTTAACAGTTGACATTATTAGTTTTGAACTAAAACATTAATATGGTGGTGTATTTTGGCATTTTGTTATGTTATTTGAAATAGAACATTAATATATATGGTGATGTATTTTGCTATGTTACTTGACTATTACTGTAGTGGTGTATTATGAACTTAATTACTGCTGCATATATGTATATATTTTTTATTTTTTACTTTTTATATGTTTTTGTATGGACGAACCCAAAACAGACCCAAACCCTCCAAAAAAATTTGACCAAACCCCCAAACCCAAACCCGATCCCGAACCAGGACCAGCAACTTAGCTTAATATTCTGACCATGATTACACATCCCACCATAGCTAACAAATTAGAACAATAGCATAATACATTTTGTGTCTTTAAGGTGAGGTTATACCTAAACTAAATCCTAAACCCAACGGGTACTATGTGACTGATTTTCTTGGTATTTTATCTTACTTCCAAGCTGTTTTGTTGATGCAGATTGGCTGTTATGAAAAACAAATGGAATGCTGATAGCACAAGGAGACAAAATGACTCAACCTTCCAAATACAGAAGGTGCAAGAGAGACAAAAAGTGACCACATATATGACAGGAAAATTGGCTGTTAATCGCTTTATGCCTGTAAAAAATTTAAAATAATCTCTCCAAATACCTGAAAGACTCAGAAGATACTACAAAATTTGAGAGTAAAAGGATATCATCTGGATGAAGAGTTGCTTTTTGAGCCCCAGCAGTGCTAATAACCTGCACTAAATATAATCCACAAGTGTTCCACTGTTAAATGCAGCTTGTACAGATATATATTTAACCAGATAGATTACAGGCATCTATTGTAAAAAGAAGAAACCAGATCAAAGATTCTTAACAAATGTTTTGTAGGCAGAAACTTTATCATCTTTTCACATTTTAATGATTGAGAAATCTCATTTTATGTTCTCCCTATAGAACCCCTCAAATAGAAAAACCGTAAGAGCAACTCATTAGATATGTATTTTAAAATAGGATATTTTAAATGATTTTATTTCAAATAATTGTGTATATAATGGCATAGTTCTCTTTTCTCTTGTATGCTCTCCCCTATTTATTTTGCAAAATCAAATTATTTATGTCTTCCACCATTCAATGAATTACCGAGATTACTCATCATGTTGTTAGAATGATTGACCATAGGTTTTGTTTCTTTTATTCATGGTAATGAATCAATGATGCTGGTTTCTACATAATCTACAAAATGTGTGCACTGTACTTCCCATTATAAAATTCCATCAGCTCTGTGAGGTAGGATGCATTGTCGGATTTTAAACCACCTTTTGAAACTGCTGCCATTAATGAGTACACAGTAATTGATCAAGGCACTCATAATTCACAGAAAATCAACCAAACAGAAAACGGGAATAAGCCAGGCAAAGTCACATTCAAATAATTTCACTCTGCTGTTAATGTTATCTTTCCAAAAATACTTTCAACAAGAATTTGAGGAACCAGGCCACCCAATACAGGACATTTTAATAGAGCTTCGGAAAACCAATAAAGTGAAATAACCTAACTTCTTCTTTACAAGGCAGCTATATATTTTTATTATTGCAAGAAGAGAAAAGACTGGTAAAGTAGAAAGTTATCATTAATGGATGTACCAATTCAAATGTTAAAATCAAGACAGGAAAGGCTGTGCATGAGAGAAGTGTTAGAAAGAGTCAGTGCTATCCGACAAACTGATGAAGAAGGAAATAAATATTTTGGATTGAACAGAAAAAGAAGAAATAATTTTACTACACCTACCATTTTTCCTCACAAGAAGATAAGCTAAACTCTGGAAAGAATTGGCATGCACAGCACAAAGAAAGAAAGTTTAAGAAAGAAGACAACTGTGGAATACAATTCGACTACTGAGAGCGGGGTCTGAATCAGCAGTAGAGAAAAATTTTAACTCTTCATCAATTTAAACCTTTGATGAAACTTGTCAATCTTCAATCTGAAAACTGAAAGTAATTGAAACTTAATGCAGAAAGAGATGAAACCACAAAATAAAGACAAAGCACAAGATTTTACATGGAAACCCAGAATGGGGAAAACCACGGTGAGACACGCTGCTAGGATCTACTGTTTATTCCAGCCTCACGAATTTAATTACAATGTTTAAGGGCAACAACCCTAAGGAGTCACCAAACCCCCTTTATTCTAAGAGCACCAACTCTTCCACAATTTAAGCACCTACTCAACCGGCCTGAGCACCAACTCAGAATTTACAATAATCACAATTGGTTACAGTTCTGCGAATTTCTTTTACAAAAATGTATGATCAAAGATTTCTGATTCAACAAAACAACCCCACTAATTTCTCTGCAAATTGACTTCAATCTGAAATACTAACAACACTTCCTCTGCAAACTGAATTGAAATGTACCCTTCTGCAAATCAAATTCAACTTGAAATAATAATAACAAGTCTTCTGCAAACTGAATCTAAACATGAAACAATAAAAGTGTTTTTCTGTACTGATACAATAATACTGCAAATTCAATCTGGAATACTCTTATCTGAAGATTTAGAGCAGACTTGGAAGATCAAACTTCACTGTTAGCACAGGCTTGTGAAATAGTCAAATTTAAAACAAACCAATAACCTGACACTTGCGCCTTCAAGTGAGTTACCTTTCCTTTTGAGAAAATATTTCTGTGTATGTTTCAATCCTCTTCATATAGCACAGATGCAATCACCTTCAATACTCGACGGTCAATAAGAATTCTCTTTAAAAACCCCACATGTTATTCTGTCATCAACATGTTACTCTTCTCATCCCCCATACATATCGCGCACACACTTTTTCATTCAAATGGAAGAAAGTATATATTGAATGCATCATAAATTGGAAAGGGAGTTGTAACCAAAAAGAAGTTGTAACTTAAACAACTGACCAACCACCTGTCAACGTGGATTATCATTGCTTCATTATTTTTTATTGTGACTTTTGCAAAGTCTATGAAAGATATGTTAATGAAACATAACTTAATTATCTTCACCGTTGTCTTCGAAAGCCTGAAGCTCCTAATCATTGGTTGGGAAGTTGTCCCAACCGACAACCACTGCAACTGCTATCAACATGTCTTTTATTACATTCACTGTATACAAAGATTTATAAACATTACGATAGAGAACAAGTCTTTTAAAGTTAAGCTATCCAATGTATAAGCATATACATATTACGATGACTCATCTGCAATCTGAAACAAAAATAATGCAGGTGTTTGAACATAATTCTAACTTTTCAGAATCGGTGCACAAGATATCATGCCATCCCTAAAGTTAACCACTCCATACGATCATGGTAATCATACATTGTCCCAATTTTTCAAACCTGATAATATAATCAGCAACAGTTATTGATAATATCTACAATATTTTCTTTCTTAGGAGTTCTGATAAACAAGTAGTAACCAGACGGTGAGGGCATACAACCAAGATATACAATCAGAAATGATAAAGCCTGCACAACCACCACAGAATCATTTAACCCGAATGTATTTCTGTGTATCAACTTCAAACATGTTCCCACATATAGATGTCAAACTATTTGCTGACCAAGTTTTAATAACTCACCTTACTTTCAACAGAAATAATTAACAAAAACAAAGGCATGATCTGCACCGTCTCTATTAAATATGATCCATCATACCTGATTTTTTGACATCAATGACAAGTATTCTAACAAGAACAAGGTTCAACACCAAGACACAAGATGTAATTTGTCTTAAAAGCTCAAAGAAAGCAGTTAAACCACTAAAATGAATAATTAAAATAAAAAACGTCTATCTGAACAAAGTCCTATTAGGCTCAAAAAAACAAAGAGTAAAACAAGGAAGACTCTAGGAACTTTACAGATGAGGAAGAGACAGGTCCACATTGTCAATTGATGGCCCCATGAAGGCCTCCCTAGCATAAGATACCAATCAACTTCTTGTTCCAACTACTTGGAAACTTTAAGGAAAAAGCTGCAATATAACAACTCTATGAGTGCTCCATATAGCAAGCCATATGTATGTAATGGCATGTTAAAGGTTGCAATCAGTATGCAATGGCATGTGCATATAGAAAAGGACCCGGCAGCATCCCCGGCATAAGTGGCAGTGCTATGGGGAGACGTTTCCCCCAAGTCCTCGAGTCTCGGAAATGCCCCCCTATAGGGGACGCAGGTTTTTTGGTGCGGACGGATCCCCGTGGAACACTGCTAAAAACCAACACCAAAAATAAAGCCACTGGATAAAACAACAAAGACAATTCAATTTTAAAAGAGTTGGATCATGCCATTCAACCTAGAAAGAGGAAGGATGCATAAATCTCAGTACTTCGAGGTCACAGCCCAAATAAAAGGAAATCATTGGCAGAAAGAGAGCCACAACTCTGTTAGAAAAACAAATTCAAACAGCCCAATCATGTCTAGCTAATAATCAATAAGAGAATCATTTTACCATCAAGAAGATAACTACCACTAGAAAGTTAGAGCATTACAAACAAAAGAAACAGTGATGACATTCAAAGAGGTAAGAATACTTAAATTCTTTGTCTTGTGTGTCCCATGAGCATTTGAATGCTGCCAACCTCAATCGAGCCAAAGTTGAGCAAGGAGACCACCAATAAAGAATTGGTAAAAAAAATTGGATGTGCAAGATTGCATTCAACCCAAATGCTCTTGCAACCACATGAAACTAGGACCTTCCATGTGCAGGCTTATGTGCTCAAGGGGATGTTGCGAAGACTGTTTTAACACTTGTGAAAGTTTAATAAATTCTTCTCATAAGTTTCCTCATATGTATTATGTATGTATGAATGATAGAAAACAATAAAAAGATAAGCAAAACTGCAGCATCGTACCCGCTCACATAGGGGGCAGAACAGCAACAAATAAAATAAGTTATAGCAAGAAAAGAGAACAGCGGAGTGTTCAATTTAGAGGTGCTTGATAGCTGCACTGTATCAATTTGACCAGCCACAAGGATACCACAGTCCACAAGGCCCACACTCACAACTATTAGAACATGTGAAAGCCTGTGTGATCATGAAAAGTTTTTTGTTTGATGCGTCTCAGGAGAAAGTTGTGAAGACTGTTTAAGTTATATATATATAACTTAGACTCTGCAAAAACCAAGGAAAAAACTCGGCAACTTAAAAAAATGCTGAATTTTTTTTAAAAACGCATTTTGTTGTGAAATTCAATGACAAGAAGTTTTTTATGAGTACAAAAGTGTTTTCTATTAAAATTGATTTATTTGAATGCAAATTGAATACAAAATTCCACATATAGATTATAAAACCTTGTCTTCCAAGGAACTGCTGAAGAGCCGTGTGCCCTCACTTGAGAACAAAAAGATAAGGGAACGTTTTCATTTTTACTACTCTTCAAAAGGCAATCTCCCCTTCAAATTTGAAGAGAGTTTTACCTCCTTACACATTCTTTTTCAGAACAAATTAGATTGTTAGCAATGGCTTGGCAGAAATTAACATTTGCTAATAATGGATGAAGCATTCACATGACTGGCATTTGAGGTAGTTTGATATGAGAACATATACATTCTGTTAAATTTTAGATCAGATTATGGAATGTTAATATTTCATAATCTCTTCTTATATATATCTATGGATTCTCAATTTTCACATATATATATCTTCACAATGATATATATGTATATATATATAAATATTGCTTATGTAATAATATATATTTATAAATATATATATTAATATTGATTTACTAAATATTAAACTGACTTGATGTAAAGCTGGATACGATAGTATCTCTTTATACTAAGTATCATTTTGCAGAACCGAGAATACACTTGAGACTGTTGATATTATGTTTTTTCTGTATATACCAGTTCATGCCTGCGATGTCTCATATATATATATATATATATATATATATTAAAGGCAGCCCATAGTGGAGTTACGTCCACGATGGTACGTGACTCTATGAAGAGTCACGTCCCATCGTGGACATAACTCTACGATAATGTTTCACATTACCTTTGTTAATGACTTAATAGTCGATGACTATGATAACACAACAAAGTCGGTTTTATCATTGTTATTTTAAATACGTTTTATAATATAATTATATATATATATATATATAAACACATATAAACATAAACATATTTAAATGATAATCATATAAACATGTATATATATAAATTTCTTCAATAATGATCTATCACTCTGATAGTAATTATCGGACTGAAGCTATATAACATTAACACTCCCTCTTAGCTAGGGAGGATGATTATGAAAAGATTCATACACAATATGAATGAAATATTACCTCAATGTAATATTAGACGTGATAAGGATATTATCTCATAATATCGGAGCAATGGCCTGCTAATATCAAGTCCATGATATTCACCAATTACTCAAGATGTTCATAAGGTATGTGCACACGTATCCTCAATAATACTTACCATATGAACATTATATTCATGGTATGTTTAAGGAAATTAATCCACCATGCAAGATATTCATGGTCTGTTTAAGGAAATTAATCCACCATGCAAGATATAATCTATCATGATCTGCTTAGACATCATAAGATATCTATCATAATAGAAAATTTAAGTTATTGTAAGATCGTCATCTTTCAATAACTTCTGCAAATACAAGTGATAATCATTTGGAAGTCCCCACTTCCTCATGATGTACACAGGGCCCAAATGAAATAACATAAATATTTTCATTAGTATAATAATCAAATATGCTGAGACTCTTTCTCAGTAATTACAATCACACCAAGTTTACCTCGGAAGTGTTCCACCTTCATTTTGCAAGAGGTTTAGTGAGGATGGTAAAGAACAGTGATCTCCCTCTCAATCCAGTATTTCAAAATTCTTTAGAATACAAGTTTCTCTGAATCCAAGTTTGATTTACTGACTTCAGCGAAGGAAGCTTGATGTTTGAGTCTGTCAGGACATTTTGCTGCAGTGTGACCATAGTTGTTGCATCTATAACATTGTATAGTAGAGTAGACTCTCTATTTCTTGAACAGCCTTTTATTATTTGAATCCTTGCCCTTTTTCCTTTTCAAATTAGTGGTGAGAATCTGAATGTCTTCATTTGTGGATTCCAAACCGATTCCTCTAGATATTAGATTACACTCTTCTTGAATGCAGTCAGCTTTTAGTTGATCGAATTTGGGGAGTTTAGAACAAGCACTTGTTTCTTGTCTAAAGTTTTCCCATGAGATAGGGAGTCCATTTAAAGTTATCACAGTTAACTCTTTACTATCAGAGATGTGACCAATTGTGGAGAGTTGGTTTCTGACTTCTGTTATCCTTGTAAAAGATGATAAACTTCTTAAGATATTAGTAATGAATTTCCAGAATTTATTATTGCAGAGATTTAATAGACACTAATATTACGTATTGATTACTGTAGTATTCGATGTCTTTAAATCATCAAATATCTCTTATTATATATCTCAGTAAGCAGTCATGATTTGATGAGATGTGACTCATTAATAAGTCACGACTCATCTAGTCGTGACTGCCAAACAATACCATGCGTCTGGTTTCGTATCCACCGTTTTGCTTACACTTCATATTGTAATGTTTATTATGCTTATGTGCCAATAACTATCGGTTTCATATTAATGTCGCTGCATAATAACCGAAGGTAATGGACTTGATTAACACAGTCGACTTTAGTTGTATAATACTGATAACTAATATCGGTTGATATTGATAGCAATTCGTATATTATATAAACCGATACTTATCGGTATTCAATATTTATTCTGCAGTGATTGATAAACCGATATAATCGGTATTTAATCATTTCAAATATATAAACATTAATGTATATATACATATATTAATGTATATGTAATGATAATTGCATAGACATTAATATATATGTATATATTGATAGATTATTTTAAATATAATAAATATATATATATGTATATATTAATGTGTATGTATTAGCAAATACATATACATTAATATGTACATATATGTATTTTATATATTCTATTAATTATCTGAACGATGCTATCAATTTCCAACACTCCCTCTTAGCTAGGGAAGATAATTTGCCATTTACCACCATACTTGTGATATCATGTAATACAAGAACTCATTATGTAAATGATAACTGTTTTGCACATCACCTTAACTCATGAAGTGAGGAATCACCTTAACTTGAGATACCAGATTTTCACATATTACCTTAGATCATAACATGAGAAATCGTCTTAGATTGTGATACCTAGTTTTCATATCCCCTTAGATCATGATATGACGAATCACCTCAGATCGTGATACCTAGTTTTCATATCACCTTAGATCGTGATATGAGGAGTCACCTTAGATCATGATACGTAGTTTTCATATCACCTTAGATCGTGATATGAGGAATCACCTTAGATAGTGATACCTAATTTTCATATCACCTCAGATCGTGATACAAGGATATAGTAATTTGAGAACATTACATTCTCATTACATATAACCCTATTATGGTATGTGCACTGACATATCAAAAGTCTACCATAACGAATCTCCATTACAAGATCGTCACCTTGTAATATCTAATACAAGTGTTCATTATCTAAAAAGTTGTCACCTCTCAGAAATGTACACAGGATGGATGAGCCCATAAGAAGTTTACACATTAAACATCTGTATTATATTAATACAAATCAAGAATCATATTACAACCATACCAAGATTTTTCCTGAAGTGATCAACTTTCACCTTGGGAAGTGCTTTGGTAAGAATATCTGCAATTTGATCTCCTGTACTAATATATTCCAACTGAATCACTTTCCTTTCAACCATATCTCAGACATAGTGATAAGGAATCTCAACATGCTTGGATCTATCATTAAACACTGGATTTACTGATAACTTGATACAACTCTGGTTATCACAATGAATAATAGTTAGTTTTAACGGTTTACCAAATAACCCAATAAGTAGTTTTCTGAGCCATACTGCTTGTCTAGCAATCATCGAAGATGCAATATATTCAGCCTCTGTAGAACTCTGAGCCACTGAATATTGTTTTCTGCTAATCCATGATACCATAGCTGATCCCAAACTAAAACAACATCCTGAGGTGCTTTTACGATCAGTCACACTTTCATCCCAATCTGAGTCAGTGAATCCATGAAGGTCCAAGTCTGCCTTTTCATATTTGAGTCCATAGTTTAGAGTGCCCTAAAGATACCTCAATAAATGTTTTGCAGCAATGACATGAATCTCTTTAGGTTCACACATGAACTGACTTAAGGCATTTACTGCAAAGCAAATATCTGGTCTAGTATTTACCAAGTACATTAGGGAACCTAAAGCCTAATCATACTCTGTAATATGCACCAGTAGACCCAACAAAGTGTTTTCAACCAGTCTTACAAAACATACAGAGAATGTATGATCAACCGTGTATAAGTTTTATACCGGTCGACTACAAGATAATCCGAACCGGATTATGCGGAGCTGTCTTAATTAAAACCGGATTATACGGAGCATTCACCAGTTGAAACTAAAGTTAGCTTTTTAGTTGGAGCTAGCTTTATTTCTACGCGGATGTTTCAAGGTAAACTCAAGATCATTTTGCAAGCTTTTTGCATGCATGATTTATGGGTGAGTTTACAGCTTGGTGGAACTATGAGAAGTATTTTCTTAATAAGATTAATCTCTTATAAATACAAGTTAGAGAATACACAAGAAGTGTTGTTGAATATTCAGAGTAGGAGAGAGATATCTCCTGAGAGAATCTATCGTCACAAAAAGTGAAAGGCAGAAAGGTTCAACAGCCAAGCAAAGCGGAAAGGGTAACAAGTATGTTAGGAATGAATGCTTGATGATTGGCAGTCATTCTGTAGCAGTGGTTGTTGCATTCATGACTATGATTGTCATTGATGTCAACACAATAATATTCTGGAGTTTAGCAGAGAAGCAGGCACAGTTTTGTTTTGCGCACATGTTATATTGCAGATTGAGTTTTGCGTAGTTGATGGTATGTTCTTTGGTGTGTTATTAACCTATGGTTAACAGCGCAAAAAAAAATTCATTCATTCCTGAAAGTTATAAGCATTTTGGTGGAAGCAATTTTCTGGCAGTGTTCCTGAGTAGTGGTTTTTGGTAACGGAGGATATCTCCTAACCGGGATGGAATCTGATTCTGCACAGTTAAAGGGAAGTTTGAGACTCATTGGTGGTGATGTGGTTCACTGCGCAAACTTCAAGATCACACGATTGGAAAGTTATTACATCTGGAAGCCAATAGTTTTGTGTAATTTTGACGTAGCGTGTTGAAATTATTATTTTGTATTAGTATGCCGACTCATTTGTAATTATTTGAGTGTGGTATAAAGGAAGGAATGTTTTCTTTGTTGTATTGTGTATTGTAATAGTTGTGATATGAAATTGTGAAAGTTGTGATGCGAATATATGCATGAGGTGAAGAAAAGAGCTAATTCAGTGGTGAAGGAAGACTTGCGAAGTACAAAGATCTGGATTTGTGATCTTGTGTAGCAGAGAGTGCGGTTTTGGCACAGTGTGAAGGAGGTAACATATTCCATATTATTCTGTTGAATAATCCTAAGATCTGTTGGACAGTGAGTTCAGAGATCTTGCCTTGAAGCTGTTTGGGCAGTGTGTCCTTCTATCTTCCATAACTCCTAACAGGGTTAGAATCTTTTAACAAGGATTCAAAATCTCCTAACGGAGATTCATATGTACTGAATGTATTTTATAAGACTCCTAACAAAGTCCATCCTTTCACAAGGAACTTTCAATAATTAGTACATCATTTTGTGGGCATCATTCCCACCGAGGTTTACTCTTTGATCAAGAGGTTCCCTAGTTAACATATCTTGTGTTATTGTGTCATTATCTTTCTATGGTTGGTTACTACATTGATTATATGGTTTAAAGCTATTGAAGTTGATAAATGGTTTAATTATCAGATAATTGATTCACCCCCCCCCCCTCTCAGTTATCTTGGGGATCTTTGCTTTCTAACAATTGGTATTAGAGCGGCAGGTCCTTGAAAGAGAAGTTTAACAACTTAAGGAGATCTATGGCGAATTTTAGGAAAGAAAACCCTAAATTTGATGGAGTGAATTTTGACACCTGGAAAGAAAAGATGAAGACACATCTCTTGTGTTTAGGACGAGGTTATTGGTTGATTACAAAAAATGAGAAAACTATAATTGAAGAAGACAATCGTGAAACAAGTTCTAAAGAAGAGGTAGATCTGTTCATGTGTAACATACTTGCAAGAGAAGCACTTTTATCAGCACTTCCGGAGAATGAATACAGTCAGGTAAAAAGTTTAACTAAATCTTATGATATTTGGAAAGTTTTACATTCTACTTTTGAAGGTGATGAACATGCAAAGAAAGCTAGGTTACATAATTGGATTTGTGCATTTGAAGACATAAGAATGATGGAAGATAAATCTGTTAGAAGCTATATTGGTAGGATGTCAGAAATTGTTGCAGGAATAAAGTCTTGTGGAGGTGAAAAGACAGAGAATGAAGTAATATGGAAAATTTTGAGAACATTGACACCGGTATTCAGGCAGACCACACAAATGATTGAACAAGTGATACCTTGTACACCAAACTTTTCAATAGAGACTCTTCTTGGAAGATTGGAAGCAGCAGAGATGAATTTGAGATTATCAGGGGAACTACCTAGAATGGAGACAGCATTCAGTGCTCTCAGCATCAAACCTACCTTGTCTATAAGTACAAGTGTGAATGGAGATTATGCCAGCAATAGCAGATCCAAATCTGATGAAGATAAGAAGATTGAAGAAGGTATTGCCTTACTTGTGAAAAGAGAACCAGAAGATAAGAAAATTTTTAAATGTTGGACATGTCAAGAATATGGTCATTTTGCATATAAGTGTCCTAAAAGAATTAAGAAGTATAGAAACAATTTTAAGCCTAAAAGACCTAAAGAATGTTATTATGCAAATGATGAAGAAATTGAAGCAGGAATTGAAAGACATTTGAGTGACAGTGATAATGATAACTTTGATGACATAGGATTTGTAGCAATTAAGGAAGAAAATTCTGAATCTGATGTTAAGGAAGAGAAAGCCTTAGTTTCCCAAGTTGAAAAGAAAGCTGATTGGATTATAGATAGTGGTTTTTCACATCATATGACTGGTGATAAAGGAAAGTTCATAAAGTTTAACAATTATGATGGAGGAGTTGTTAGAGTTGGTAACAATGCACCGTGTTTGATTAAAGGTATAGGATCTATTATTCTTGATGGAAAGACTAATACTGATGATGTTTACTTTGTGGACGGATTGAGACATAATTTATTAAGTGTTGGACAGTTAGTTGATAAGGGATATCAAGTTTGGTTTACTGAGAAAACTTGTGTGATTAACGATAAAGATGAAAATCTGATTGGAACGGGATCTAGAACTAGAGGTAATGTATTTCAGTTGAACCCTACTGAGATGACATGATTGATGACTAAGATTGATGACAGTTGGTTATGGCATAGAAGGTTCTGTCATATAAACTTTGATAACATTGTGAAAGTAAGTTCTACACTTGCAGTAAGAGACTTACCTAAGATTATGAAGCCTACTAACATGATTTGCAAAGAATGTGTGATGGCTAAGCATAAAAAGAGCTCATTTCCTAGCAAGAAGTTCACATCTACAGAAAAGTTGGAGATTGTTCATACAGACTTGAGTGGTTGTACTAGGACTAGAGGATTCTATGGAGAAAGGTATTTTATGATTCTTGTTGATGATTTTACAAGAATGATGTGGATTGCATTTTTGAAAGAAAAATCTGAAGCAATTGATAAGTTTAAGATCATGAAAAATAAAGTTGAGAATGAATCAAGAATGAGGATTAAATGTTTGAGATCTGATAGAGGTGGAGAATTTACATCTAAGGAGTTTAACACTTTCTGTGAAGTGAATGGTATTAAGAGACAGTTTTCAGCCCCTAGAACACCTGAACAAAATGGTATTGCAGAAAGAAGAAACAGGTCAGTGACTGAAGCAGCTAGACCTATGTTGTTTGAAGGAGATTTGGCAAAGACATTTTGGAGAGAAGCAGTGAATATAGCAGTATATACAATGAACAAAGTACAAATCAAAGCAGACACAAACAAGACACCTTATGAATTGTGGTTTGGACATGCACCCTCAGTTAAGTATTTTAGAATTTTTGGAAGTAAATGTTATATTACGAGAGATGATGATATAGGAAAGTTTGATCCTAGAAGTGATGAAGGAATTTTTCTTGGATACTCTTTGAAAAGCAAAGCATATAGATGTTACAATAAGAGAAATAAGACTATTGTTGAAAGTGCAAATGTAAAAGTTGATGAGAAGTTTAAAATTCAGGAAAGAATGCTTGATTATGAATCTGATGAAGGAACTAACCCTCAGCATAACATTAAAACTATTGAACAATTTTTTGAGACTGACAGTGAATTGTTGAATGAAAGTCATGTTGAAGAATCTAGAGAAGAATCTACAATTGAAGAAAGATCTGTGACTATGACACCTAACAGGTATATATCAAGACATCATCCTGTTGAACAAGTGATTGGAAGTTTGGACAGAGGAGTTATGACTAGAAATAAGGTACATTTATGTTTGATTTCTCAAATTGAACCTAAATCTACTCATGAAGCTTGTGAAGATGAATATTGGATTAATGCTATGAAAGAAGAACTAGATCAAATTGAAAAAAACAAGACATGGGAATTGGTTCCTAGACCTAAAGACAAAAATGTGATTGAAACTAAATGGGTATTCAGAAACAAAATGAATGAACAAGGAGAAGTAATTAGAAACAAAGCAAGATTGGTATGTAAGGGATACTCACAGCAAGAAGGAATTGACTATGAAGAGACCTTTGCCCCTGTGGCAAGACTTGAAGCGGTAAGAATGTTTCTGGCTTATGCAGCATTTAAGAAATTCAAAGTGTATCAGATGGATGTGAAGTCAGCATTTTTGAATGGAGAATTAGAAGAAGTCTACATTGAGCAGCCTGAAGGTTTTTCTTTGACTCAAGAAGGAGACATGGTATGTAAACTAAAGAAAGCATTGTATGGACTAAAGCAAGCACCTAGAACTTGGTATGCTAGATTGGATAAGTATTTGTTAAAATTGGGATTTACAAAAGGAACAGCTGATAGTACCCTGTACACAAAAGAAATTGAAAATGGCCTGTTAGTTATAGTTATTTTTGTTGATGACATTATCTTTGGAGGAGAAGATGAAGCTAGTGACAAATTTGCTGATGAAATGAAGACAGAATTTGAAATGAGTATGATTGGAGAAATGAAATACTTTTTGGGATTACAGATAACACAAAACAAAGATGGTATCTTTGTAAGTCAGACAAAGTACTTGAATGATTTGTTGAAAAGATTTGGAATGGAGAATTGTAAACCAATTGGAACACCTATGGTTACAGGACATAAACTATCTAGTAAAGATGAAACACCAGCAGTTGAGAAGAAGAAATACAGATCCATGATTGGTGGATTGCAGTACATGACACACACTAGACCAGATATACAACATTCAGTTGGAATGGTAGCAAGATTTCAAGCTGAACCTAGAGAGTCACATTATGCAGCAGTAAAGAGGATATTGAGATATCTTAGAGGCACAATGGATTATGGATTATGGTATGAAACTTCTGATGATTTTACCCTATGTGCATATACTGATGCTGATTGGGGAGGCAGCGTTGATGATAAGAAAAGCACCAGTGGTGGAGCCTTTTTTCTTGGAGGAAGACTAGTTTCTTGTTGAGCAAAAAGCAAAATTGTATCTCACATAGTACAGCAGAAGCAGAGTATGTAGCAGCAACAAACAATTGTAACCAGATAATTTGGATAAAACAAATGTTGAAGGATATTGGAATTGAGTTTGATGAGCCTGTTGTTATACATTGTGATAACACCAGTACAGTTAGTATGTCTAAGAATCTTGTATTACATTCTAAGACTAAGCATATAGAGATCAAGTATCATGTTGTAAGAGAGAAAGTTGCTAAGAAAGAAGTTAGACTGGAGTACATAAGCACAAAGGAGCAAATAGCAGATATATTTACAAAGCCCTTGCCTAAAGATACATTTGAGTATCTGAGAGGTATGCTTGGGGTTATGCCCCAGCCTACTCTTGAGTAATGATGCAGTTGGTTGCATCCGTCCAGTGGAATATGGCCCTATCTATTTTCTAGATTGGATGTTGGTACTTCCTCTATGGAGGAGTATGTGTATCTGAGATGAGTCATGAGGACTCTTGTGAATGTATTTTCTGAATAGTGTCTTTTGACATTGAGTTGTTGTTGACATAATGATGAGATTTCTGTCATTGATGTCAATGGGGGAGAAGTGTACATGAAAAACAGAAGATTTGATGTCAATGGGGATAGCAAAGCAAGATTTGATTGATGAAGAGGACTTAAAAAATTTAATCAGGGTAGCAGTGTTGCAGTATTGGATTTTTGGAACATTGGATGTTTTTCATCTATGTTGCCATCAATGCCAATGGGGGAGATTGTTAAGAATGAATGCTTGATGATTGGCAGTCATTCTGTAGCAGTGGTTGTTGCATTCATGACTATGATTGTCATTGATGTCAACACAGTAATATTTTGGAGTTTAGCAAAGAAGCAGGCACAATTTTGTTTTGCGCACATGTTATATTGCAAATTGAGTTTTGCGCAATTGATGGTATGTTCTTTGGTGTGTTATTAACCTATGGTTAACAGCACAAAAAGAAATTCATTCATTCATGAAAGTTATAAGCATTTTGATGGAAGCAGTTTTCTGGCAGTGTTCCTGAGTAGCGGTTTTTGGTAATCGGAGGATATCTCCTAACCGGGATGGAATCTGATTCTGCACAGTTAAAGGGAAGTTTGAGACTCATTGGTGGTGACGTGGTTCACTGTGCAAACTTCAAGGTCACACGATTGGAAAGTTATTGCATCTGGAAGCCGACAATTTTGTGTAATTTTGATGTAGCGTGTTGAAATTATTATTTTGTATTTGTATGCCGACTCATTTGTAATTATTTGAGTGTGGTATAAAGGAAGGAATGTTTTCCTTGTTGTATTGTGTATTGTAATAGTTGTGATATGAAATTGTGAAAGTTGTGATGCGAATATATGCATGAGGTGAAGAAAAGAGCTAATTCAGTGGTGAAGGAAGACTTGCGAAGTACAAAGATCTGGATTTGTGATCTTGTGTAGCAGAGAGTGCGGTTTTGGCACAGTGTGAAGGAGGTAACATATTCCATATTATTCTGTTGAATAATCTTAAGATCTGTTGGACAGTGAGTTTAGAGATCTTACCTTGAAGCTGTTTAGGCAGTGGGTCCTTCTATGTTCCATAACTCCTAACAGGGTTAGAATCTTTTAACAGGGATTCAAAATCTCCTAACAGAGATTCATATGTACTGAATGTATTTTATAAGACTCCTAACAGTGTCCATCCTTTCACAAGGAACTTTCATATTAGTACATCATTTTGTGGGCATCATTCCCACCGGGGTTTACTCTTTGATCAAGAGGTTCCCTAGTTAACATATCTTGTGTTATTGTGTCATTATCTTTCTATGGTTGGTTACTGCATTGATTATATGGTTTAAAGCTGTTGAAGTTGATAAATGGTTTAATTATCAGATAACTGATTCACCCCCCCCCCTCTCAGTTATCTTGGGGATCTTTGCTTTCTAACAAGGTATGATCTAATCAGACAGAAAGTGTCGTTACAGATCATTGCTTTTATATTGTTAAGCATATTCAAATCCCTCTATTAGGGTGAACCCTAACAGGTTCTTTGTACAAATCCCTTAACCGGGTAACATCTTAATTGGTGTTAAAAGTCTTTTTACAAGGCGACTCCTAATAGAGTCGAGATCCTAACAAGTCTTCTACCAAATCCCTTTACCAGGTAGCAGTCTTATAAGTGCTTTGTAAGCTCTTAACAGGGCACCTTTATTACTGCAGTAGTGAAGTTGTGGGTTCTGTCCCACCGTGGTTTTCTCCTTCTAACCGAGGGTTTCCACGTATATATGATGTGTTGACCTGTGTATCTCTATTTTTGTTTATGAATGTTGATTATATTCTTTTAATTCTGCAAGAATACACATGCAAGGATATATAGAGGCAGAAGTGTTTACTGATTCACACCCCCCCTCTCAGTAACCGATTAGGATTAACAGAGGTCTACAGCAAAGATGAGCACTAACAGATCAGTCCTAGCCATGGCAACTCAGTTTGGTTGGCAGATCCATCAGATGGACATCAAGAGTGCTTTCCTAAATGGTGACCTACAGGAAGGTCTACATGACACAACCTCCTAGTTTCGAGGTTGCTGGTAAAGAACACCAGGTACTCAAACTGGTTAAAGCTCTCTATGGCTTGAAGCGAGCCCCTAGGGAATGGTACATGAAAATTGATAAGTACCTTAGTGATCAAGGCTTCTAGAGGAGTTCCTCAGACTCAAATTTGTACATCGAGACTACTGACAGTGCCATCATCCTTCTGGTCATTTATGTGGATGATCTGATCATCACTGGCAGTTCGACATCTTTGATTCAGGGAATCAAACAGAGTCTATGTCAATCTTTTGATATGACTGACCTTGGCCTCATGCATTATTGCCTCGGTGTTGAGGTTTGGCAGCAGTCTTCTAGTATATTCATTTCTCAGTCCAAATATGTGAGGGCTCTATTAGACGAGTTTTGTATGTAGGATTGCAAGCCCGCATCTACACCTATGGAGAAAGTGTTGATGTCAGTTTTGTACCACTACAGAACATATAGCAATTGAATACTTGATATAGAATATCAAACACTCAACCCTCTCTTGAAAAGTATATACTCATGAAGAACATGAGAAAACTCCAAGGTTCCTTACACCTGTGGATACTAACTCAGTTATATTAATGTGATTTGCTGGTAATCACGTAGGTGGTCTTACGTTGTTCATTCAAAGATAACTTGGTGGTACTTCGCTTGCTTGACTTGTTCTTTTCTCCTTGATCACTTTCACTTTCAACTACTCCTACCACTAACTGCTTACTTCTCTACTACTACTCCTATGAATGAAGAAATTAGCAAATGGACGGGGATCCAACCAAATGAAAGCTTGCCTACGGTGCTACCTCCATTGGTGCAATGATTCAAAGGGATACTCTTAGAATTTTCACACTAACACCTATCTTCCAACCCAGCTTGAAGTACAAGCGGAAAGATGAAATGCAAGTAGAACTTGGGAGCGATTGGACTAGATTACCACACAAGGCTTCCTAACAAGCCGCTAGGATGCTAGTGGCCTAGTATATAAATCCCTATCAAACATTCACTAACATCACCATACAACTAGCCATTTACTTCTATTCTTACTTTAACACCTTTCTTGAAATCAAATCTACTTTAACAACTCAATGAAATCTAACTTTAACAATTGGAAGTAGAAACCATGCAATAACACCAAGTGTTCTTAATCACCATGCAAGACACAACAATGATAAGAGAAGCAATTTTGGTATTAAGCAACAATTTTCTTCAACCCTTTACAAATGAGAACAAATGGCCTTATATAGAGGCTCCAAATTACAACCAACGGCAGAGATTAAGAGACAAAATCAACAATCCAAATTAAATCCTAGAAACCCTAATTAGGGTTGCCACCCCATCGGCCAATGAGAAGACGCCCCCTCATCAATGGACCAATGAAAAAAAAAGGAAAAGTGGCAACCAATGAGAAGGCACCGAAAAAGGTGGCCAATCAGAATCAGACACCTATCCTACCCAAGAAGAAAGGAGAATTTGCCACTTAGGGCTTACATTAAATGATCTTCTAATACAATTCTACCCTTTTCTTTCATCTTCTTGGCATAAGCAATGAATTTGGCTAACATGTTGTTGACTTCCTCCAAGGGAGGGCAAGGTGTATGCCTCGTCCTGAGCTCAGCTGCATTCATCATGTCCTTTGCTACTTGCAGTGTCTTCTCACTTTCTTTCTCATCATCTCTTGGAAACTCTATAAGGGCTCTGAGAGAGGCAAGGATGCCCAACTGTTTCTCCCTGGAGGCAACCTTCCGTAACTCATCCAATCTCGATCCAAACTCTGTCTCATTAAAATTCTCCTCTTTGATTTCTTCAAAATCAAGTGCAACCCTCGCATCGCTCAGCATGTTTGAAATGAAAGTGTCGATGCTTGGACTGTATTGTGCAATCTCATTCTGTATCTCTTCGAGTACTCTCGATCTAGCAGTCAAGGTAACATACCAAGACTCAACAATACTCTTTCCTCCTTCATTGACCAACTTGGCCCTCACCAAAGATCCTTTTGATAGCTTTATGGCTGCATGTAACCTGGGAATGGCTAAGTCACGGACTGGAAGGAAATCCTTCCACTTCCCTTCAAATGCTCTAAATTTGTCTCTAAGAGACACAAATGACCTGAATGTTGAGATAAAGGAAGGCAAGAACTTTCGCCCTTCTTCAATAGTATTATTGATCCAATTTTTAGTTCCTTGCTCTCGAGCTAATATCTCTTCCATATTGTTCCCATTATTTTGTGGAAGGGCTGCCTGATGCAGCTGTTGGATAGGTTGGCTATCTCTCCAATACTTGTTTTCAATCTCTAATTCTGCATCCTTTCCTTTGCCTTTCTCAACCTTTCTCTAATTGAAGCCACGCCTTCTTGAACCTCCACACACTCCATGTCATTTGTGATTCTTCCCATGTTATGTTCTACTATCTCATAGTCTTGGGCCACAATTTCGCCCACTGCCTTGTTAACCTTTGCCACAGCAATCTAAACCTTCCGATGACCATCATCACCATCCCTGATTACCTTTGCCACTGTTCCTGCAATTTGTTTCTATCTGGCATCATTTTCCTTTTCCACTAACCCTTGAATATCCTCAACTGTCCGGATGGCCACAACCTAGCGACTTGGTATAAGCATCTATCTAAGCCATAGTGGTACAATGCATCTCCCCAAATCTAGATCCAGGTCAACTAGCAATGCATCACCAACAACGTTAGGCACTTGGCTTCCTTCCTCAACTGATAGAGCCTCAATATCAACTGGCCTATCACCTTCACCACTAGTGACTGTCATACCTTCCTTGTCTTGGTTTTCCGAAAGAGGAGAGTACTCTGTACTGTTACTATAGCCACTTGATTCTGAACCAGAGCTCACCTCTACCGCTGCCCTTTGCTCACTTGTACCAACCTCTTGGCTCCTAGCCTCAACTATGCTTTCCCTTGATGGCACTGTACTCTGTTTCTTTGCTGGAGGCTCTTGATGTTTATCTTTCTCAACCTCCAAACTCCTTTTCTTGTTCCTAACTGCTTGCTGCTACTGCTGGTGACCACTGCCTCCACCCTGTTGTCCAACTGACTCTGCTAGAGTCTCCTCTTCTGGTTTCATCTTTCCATAGGTAAGGCATACCTTCCGACTTTGCAATTGTCTAAACTTTCTATTATACCACCACTCAGTGTGTAGCTCAACTGCTCTTGTGACTGCTTCTAAGGATGGATCCTGATGATCATCCCACTCAACTGGATTCAACTCTGTTCCTTCTACTATATTATAATCTTCCCTTAGCACATCTTCATCCTCTTCCAGTTGGTCTGGAATATTAAGATTTTTCCATTTGATGGTCCTCATCATGCTCACCGATAACTTTGAGAAAGCCAGCTTCCTCACATGAAAGTCATCCTGTGCATTGGCCCAAAAATCTTCCAAAGTAGGAATATGCTTGAATGGATCTCCATGAGATGTCTTGATTAAACCATTAGGATCGAATCCTCGCCTTGCCTTATACCATGCTAGATGATATTGTTCTAACTCCTTCTCCGCAGCTGCAAAGGCGACAGGATTGGGACAACTATCATTGCCTATCATGAGTGAGAAGGTAACCCCTGTCTCACCTCTGAGCTTCATCATTTTGTCATATTGCTCAAGTTGCCTAGCCAACTCCATCAAAACTATCCTATCGGGAGAGTACCTTGTAAGCCTCTTGGGACAAGCCGTGCATCCAACCACTCTTATATAAGTGAATTGCGAAAATTGGATGAACCAGCTCCCAAACTTTTTGACTTTTACCTCTACTTCCGGTGAGAGCCTCCTTGCAGGTGTCCCTTGTAGTATCCTTACTGTCTTCATTGCGAAGGCATCATAAAATATCTTGTAATCCTTGGTGTTGTGCAAATGAAGTTGTGGATAGCACTCATGCACCAACCATTGTCCGGGCCCATTGCCAATCACCTCTCTAGCCTTAAGTCCAGGATGCTCATACAGTCTTGCAACTAAATAGAAAAGGTAGGACTCCATGTAGAATTGTTTCTGATTTTGTACTGTCCTAAGTTGCAACTCTAAATTTTCACTTATAATTCTAGCCCAATCAAACTTTCTTTTTCCATTTTCAATTCCTTCAATAAAATAGTACATCCAAGTTTCAAACTGCATACCTTGAGCAAAGCCCATGACTCGGTTGAGAAGCACAATAAGGTCGCCATACTTTGATTTGAAATCTGACTTGGTGAGCCTTGATGTCTTGGTGACTCCCTTCTTGCCTTCGTGCAACCAATTCTACTTTAGTAGAGCAAAGTAGGCATCCTGACTATCTTGAAAGAACCTGGCTGCTTGATCCATCAACATTACTATCGTGCCATTCTGCTGGGGTATATTGAACACTTCCTCTGTCACCTGCCCACTGATGTTAGCCAACACTCTCTCTCCTTCATCAAAGATGATGGACTTAGTCACAATATCCAGCCGAGATGCACACTCCATCACCAACTCCGGACAAGGCAAGGTAGGAAGGAAGGCGACAGCCTATACAATTCCACACTTGTAGATCTTCTTCGCCATAGAGGACTGACCTCCTTTCAACCTATCTCTCAACTGTATCATATCCATGGTACCGATGTTGGTGTCACCGACTTTCTTCAATTTTGAGAAGAAGGTGGTCTTGGGCATCATGTCTTCTTTGTCTTTCTTGGTATTCATTCCCTTTGGGTTCTTGCTTGCACTAACACCCGCCATCCTAAACACTTATTTCTGCCCCTTCTTTCTACAGTGAGGTGGGACTACACTTATCTCTGCCTCTTCGCCTAGGGGTGATCAAACATATTTCTGCCTTGCCAATTCCTATCACACTACACTTATCTCTGCCTCTCCACCTAGTGAGATGGACTACCACTTGTTTCTGCCTCTTCATTACCTATGAGATGGACTACACTTATATCTCCCAACTTCTTTCCTAGGGGTGGGACTACCACTTATATCGTTTTTTTCCAAATCCTAAACGGAAACTACACTTATATCTCCCAACTTCAAGCCCTAATGAGATGATGAGGTGATGGATGGATGATGCAAGAAGAAATGAAGGGAAGAATACCAATCAAGAACAATGAAGAATTCTGCTTAATGAGCCAGCCTTCACCCTCAATCATGAAACTTGTCCTCTACACCAAACAATCAACACCAAAGAAAAGATAACAATTAGGAAATAAGTTAAGTCCACTCACCAAATTTTGCAAATTTCCTCCTCACATAAGCAAGCTTGGGCAAATCTGTAGCCTTCTTTCTCTTTCAAACTATGGCATCTTTCCTCAAAATTTGTGGCTCTCATCTATAGCAGGTCCTCTCAAACCATGGCCTCCTCTAATCAAATTGGCAGACCCCCTTCAATAATTTGTAAGTCTCATTGATAATGGCAGTCTGGGCAATCAAGTAGCAGGCCTGCCTCAAAATCGCAAGTCCTTTTATTATTAGCAGGCCCCCTCAAATTTTGTGTCGCTGCCCCTTCATTCTCAAATTCGGCTCCCTCTTAGACAATTTCGCACCTCCTTAATGCTCTGCTCCTCCTTAATGCAACTCGCTATCCTTTGTAATGCCAAATGTGCCTTCACAAATTTGGATCTGCCCTCACAAACAAATTTGCACCTCCTTTTGTATTTCGCTGCTTGGAGGTGAAGTGGTGGATGAGGGAATGAAGGGGGCAGCCTCCCTCTATATACCGAACTGAGCTCCCCAATACAAGGGCCGACCTGCCACAAGGAGAAACGAAATAAACAAAGTTAAATGCCAAATAATGGGGCCAACCTGCCTATAGCAATAAAATTTGCATTAAAAACAATTATTACTAAACCCAAATTTCGAATTCAGTTAGGCCCTAGATTGGCCACACGCCATGTATGAAGGCCCGATTTGATTTTTATGCCTCACATTAACCATAAGGGCCCCAAAATTCGATTTCAATACCTAGATTTGCAAATTTCAAAGCAAACTTAATTCCTAGCACCCCGATTTTATAATTTTAAAGCCCAAAACTTCGAATTACAAGCTCAATTTTGGATATTAATTGCCAAGACCTTGAATAAATGCCCAGATTTGAAATTTAATTGTACCATATTTTATATTTCGATGCTCGGATTTTAAATTGATGACCAGATTTTAATAATTTATTTGCCAAGACTTTAAATTGTTTGGTCTAAATTTTTGAAATTTTGAAAGGTGAAAGGGATAACTTTGTCTCAAATCTCCATTTTGGCAAATCAAAATATCTATCCTCTTGGCTATTCAATCCTTTCATTTTATCTCCATTTCAACACCCCAAAATTTTGCAAGGTTTTCGAAAGACCAAAACACAATTAAAATCGAAAACGAAAGTCATCAATTCCAATAATTTTCAAAAGATCACCCATCAAAACCCAAAAACTTGCTAAGGCCTCCGGAATCTAGAATCTAAGAAAAACGCCAAGGCTTGCTCGAAAATTGGGGGTCCCCAAATTCTTTGGGGTGATGGTGTGAAAACCTCACAATAGAAAGGTATGAAATTATCAGCCAAGTTTGATTCTCCTCCAGTTGATGATACTACATACAGGCAACTAGTAGGCAGTCTCATCTATCTCTCTGCTACTAGACCTGATATCAGCTTCGTTGTCAGCTACATTTCACGCTTTATGACAGCTCCCAAGGCTGATCATTGGATGGCTACTAAGCGTGTGCTTCGTTATGTGAAGGGCACTACTGATTATGGAATTCTCTACTCTCGGAGTCCTAATCCTAGACTCAATGGATACACAATTCAGATTGGGTAGGCTCTGTTGACAATAAAATGTCAACCTCTGGATATGTGTTTAGTTTGGGATCTAGTGTCGTCACATGGACCAGTAAGAAGGAACAGGTTGTTTCCCTCTCCTCTACAGAGGGACAATTAAGGCAGGCTGTGAAGCTCTTTGGCTTCGTCGGATGCTTGGGGATATGCAGATGTCACCAACAGGCCCGACCACTTTGTTTGTTGATAACGAAGGCATTATCAAGTTAGCACGGAATCCAATCTTCCAGGAAACAACCAAGCATGTAGATGTTCACTACATTCAGCAATTGTTTGAAGACAGGACAATACATTTGCAGTATGTTCCTATAGCGGATCAAACTACAGACATTCTCACCAAGCCTCTTGGTCCAGAAAAGTTTTCCAAATTTAGAGGACAGCTTGGTGTAGTAGATAGATTAACCATTAAGGGAGGGTATTATGATAAAAGCTAGTTTCTATTATCGTCTTAATGGTTATCTATGTAGATATTGTAAATCTCTTGTAAATATTAGAATGTTTCTAATATTTAGTTATCTGTACCTAGAATAGAATGTTTCTATTCTTTACGATCATTTCCTAAGGAAACATTGTTCATTCTTTTGTATATATTGATCTTTAGATCTCTGTTAATAATATCAAGTATTTACCAATTACTTGTTGTAATACTGGCTTCCATGCCTTTGAAAGATCAGATCGAATGACTTATGTATCCTTGCCAAACGATAAGTCATGACCCAGGAGATGCAACTTATACTCCAATCCTGCTACACTCATGTACCCCTTCGATTGGTTAACGGATTGTTAATTTGTCTTTAATCATCACTGACAAATCGATTGGTAATGATTAGATAATTCATGTTGTCGGTTTCTTAAGACTATCGACAATTCAAGCATATCCTGTATGTCTTGACCTTTCAATACCGTTGAATAATTCATGCCATCGGTTTCTTAAAAATCTAGTTTATATTATATTAGTGTTTGATGATTAGTATAATAATCGGGTTACATAATAATATTAATTAATGATTTTTAATTAACGATGTTTATATATTAATATGATATACACTATTATTATATATTTATTGCCATGATTATTAGTTGATTAATTGAGGTTATTCCTAACAGTAATATCAGACGTATGTTTATCAATATTGATGATACATTGATGATCATATTTAAGACAATATCAATAATTGAACAAGTATATATATGTATTTAACGACAAAAAATATTTGTACATATATCAATTGTGGTCCATGACATTAGGGCAAAGTATATGGTGATCCCAAAGGAGACATCACAGCTAAACATATCCAGGCTCTAGATTCTTTGCCAGTTGCCTTCTTATTGTATATTTATTATTTTTTTATTTTCTTCTTTTTTATGGGGATGCTATTCACATTTTCTCTGATCAAAAACATGGTCCTTCTGTGTTTTTTCTAATAAATGGATATTAACATATTCCTTCCTTCTCCAGCTTTTGTTGTGACAAAGCCCCTTCATTTAGCATACATAATATTAAATGTTTTTCATAATTTTTAAAAAAGATTAGATTTCGTATGATTAAAGTAAAAGCAAATATTTATTTAAAATGGCAGTAAGAGCTTTTCCCTTGATGGTATCCCCTTCTGATTCATGCCTGATATATACCTGCCAACACATTCCTAAGACCCTAATAGGCTAGAAGTTTTAAAATCACGTGTAAAACCAAACTGAATACAACAAAGCTTATAAAGCACAGGATTTACCTTATGTCTGCACATAAGAATAGCAAATAAGACCTGAGAATCCACAATATCTTGCAGGGCACCACCTGCAGCTTGTCTTGTGGCATAGGATAGAGGAACACATGTATAGGCATGTAAAAATGTTGCAGGGTTCCTTCAAGACAAAAAAAAATTGAACATATTTGTAAATATAGTGTATGGTTATTATAATGGAAAGAGAGATCCATAAAAGAAACAGAGTACACAAACCAATAAGTAGATAGTATTCTTCTGCAGTTTAATCATTTGTTCCTTTTCATGTACAGATTTTCATAATCTACGTGCATCCTATTTTTATTTTATTTTTATTTTTACTATGGAAACAAGCTGGTTACATAGATGTCAGCATCTCTGGTTTTATATAGCAGATTACAACAATTTAAGTAAGCATACATCTAAACTCTAAACCAGAAAGATGTCTTCTGCTAAGCAAACATGTGCAGGGAGATCCAGTCCATCAAAGTCAACCAAGTGTTAAACCTAGCCCTAATTCGCCTCTCGGGTTCAAACCTCAGTGGATGGCTTTTTTATTATACACCATCATCCTCGCCAATTGTGCTTAACCAATTGAGCAACAATCCTTTGGCATGAATTCTATTTCCCTAGCTGATCAGTTAAGAAATTTAGTAAGTGCTCCTTGGAAATTTGTATATGACATCTCACGTCATTTTATGTAATTGTTTGCATATGTAAGCCCTAGATGAGTTTAAAAGCTGAAAAGTTAGGATCCTTTGTATTTGTCACCGTTAATAGTGTTGTGTTACTACAGATACCAAAGTTTGAAACTCCAAAAGGATTAGCACCAGTTAGCTTAGATGTGAACCATATGTCAAGAACCCATCAAGAAGGAAGTTAAAAATTTTAGGTAACTATTTGGTTTAGAAGAATTACAAAGTTTAAATACTTAATGACAAAATATTAAATGACTGATTCCTTCAATTAAAGCCAAGGAATACATAACAAATATTTAAAACAATTTGGAGAGTTGAGAATGCTATACCAGCTGAAAGCATGTATAAGGGAGGAAAAAACCACATCTGTCCCTCCAAGAAGAGGCCTCATGTCAAACTTGGCATTTTTTTGGAAGTACCTCTCTATTGACTTTGTTAATATAAGCAACATCTGACAAACAAAAAATGAAAAGAAGTTAAGGTAGAAGAGACATACAAGGCCGAAATAGAAAATAGATATAGAAAATGTTTGCCTTAATCTTGCACAAAAGAGAACAGGAAACAATCATTACCTGGCCATAAAGAAGTTCAAGCTGCGTCCTCAAAGCTTGAAATGGCTCTTCTGTACAACTTATGCAAACAAGATATATTGGACCCTTCACTAAAAAAATGATCTGGAATCCAGATCAACAATACATTATTCACAAGTCTTTAATAAATTTAAAGAAAATTTAATATAATCTGAAAGGATATACTTGGTATTACTGTGAGGAATTCAAGTACAATATACACTACATGATAATTCACATGAATTTGTGTGTATCTGAAAGTACAAAGTTGCACATCCATTTATGCAATATAGATGAGGTAAGGAAAAGCTATAATAGTTTTAAAATGCCAAATGATATAAGTTAAAGGCAATTTGACAAGATCAATATCATGGCATTTTCCATGTTTTCCCAATCCATTTTTCATAAGCAGACGATTTAAACTAACAGGATTCCAGGAATATAATCCAGTCATTTCCCGTTCACCAAACATTTGTTCGTTAATCACTCTTCTACTTCCTTTTTGTAACTTTAGATATAAATAATTAACTGGCTGACTAGTGCTAAAATAACTTGACTAATCATTTGTTCTAGCTGGTACACCATGTATGCCAGATAGGAAGTTTTGCAATTTCCTAGTCAGCTTGACCATTTATCTTAGAAGAACCTATGGTCCTTTGAAGATATCATAGCAGCAAAAATATCTTGGGGAAAGAATTGGCAAACTAGAAATATAAAACTTCAAAAAGAATCAGGATATAAAGGAGAAGATATCATATTTTAAAGAAAAAAAATAAAATGTAAAAAAGGAACAGAAACTACTAGTTTTTTAAATTTAAGAGCATTTCCATAGCATGGAGGTACAGACAGCTAATAAACTGTGTTACAGGGGACCCGTATCCTGCCTTGGTACCCCCATCCGTGTCTCCAAAACATTTCGCGGACTTGGGGACTTGGGGTTCCATTGCCTAAGTGAGCCCCTTATACTACTAGTGCCTCAAATCAAGCTCCAATTTTTACCAATCATACCTGCTGGTTAGAGAAAGCCATATATTTTCTATGTTTTTGTCATTTTATAGTTGAAACTTGGAGCCTTCTGAAGAGCACACAGGAAATACTTCGGGGGGAACTGAATCAGTATTTCAAAACTTTTAAACTTTTAACAACATGAAACCACATAAAAGAGAAACCATAAAGACGCACACACCAAATTTCTTGTGGAAAATGCTTACGGGTAGAAAACCGCGACATACAATAGCTTTTCATTAACAAAATTGGCACCAACACATATTACAATGTGAGCACCAACCCCCTTTGAAGCACTAACTCCAGACAGATGAGGCACCAACCCCTGTATAGAAATGATAGATAAAATTTATAGGTCTGTTTTAAAAACAATTTGGTGTGGCCCATCTTTCTATCATTTCCATGGCTTAGAATGCCTTCTTTAAGCATTTTGAAAGCCAATCAATTCTTACAATACTCAATGATTAAGTAGTTAGTCAGATTGATGACTCAAAATACACAAATAAAATGAATCTTATAAGACCTATCATTGCACATTGTTGTCAATGATAACTTATAATTAATGTATTGTTTATGCACTCAAACATAATTATAGTTATTAACTAGTATTAAATTCTAAATGGGATTTTCAATTTTGCAGACTAAATGGATTGAGAAATTTATTTTTCATTTATTTTGGTTGAATGGGTTATTGTTGTTTGAATTTTTTGGAACTGTATACTTAGTTTATAGATTGACTTTGTAATTGACATCTTGACAGCCATCACCAGCAACTTATTATTTATGTTCTTATTGTACGTTTTGTGAAATGTAATCAGCGATAATAAACAACGAAAATCTATTTTCTAGAATTAATGGATTGCACTCTATTTTATTTGCTCTCAATATAACTATGCTATGAAAATGCCCTTAAATTTATTTTTTTAAAGTAGTGAAATATTATGTGCCCTCACTTGTTTATATGTTTTGTAAAAACCTGGATGTCCAACAAGTGGGGTATCATGGCAAGCTTCTAAAATGTTAAATTTTGAACCAGAATATCAAATTGCAATAAATGGAATCCAAAACACACAAAATGACAATGAACACTCAAAACTTATTCTGGGAAAAACCCTCCTCTTGAGGGAAACAACCCAGCCCACAAAAAAGATGATTCCTTTATCAAAATCAATACCACAGTTCTTTTTAATGATTGAAGTCTTCAACACTTCCAATCAATAAGCCTGTCCTTTACTACAAAATCTCAGAAACTCTCTGATTAAACAAACTGATTACAAATGCTATGATTCTCAAAATTAGCACAATAATCTTGCTTAGATCAATTCCAAAATTGCAACACAATAAAATATATATCAGGCTCAGCACTTCTATCTAGTGTGATAATACACAGGACTCACAAAATTTTGTGATTACAGTAACAGAAAAATGTAATGCCACTAATAAACTCTCAGAGCCGAGTGAGGATGAAACACTCAGAACCGATGATGCTTCAGCCTCAGCCAAACACACAAGAAACATAAACATGAGTTTGATCCCGATAGCATAGAAGAAAGACAATACTGTCAAACCTGAAAGGTCGCTCATCCACATCAAGCGACAGCAGTTACGATATACACATGGCAACATCAATAAGAAAATGGACGCCTTCATAACTGAATCGAGAACCATAAAGAAGGAATCGTTAACTTCCATAAATCATCGACCATAATGAATGAAGCATAGCGGTTGAGACACACGATAGCCAAACTATCTTGCCAGCATAGCATAGGCCTTCCCACGGTGCCAAGGAATACAATAAATGTGTTGAGTCACACGAAGCCTTCCAAATACGATGCCATGTCTATTTCCTTAGTGGACCATAGGAGATGAATAAAGGAGAAAACCCGACGGTAATAAGAAACATAACCAATAAATAAGTCCATCACAAATACTTAGCGAAGCGGAAGAGATAAATGGAGAATGGTACATCACAACAGAACAGATACAGGTATTATCATCACAATGAATTTCTGAGATAGCTTAAGGCAGATTAAATACAGGAATGAAGATCTTTATCGCAGCTACTAACTTCAACACTCCCTCTTAGCAAGATAGAGATCTTCAATATGTCATCACATGACAAGTACACATAGCTACAAACAAAAAGAATGTCAACAAAAATCTCATCATAGATTTTGTCAATATAAAATTGTTATCTCAACATAACAACATTCACCATGGCTACTCCTGGAAGGTGAAACAAAAAAAAAGAAAACTAAGCCATGGAGTCTCACACATGACTTCCACCATGGCTACTCCTAGAGGGTGGATCCGCCGTAGCTACTCCCAGAGGGTGGAACAAGAGCTTTCACCTCAAACTTCTCTCACAGATTAGAATGCATTAACAAGAAATTTCACCTCAAGCTTCTCTCATGGAGAATAACTCATTAACAAAGATTGTACCTTGAATTTTTCTCACAAAGAAGAACTCTTTAACAAGGGATTGCACCTCGAACTTCTCCCTCACAGAGAAGAGAACTCATTAACAACATGCATAAGAATTATTGAAGCTGAGACTCTCTCTCAACAAGAGCATCATTCTCCACAATACCAAGCTTATCTCGAAATTAACAAAACTTCACCCTAAGAAGTGGCTTGGTGAGAATGTTCATTGTCTTCTCTTCTATGCAAATGTACTTGAGCTCAACTGCTTTCCTTTGAACCATATCTCTCAAGTAATGATATTTTATTTCCACATGTTTGGTTCTATCATGAAAAACAAGATTAACCGAAAGCTTCACACAGCTTTGGTTATCACAAAGAATCATTGTAGGTTCCAAAGGTTGCTCAAACAATCCTACAAGCAGTTTGCGAAGCCACGCGGCTTCTCTTGCAGCCATAGAAGCTGCAACATATTCTACTTCGGCTGTACTCTGAGCAACACATGATTGTTTCCTGCTGCACCAGGAAATCATAGCTGAACCTAGGTTGAAACAACATCCTGAAGTACTTTTCCTGTAAGGCACACAACCTGCCCAATTTGAATCAGAGAAGCCCTACAAGTTCAGCTCTTCACAAGAAGAATATTTTAGACTATATCCCGCTATACCATGAACATATCTCAATATGTGTTTGGCTGCAACAAGATGAATCTATCTTGGTTCACACATGAACTGACTTAAAGTGTTAACAGCATAACATATATCAGGCCTAGTATTAACCAAATACATTAAAGAACCAATTAACTACTTGTACATAGTAGAACCAACTAAATCTAAAGTGGCTACAACCTCATGTAAATTTTTCAGATTAGCTTCCATAGGAGTCACCATAGATTTACCCTCTAACATACTGAATCTTTTCAAAATATCAATAGCATATTTCCCTTGACTCAAGATAATTTCATTTCGTCTTTGCCATACCTCAAGCCCAAGGAAATAGTGCAAGAGACTAAGATCTTTCATTTCAAATTCAAAAGCTAACTCCTTACATTTAATAATGAGATCATCATCACCAGTGAGAAACAAATCATCAACATAAAGCACTAAGATTAATACTTTGTCATCACTTACCTTGAAATATACATTTGGATAAGCATCATTCTTTAGAAAGCCCAAGCTCAATAAAAAATGATCAATTCTCTCATACCAAGCACGAGGGGCTTGTTTAAGGCCATACAAGGCCTTTTTCAACCTACACACATGTGACTCCTTATCATGAATCACACAACCCTCTAGCTGTTCAGTGTATACTTCCTCTTCAATTATCCCATTCAAGAATGTCGTCTTCACATCCATTTGATGAAGTCCCCAACTCTTAACTTCTGCAACAACTATGATAGTTTTGATAGAAGCATAACGTGCTGCAAGTGCAAAAATCTCTTCATAGTCTATGCCTTCCTTTTGAGAAAACTCTCTAGCTACAAATCTAGCTTTATAATTTTCTACACTCCCATCAACTGCTTGTTTAATTTTGAACAACCACTTAGAAGAAACAACAGAGTTACCTTTGGGCCTAGGAACAATGTCCCACACATCATTTTTGATGATGGATTGATACTCCTCCAACATGGCATCCTTCCACACTTGCTGATTTGAAGTCTCTTCAAAGCTTGAAGGCACGAACGCTATAATATGACTCATCAAGGCTACATAACCTGCAAACTTATGAGGTCTTTTGCTTTCTCTGAAAGTGCCACGTGGGACTACATTTTTTTAGCCTCTTGCATAGTATGTCTAGCCCACAATGGTCTCTTCTTATTAGATGAAGTGTTACTTGGACCAAAAGAAGTATCTAAAGGATCAACTGGATCAACATGATCAACAAAGTCTTCTAATTTTGTATTCTCCCTCTGAATCTCAAAAGGAGAATCTAGAAAAGCCATATCTATGTCTTGAGAAGGCTCAAAATCTTCTCTATCAATTTCCGTATTAGACTCTTTAGACCTCTTGCAAGCTACATCTTCTTCAAAGGAGACATATATACTGATTTCAATTTTCTTTTGACCTGGAATGTAAATTTTGTATGCTTTTGATGATTCACTATAACCAACAAAGGTGCCTGTCTTTCTTGAAGGTTCTAACTTAGTCCTTTTCTCTTTTGGAACATGAATGTAGACTGGGCATCCAAAATTTTTGAGATGATTAATATCAAGCTTAGTACCTGAGAATGCCTCTTCTGGTGTCATGTTATCTAGGATTTGACGAGGACTACGATTTTGAATATATACCGTTGTCCTGCAAGCTTTTGCCCATAAAAATGTTTGAAGATTTTGATCATGGATCATAACCTTCACTGCCTCAACAATAGACTAGTTCTTTCTTTCAACTACACCATTTTGTTGAGGATTATAAGGGACACCAAACTCCCTCTTAATCCCAGCTTCAACACAAAAATTTTGAAATAAACCAGAGGCATATTCTCCTCCATTATCAGACCTTAAAATCTTTATCTTCTTGTTAGACAAGTTTTCAACAAGGGCTTTAAATTCTTTAAATCTGGACAGCACTTCATTAGATTCTTTAGATTTAAGAAAGTAAATCCATGACTTACAAGAGAAGTCATCAATGAAAGCAGCATAATACCAAAAACTGCTAAGAGAAGCAACAGATATAGGACCACACAAATCAAAATGAATCAACTCTAGGATATCCTTTGCTCTACTTTCACTACTATGACAAGTACTTTTAATGTTCTTACCTAGAGCACACCCTTTGCAGACACCCTCATGATCTTGGTTCGTCTTTGGAAGACCAACTACCACCTTCTCCATTGAAGACAAGGTTCTGAAATTTAGGTGACCAAATCTTTTACGCCACAACTCAATTGAACTTAGAGAATCATGAGCTAATGCTTGGATAGGATGAGCTGAAAGTTTGTAAAGACTGTCATGGCGTACACCAATCTCACGAGTTGTCTGAATGCTGGTGTTCTTCCATGCAAGAACTTTGCCTTCAACAAAAGCAACATGACAACCCTTGTCTTCCAACGATGAAATAGAAATCCGATTCCTCTTAATACTAGGAACAAAAAGAACATCACTCAGATGAAGAGGAATTCCGGAATCCAACTGAAAAGATGTAGAACTAGCACCCTTCACATAATAGCATGCATCATCACCAATGATAACTTGAAGATGAGAATCTTTTTCTTTCAAATTAGAAAGGTGCTCACGATAACCAGTAATGTGACGAGAGGCTCCACTATCAATAAGTCATGTATCACTGTTAGTAGGAATATTGCTAGAAAGTGCAAAAAAAAATAAGAACCCTTCTGAATTTTCGCTTGACTCTCTTTGAGGAGAAGAGTTTTCAACATTTGTAGCAGCAACTTCATGTTTGGGTTTGCAAGTACAATCTAGCAAAATGGTCGTATTTGTCGCATGTGAAACACCGAATCCTAGAAAGATCCTTTTTCTTGGAATTAGGGACTGAATCAAAATTCTTATCTTCGAACCTTCTAACGTTACCTTTCTTTCCTTTTCCTTTAGAAGTATGGGCAGGAAGTACATGATCATCTTCATGATGATTTTTACATCCATTGCCTCTAGCCTCTAGTTCTCATTCTTCCTGAATGCAATCAGCTCTCAATCTATCAAACTTAGGAAGTTCATCTCTTCCACGGATTCCTTAAATGAAGGATTCCCAAGAGCGGGGAAGTCCATTCATGGCTAACATGACCAAATCTTTATCTGCAAAGGATTCTCCAATTGCATTGAGTTGATCCTTTAACTCTATAATCTTCATAAAGAAGGAAACAACCGATTCTCCTCTAGCCATTTTAACATGCAAAAGTTAACGTCTCAAGGCTAGAGCTTTGCTAGTGTTGTGGAATTCATACAGGTCCTTCAGAGCTTGAAACATATCTTTGGCTAAATTCAGCTTTGAAATAATAGGAACCAGATGATCCTTAATAGAATCTATCAAAATCTTCCTTGCCATGATCTTGTTCTTTTTCCATTGAGCTTTCTCAGCTTCTTCAGAAGGTTCTTCTACTTCAAAATACACAGTCAAGAAGATCATTCTCTTCAAGTGCAATCAAAATTCTAGATTTCCATGAAGAGAAATTTGATGAGCCGTCCAATCTATCTTCAACTTTCAATCTATTCACCATTGTAAAGATCTGAAACAAACAACCGAAAATTAGAGCAAAGAGAAATGTATAACTTCAATGATTCTGGTTCAGGATCGTTTCCATAGACCCGCTCTGATACCATGTTAAATTTTGAACCAGAATATCAAATTGCAATAAATGGAATCCAAAACACACAAAATGACAATTAACACTCAAAACTTATCCTGGGAAAAACCCTCCTCTCGAGGGAAACAACCCAGCCCACAAAAAAGATGATTCCTTTATCAAAATCAATACCACAATTCTTTCTTATGATTGAAGTCTTCAACACTTACAATCAATAAGCTTGTCCTTTACTACAAAATCTCAAAGACTCTTTGATTAAACAAACTGATTACAAATGCTATGATTCTCAAAATTAGCACAATAATCTTGCTTAGATCAATTCTAGAATTGCAACACAATAAAATATATATCAGACTTGGCACTTCTATCTAGTGTGATAATACACGGGACTCGCAAAATTTTGTGATTACAATAACAAAAAAATATAATGCCACTAATAAACTCTCAGAGCCTAGTGAGAATGAAACGCTCAGAGCCAATGATGCTACAGCCTCAGCAAAACACACAAGAAACATAAACATGAGTTTGATCCCAATAGCATAGAAGAGAGACAATACTACTGAACCTAAAAGGTAACTCATCCACATCAAGCGACGGCGGTTACAATATACACATGGAAACATCAATAAGAAAATGGACACCTTCATAATATTATCGACAACCATAAAGAAGGAATCGTTGACTTCCATAAATCATCGACCATAATGAATGAAGCATAGCAATTGAGACACGATAACCAAACTATCTTCCCAGCATAGCATAGGCATTTGCACGGTGCCAAGGAATACGATAAATGTGCTAAATCACACAAAGTCTTCCAAATACGATGCTATGTCATCAATTTCCTTAGCGGACCACAGGAGATGAATAAAGGAGAAAACTCAATGGTAATAAGAAACAAAACCAATAAATAAGTCCATCACAAATACTTAGCAAAGCGGAAGAGATAAACGCAGAACATTACATTACAACAAAACAGATACGGGTGTTATCATCACAATGAATTTCTGAGATAGCTGAAGGCAAATTAATACAGGTATGAAGATCTTTATCTCAGCTACTAACTTCAACATAAAATCATTTTCTTCATTCTAGATTCAGGTGCAATGTACACTCATCCTTTGCATAGGATCATGTAATGTCCCCTCCTTATGCAGTTCAATTGTCAATGGAGGTTGGCCTATTATTCGGGTTCGCATGGGTCAATAGAGTGGATAGGTGACCCATCTAGGGATTTGTGTAGCTACGCAGGGGCTTTATAAGTTGTTTTGGACAATTTGGGACAATCTCCAAAATTTTAGGAGGAATTCCTACTTTTTAAGGATTGACAAGGAGTTGACCGTAATGCATCAAAGGACCTTCGAGATCAATCTGGAGACTTTGGTTACAATTCCTATTTTTTAGGGAGGATCCCTAATTTTTAGGGGGAGATTGTTAGTTTGCTTGCTGCATTCAAATATCATCCTTGGACAACTAGCAGCAGTCAAATTGTAGTTTGGAGTCTAGATGATGAGTTTATAAATAAATTTGAAAATATTTAAGTATTTACTTTAATATTTCATTATTAATAAGTTAGAAGGCATGACTTTGGAAAAAACAATAAAGTATTAATAAAATACCCCCTTGGCACACTTCTCTAGGCGTATGAGTTATAAGTATCACTTAAAAGGTGTTCTTTTTTAAATTTCATGTGAATAAGACCCTCAAGGATTGATTTTATGAGATGGTTTATTTCAATAAACTTTATGCAAATAACATTATAGAAACCCTAAACAGTTTGAGTCATTTTGGAAGGAAAAAGGAAATGGAATAAAATAACAATTGGGGCAGCCATTTGATTCATTCAAAGATCATTTTAACTTGTGTATTTTTTCAGGTGGAGCTCTGAAAAGGGTTTCTACAGTGTGTTAATACTTTACCAGTTACTGAGAGGGGGGGTGAATCAGTAAAAACTATCTCTGATGCAGTTTAAAACTTGTAAACAGATTCTCGAATGTAAAACAGAATGTAAACAGTCATTCACAAGCATAAACAGAATCACACAGATCAACACAAGTATTTATACTTGGAAACCCTCAGTTAGAAGGAAAAAACCATGGTGAGACAGAGCTCACAACTTCACTACTGCAGAATGAAGGCGCCCTGTTAGGAGCTTACAAAAGCACAGATTAAAGTGCTACCCGGTTAAGGGATTTTACAAAAGATCTGTTAAGATCTAAGCCCTATTAGGAGCTGCCTAGTTACAGGACTTTGAACATCAACATAGATACCACCCTGTTAGGGGATTTTACAAAGAACCAATTAGGTTCACCCTGATAGAGGGATTTCAATATGCTTTCACTCCTTATAAAAGCAATGATCTATTTTGACACTAACTGTCTAATTAAATCATACCTGTTGATCTCATCTCCGATTTGTCTGGCTGTTGATCTCTCTTTCTTTCTTCACCTTTGTGCCTAAAGCACTCCTCAAAAGATATAACTCCTCTTCTCTTATGCAATCATCAACTATCAACAACAACTCACTTTGCGTCCTATGACCTGTATTTATATAACAATTTATCGTAAGGAAACCCTTAACTCAAAAACCGCCAGGCTGCAAACTCCGCAATAAATCATGCAATCAGCAAAAAGCTATGCGCTTTGATCTAGAGTTTATCTTACAGAACATCTGTAGGAATAAAGCTAACTCTTGTTAAAAAGCTAACTCTACTTTAAAGCGGTGGATGTCCCGTACAATCCGGCTTTTAACTCAAACTGATCCACTAAATCCGGATCGGATCTATCTTGCAGTTAGATCGGTATATCCTTATACCCGGTTTGTCCTTGTATGCTTCATAAGACCGGTACTGTGTTATTGGTTCGGTCTACCGGCGCATCTATCGAAATAGTCAACCGGTGCATACACTCTGTTGCTTGTCTACCGGTGTTTTGTAAGTGTTGTGAGCGCCCGGTGACCCCTTACCGGTGCATAGTGTTTGTGGATGAACACTAATGACAACTTAATATTGCTAACAATTTGGTCTTCCAGGAACGAAAACTCTTGGAGGAATTGAGAGTTGGACAAAATCCTAGCTCTCCTCGTGACAAGATTCAGCATATATCAGATTGGAAATCAGAATAGTATCAAAACTTCAGAGAGATCTTCTGACCAGACTTGGTTAGGGCAGAAATTAGTAATCAGATTAAAGATCAGAGAGTTGGACAACAGATTTACTACATAGCAATCACCTAAAACCTAGCTGTACATTTCCCAGGCAAGCCCCACATCCATATCTAGCTGGACGTTGAGTAATATGTAAAGAGCCAGCCTAGCTCCTTGCTATAAATATTATAAAATTCTGAAATTTGCTGACACTTTGTTTTGAATTTGACAACGTAGGATTTTTTAAAATAATCTTCTC
Source organism: Chamaecyparis obtusa (assembly GCA_027943335.1). Taxonomy (NCBI): domain Eukaryota; kingdom Viridiplantae; phylum Streptophyta; class Pinopsida; order Cupressales; family Cupressaceae; genus Chamaecyparis; species Chamaecyparis obtusa. Next base: position 243,305 of record BSBK01006638.1, read on the forward strand.
CAAGATCCGATGATTTAAATAACAATAAATTATAATTTCAATACTTCACTTGTAACATTCAAACTTATAAATTCTTTAAAAAAAGCATTACACCTATCAACAAATATAAATGCAAGGTATGCACCTTTATTTGAATTATATAACATGCCAGGTTGTCACGGAACCACTGGAGGAATTACACAGGTCACCAAAGGCAAACGCAGCACCATGATTTCACACACAACCCCTCAAAGGAATCATGCAGCCCACAAATACACAAGCAACCACAAAGGAAAGAGTCACGGCTTGAATATAGACTCCACGCAGCCTCTGGAAGAAGTCACATGACTTCCTGCAGCCCTTACGCAGCACCAAAAGAAAAAAGTGGCTTCCAGATACAACACGCCACCTTTTGAGAAACATTCACAGCCTTAATAAATTATTGGAGGCAGCTTGTACGGGCAGTTTGCAGCCTCTAAGGAGATACAACAGCCTCCTTGCACACAACCAGTAATCCAAAAGAAAAATCAATTCCAAGTTCTAAATAAATAATTTCGGAAATGCTCTTGCATGAAATTGGTATACTTCAGCACCAATTTGCAGCCATGAATTTATCAGAATATTCTCCCACAGAAACAATGCACAATTCACCACCGCAGGAATGATTCAAAGTGCAGCAGAGAGGAATCAGTCCTCAAACCCTTGTTGAAAGCTCTCAACAAAAGACTTCATAATTTTTATCAAAATAAAACAATGGATCCTCAAAAGTTCTTTTTCGAATTGTATATATAGCTTTTTTGGAAAAAGCTTCAAATTCACTTTTTTCACTAAAGAGGCTTTTTAAACACAACTCCATTTTATAACGTTAAGTTATAAAGTCATAAAGTTATTAAATTAAAATAATTTAATTTAATAACGATAACTTTAAAATAAAAAGCCTTTGAAGCCCACTGACTGCAACAAACTCATTTCTGATACTAGAGCCTCAAACTTCAACTGCCTTGCCAGAAATAGCCAACTGCCAAAAATAGACTTACTATAAATAGTAAGTCTCTCAAACTGGAGATCTCCTGAAACTCCAGAAACATCTAAAACCCCATGCAGACACCCTGCTAAACCTGGCCATACCCAAAATACCACTTACTAAAAATAGTAAGTTAACAAAACTGACCCGAACAAAGGGCAGACTTGCTAATGTGAGCCTCCAGAATGGAATCCCAATACTGGCTCCGCCAACTGACCCCCTTTGATCACCTGATTAGCTTGTGAGGGTCGCCAAACCAAGCTAATCCCAAGAGACTGAAAAACAGAGACATTACAGTATAGCAGCTGCAGACCACATAAAAATCAGAATTTGCAAGACAAAACAATTCAAACTTGGTTGTTGTAGTACAGAACAGATCCGTACAGCCTAGTACAGTCATGTTAGTCTTTATTTAAATAAAATAAAATCAGAATTATTTCTCATTTATTTTAATAAAGTTTATGCAAATAACATAATAGAAACCCTAAATGTTCGAACCATTTTGGAGGGCAAAAGGAAATGGAATAAAATAACAATTGGGGCAGCCATTTGATTCATTGAGAGATCAGTTTAACTTGTGCATTTTTTGAGTTGAACTCTGAGAAGGGTTTCTACAGCAGTTTGGTCTTCCAGGAACGAAAACTCTTGGAGGAATTGAGAGTTGGATGAAATCCCAACTCTCCTGGTGACAGGATTCAGCATATATCAGATTGGATATCAAAGTGGCATCAAAATTTCAGAGAGATCTTCAGATCAGACTTGGTTAGGGTAGAAATTAGTCTTCAGATTGCAGATCGGAGGGTTGGATGGCAGATTTACTACATTGCAATCACCTAAAGCTGGCTGTATTGGTGTGAACAATCAAGGGACGGGTGAAGTTTGAATTCAAGATGATAAAGTGAGTAATATGGAGTTTGAAATCAAGATGTCAAATTCGAACCGATCTAAATTCAATTGGTAAGGATCAGGCTTGAGCAAGACAAAAACCAAAGTTAAGCAATGAAAATGCCCCAGCGCGTGAGGAATTCTGATTTAAACAAGGAGAAAATGCAATGATTTTGACCAACCATAAGGAGAATACCGATTTGAATAAGCTGATGGCAAACGAAGTGCATTGTATTTGGCCCAATGGGGAAGAGATTTCCGAAAACTTGAGGCATTTAGCCCAGCTCCCCTTGAATTTCCGAAAGCACCTCATATGTTTTTGCCCAACTCTCCATGCTTTTCCGAAAATGACCTTGTAGTTCGCCCAACTAGGCCTTGGATTCCAAAAGAGGGCATGTACTTAGCGAAATCAGCATGCCATTTTCGAAAATCCCTTATGCACTTCGCTCAATCAATGTCAAAATTCTGCTCCAAGAAGTTGATCTTGCTCTTGAGATTTCTGAAATTCATGAAGTATCTTAGCCCAATCCACATCAAAATTTCGAAAAACATCCTATGTCTTTAGCCCAACCTATGGTAGATTCCTGCAAATGGCAAGATACTTTGCCCAAACTACACTTGATTTCTGAAAATGGACCTATGTCTTGCCCATTTCACATGTAATTTCCAAACTTTTCAAGACGTCCCACCCAATGAGGCCCCGATATCCGAAAATTCCCAGTCTTTTGCCCAATGAAACCCAGATTTCCATAACATGCATGTGTTTTAGCCCAACTAGGACCTGATTTCCGGAAGTGATAGGGTAATCTAGCCCAACTACATCAAGATTTCCACCCCTACTCATAGACTTCAGATTTCGATGGAAAATGCTAAGTATGGGTCAGCTATGTTAAAGAAATTAATTATTAAATGGAAGGTTAAAATTTGTGACTAAGGGCAAGCATAGATAAAGACACTGGACTCTTATTCGAAGTCAGATTTAGCCCAACCTTGAAACCTAGGCAAATCAATAAGTGCAAGCTCTAAATTCCCAAAGAGATCAGACATGATCAGGTATGAATTGTACAAATAAATAAAATTTTCAGATTCAAATCAGGCTTTCTAAGGTTCAAACCACTTCAGATCTGAGTTTTAAACTCAGAATTTCATCACAAACAAGAGGGTGAGTTTGGTTTCTTATCGTGATTATGAGATGGTGGAAGACTGTGTGCACTTTCAGACAAAGAGATTGAATGAAGATGGTGATTACGGTTGAACTATCTAAGTTTGAATTTTTCATTCATTTGGGTGAAATCAGATAGAAGTCTTGCATTTTGAATTCATTGAATATCTTTATTGAAGGTTCTGATTCCTCAAATACTAGTCCTTGCAGTTTAAGATAAATTGCAAGGTGTTTAATGAAATGATGTTGTTTGCAAGGTGAAAAGGAGCTGGGTAATTCAAGTGCAAGCACAATTTCAAGGAAATCATGAAGACATCAAGATTCCAAGTACATGTGCAAGTTCAAAGTCATGACAATGATAAAGGTTTCAAGGTGAAGAGCTTCAAAAGACAAAAGACTTCATGAAGATGAAGCAATTTGGGAATATGAGCCATCACAATGGACTAACAACTTGATAATGTTAAGTATCAAGAGATATTTTCTCATCACCAAGGGATTGATCAAGTCTATAAGATAAGCATGTTGAGGTGGCACCCATTCATCTTCAACCAATCAGATCATGCCAAACGTTCTCATAGAAGAGCTCAACATCATGTCCAAATTCATTGAATTTACCAAAGGGGAAAAAGTCATCTTGTACAAGAAGATTCGTTGTAAGCCCACATGGCATTTTATCATTGGCCCACTGATTGGTCTTTTTCTATAAGCTTCTACCTAATCCATTTTCCTATTGGCTCTTAAAGGAATTGTAATTTTCTATTGGCCCACAAGATGGTGCTTTGATGTAATTGGGTTAGAATTTAATAATTGTTAGTGGTGGTTGTAGGAACCCTAATTAGGGCTTTGGTGCATTAATTTGGGCCCTTGATCTTGAATCGGTCAGAGTCATTCAATGTACTTGGAGCCTCTATAAAAAGCTACCTCAAATCATTTGCAAACGAGCGACTTGTTGAGATTCTTGCAATAATACTACCAAGATTGTTCATAGTTCATTGTTGGTCTTCATGGTGAATCGCTTGTATGATTTTGGAATATTGCATGGTTTCTACATTTCCTCACTTAGAGTACGATTTACTTATGTCGATTAGAAAGAGTGTTTAGTTGCACGGAAGATATTTTGGATGCATCTTTGTGAAACTCGCTTTATCTATACCACTAGCAATTTGTTAATTGTAAGTTTGCCTTGCGTGGTCAACTAGAAGTTTAATGAGCTCTACTTTGATTATTGCTAGCCCATTGATATGTATCCATTGATTGTATTAATGTAATGGTAATAGTTTGAACATCTTACATTTACCTTAGGAGATTGCACTAGCTTGGTGGAAATCAATAGAAAAACTAAGTCTAGTAGAGTCACAAAGGCATTCATCATCTCTTGCATTCTAGGAGTAGAATAGCTTTCTAAACCCTTTATCCCTTTGCAATTTGTTTGGTCAAAGTAGTTGATGTCTATTGAGTGAACAGTGTAAGGCCCTTTGTGATACCCAACATATCACATCACAAAACTAAGTTATGTCCACAATAAGAAGGAAACTCGAGGTTGTATCATTTGATCACACAATCCATATGCATTGTTTAACATATGAGCTTCCTTGTTCAAGAGAGAGTTGGAGATTCGATGTTTCATTTTGAATACTAAGTATTTGATTCTATATGTTGAAGTGGTCATAAAACTTGCATCAACAGAAACTAACACTAGGTGGGCCCAACAAAAGTGCATTTGTGAAGATATCAACAAGTATGAGCTTTCAAGTTGCATTTGAGATGTGGTAGATCTCCTTTATGTTGAAAAATTTTTTAAAAATCAAAAAAGAAAAAAATCCAAAAAAGAAAGAGGCTTCTCAAGGGATGGGCAACAGTTTCAAGGTCAAGGCACTTGTCATGTCGATATTTCTCAACTTTAGGAGGCTTTGAATGCACAATTATATCCACAAAGTTTGTTCGAACTTGCATCACTAGGAAAGTGTACAATTCATGGGACAACTAAGCAAGATGAGATGAATTGTTTTACATTTTTGTCAAGAGTGAAGTTGGTATAACAAAGGAAGATGTTCTTTTGGGATTTCTTCAAACCAGTCCCATTTGTTGAGTCTAATGAGAGAGCTAATATGTTTTCAGATAATTTTAAGGAAATGATCAAGAAAGGATTAAGTGAAGAATCATTCATAGAAGATATGATGCTCTCTTGTTGGTGTAGACTACACCATTTGGCACATTTAGAATTCACAGGATATTATAAAGACAAGCAAGAGATGAGATGGTTTGATCTTAAACAATCAAGTACAAACAAGATTTGGTGTGTGTGTGATGTCCCCTTCTAGCTAGAGACATCATTCTAGCTATCGATTAGCCTATCATTGGACCCTCATAGGATAGTAGAGACGGATCGAGGGTCAATTTGTGCACAGAGGAGATATGCTTATCTGATGGTTCAACTTTTGCAGAGCTCAACACCCTTGATTTTGTATGGAGAGGTTTCAGACTCTGTTTGTTTGAGTTTTGCTATTTTTAGCAACTTTTAGAGTCATAGAGATGGTGTAATGTCCCCTTCTCGGCAATAGACCATTTAGATGTCGGATTAGTCTATCTAGCCATCCGGATGGACTAATGGCCGCTCTGGAAAGGATGTCAGCTAGTCACGTCGTTGTGCGAGCAAATATTAGTATTACGGGCTCAACTTATATAGTCAGAATCACTTTATTTATTAAAGTGTGTTATAAAGTCACTTTATGACTTATTATAAAGTCACTTTATTTTATAAAGTCACTTTATGTTATAAAGTCACTTTAAGTTGTAAAAGTCACTTAAGTGAGCTTTTATCCCACATTGCACAGCTTTTTGTATTTGCACTCACTTCGAGGTTATAAATGAGGAAAGTACACCTCGGTAAAAGCAGCATGAGATTGATATAAAAAAAAGAAAAGACATTCTAGTTGCGTTATGTGACTGGTTATTCCGAGGACGCAAACCCTCAGGAATTCAAGAAGAAGTTGGACATAGCCCCATCTCTCTTCAAGGTGGAGACATTCGGTTTTCACAAGGAGCTTCCTTGGACTGGTAAGAGATACCATTTCAGTTACAGCATTAATTGACAGGGAGTTTTATGCATTTGGAAAGGAGATTGGGAAGTCTAAGGCTCAGTAAGGAGATCACTTTCACCACCTTCAGCAACTGTTAGCAGGTCCTACGATAGATAGAAATATTGCCTCAACATCATTCTCAGTTGGGAGACAGATATTGGAAGTTCTCAGCGTATCCTAGGACAGTGTGGCAAAATATTGGAAATAAGAAAGTATCTAACGTGACTGGGTAAGCTTCCAGAAATGCAATAATAAAGTGGACACGAGCACAGGTGACAGGCAGAATACGTGCTCTGGCAATACACACCCGAGTTCTACCGTGAATGCCATCAGGTGTTTTCACAGACCAAGACTTCCTGCCAGTATATGATATCGGGTTCATACACTTCACGCCATAGCCGGAAATCTGAGAACGGCAGTCTGTGGTATTTCCCTCCACGTGAGTATTCAAACCAGCATCCTCAACGCACAAGAACATCAACTCAAGACAAGGGGGGGGGAACTAATGCTGTTGCATTCGCAATGTTTGTTGAACATCCGCATCGTCACACGGTTGACTCTTGGGCTTGCATACGGGTCACGCGACACAACTCCAACCACCACGTGGGTAGCTCCACAGGAGCAGTAAACTCCAGAACCTACGAGTCATCCAATCTGAAATCCTACGCATGTATACAGACGGTTGGTAGTCGTGAATCTCTGTTGGTTATTTATTATTGTAATACGAAAATGAATGTGATGTTACATCTCTCTGTTAATTGTTGAATGCTATATTATCCAGGGAGTTATTCTTTGTACTTTAGAAGCTCTTAGACATTGCATAAATTCCAAAAGTTATATTTGAAAATGCATACCATATTCAGCAACAAGGACAACATTAATTTGATGTTGGTATGAGTTAACGCACAGTAATCTTACCATCTTTAGAGAAAATACTGGCATGCTGTGATATACTAAACAGTAACGTTTATGAGAAAGTTATTTTGACAAATTCAATCCAGTTACATCAGAAATTTGAAAGAAGTTGGGCTTAGGAACACTTCAATGGTATCAGAGCCTAAGGTCTTGCCAACCTTGTGGGCTTTTATTTTCAGTATTTGGTAATGCAGTTCCGGCATGCACGGTAGACGCACAGTTTATAATTTCAGACATAATAGGGCTGAACAGGGACAATCGGAACCATCGGTACATGTAGACATTGAAAACAGTCATACAGAGGAAGACGAGCATATTATTTTTGAACAGGGCACTAGAGGTATAGGTATGGCAGATGAGGACAGAGAAGTCAGAGAGACGATGAGGGCTCTTCGCGATGGACAGAACCACATCGCTGATGTGTTACACCAGCTCACAGGGGTTATGCAGCAGTTGACAGTAGCAGCTGGGAGGTCTAGGAGCCATCACAGTGGTGGTGGTAGTGTAGCAAGGTCACCGAGAGCAGCTTTAGCAGCTACTCGCACTACAGATAGGCCCCTTATGCCCACATTCGCCAGAAATAATGCCGAGGAAGAGGTAGCCCAGCTCGAAGCAGCAATTGCACTTCCTAACAATGTTGCAGCCGCACATAATGAGTGGGACTTGTTACCTGACCATGTCAAGGCTGACTTGTCATTTGTGCAGTATCTGACTCAAAGGAGAGATTATGAGAGAGTGCAGCAGGACAGGAGACCCAGGGGTCCCAACAGAGATCTTAAGCATGCTATGAATAAGTTGACTCCCCATTTTTTATGGCAGCGGTAAGACGTCCGCCAGAGCTTGGATTCACAAGCTAGATACTTTCCTGACCCTAAAGCCTATGTCGGAAACGGAGGCGATTAAGTTCGCAACCATGCATTTAGAGGGTGCAGCATACGATTGGTGGCATCATGGTCTCGTCACCCAGGATCACGGGTTGATTACATCCTACAAGATCTTCAGCACTAAACTGATCACCCACTTTGACCGTAAGGACATTGAGGTCTACTACAGGGAGTTAGCTCAACTGAAGCAGAGTGGATCACTATATTGATGAGTTTCAGAGGGTATCTATTATGGTTCCGGATAAGGCAGAGAAGAGGAAGGTTATGTTGTTTATTGAGGGGCTTCAGGATAAGTTCAGAAGGCTGGTTAGAGTCCTCAAGCCAGACACTTTAGATGACGCCATTAAATTGACACATGACTTGGACTCACCGTCATCCATCCTACAACCACCGAAGAAAACCTTCAAGGGGTCTTCTTCTTTTCAGAGAAAAAGAAACCGGGATAAGAGCACACCTCTCAGACTTGACTTCGAGACTCGGAATGAGTTGAGAAGGAAAAAGTTATGCTTCACATGCAGGGAGCCTTGGGCTCCAGATCATAGGTGCCATGGGAAGGGCCAGGTACACTATATTGAGGTGATAACTAATGATGAGGATGATCAGCAGGAGGACAGTGGAGATGAGAGCAGCGAGACAAAGGCTCAGGATGAGCGTACAGTAGAGAGGAAGAAGAAGGGAGTGCGTACGGGGCAGCCCCCTATTACTTTAGCATCCCTCTCGGGTATTCCCACCTGTCACTCTTTTAGGCTCAAGGGAGTGGTTAGAGGACAGCAGATTATGTCTACTTGACACAGGTGCTACACACAATTCCATTAGCACCAATTTGGTTTCCAGGAGGGAACTTCTGATAGATAGCATTTCAGAGTTTGAGGTCAAGGTGGTCGGGGGAGACTTACTAAGTTGCACAAGGAAGATCTCAAGTCTTCAGATTCATTTCAGGGATTACCTCCTAGAGGCGGATTTTTACGTCATCGACTTAGATAGTCTCGACGCCATTCTCGGCATGCAGTGGCTACAGACCCTCGAGCGGTATACTATTGATCATCAGTAGAGGCAGTTAGAGTTTATGAAGGACGATCAGTTGGTTACACTTAAGGCCATGATAGATAGTGGATCGCAGGTAGTTTCAGCTCAAAGGATGGAGGCCATCTTCAGACATGGCAGCATGGAGTGGGCAGCTCAATGCTTCATTTCTTCCAGTCCTTCACTGGATTCAGGGCAGCAGATTCACGCTGACATACAGGGGGTGTTGGATAGGCACAAGTAGGTTTTTGAGGACATCCCTCCGAGCATACCTCCAGACAGGGGCTTCGAGCATATCATAGAGTTGGAGGGGGCCAAACCCGTAATCACCACTCCTTATCGTCACCCTAGACATTACAAGGAGGAGATTGAAAAGGCGATTAAAGAGCTACTGGACATGGGGCACATCAGACCTAGTTCTAGCACTTTTGCATCTTCTGTAGTTTTGGTGAAGAAGGATGGTACTCTTCGCATGTGTATTGATTACCGTGCCTTGAATAAAAGAACCATCAAGAACAGGTACCCTATTCCCAGGATTGATGAGCTCTTAGATGAGCTACATGGAGCTGTTTCTTTTTCGAAGATTGATCTTCAATCCGGGTATCACCAGATACGTGTCCGAGATGAGGATGTCCATAAGACAGCCTTCAGATGCCACTACGGACACTACGAGTTTTTAGTGATGCCTTTTGTGCTCACTAATGCACCCGCCACCTTTCAGTCCTGCATGAACCATATTTTTAAAATACAATTGTGCAAGAGCGTTCTTGTATTCTTTGATGACATCCTAGTCTACAGCAGGACATGGGCAGAGCACTTGCAGCACTTGGAGGAGGTCCTGAGCATCATGGAGAGCCAGTCTCTATTTGCGAAGGGATACAAGTGTGAGTTCGAACTGACAGAGATTCTCTATTTGGGGCATGTGATAGGAGCAAATGGGGTTATGGTGCACCAAGAGAAGATTCAGGCTATACAGGATTGGCCACCTCCACGCAATGTATCAGATTTGAGAGGATTCCTGGGCTTGTGTTCATACTACAGGAGATTTGTTAAAGGGTTCTCTCAGACAGCGGCTCCTCTCACCAACCTTACCCGGAAGGGAGCTTTCAGGTGGACAATTGAGGCCAAGACTGTCTTTAACAGGCTCAAGACCGTTATGAGCACTTGTCCGGTTTTGGCTCTACTGGATTTCTCTCAATCCTTCGTCCTAGAGTGTGATGCTTTGGGGAACGGAATTGGCGCTGTGTTAATGCAGGACAGGCACCCCATAGCTTTCAAGAGCAGGAAGCTCAAGGATAATGAGAGACTTTATTCCACCTATGACAAGGAGATGCTTGCCATCATGCACACCTTGGCTAAATTTAGACAGTACTTGGTGGGTGGCAAATTCACAGTTAGAACAGATCACAATAGTCTACGCTACTTCCTGGAGCAGAAGGAGTTGAATGAGAGACAACAGAAATGGGTCAGTAAGATTCAGGCCTACGATTTCGACATCGAGTATGTCAAGGGAAAGAATAATGTGGTAGCTGACGCACTCTCTAGGAGACCTTCAGAGGCGAGTTGTTGTGTATTATCGGAGATTTCCGCTAATTGGAAATCCCTATTGCTGGTTGAGTATTCCAACAATACTCAGACCTGTCAGATTTTGGATGGACAATTCCCAGATAGCAGGTACCGAGTGGTTGATGATATCATCTTTTATAAGGACCAGATTTACTTGGTGCATGGTTCTTAGCACAAGGTTAAGATTCTGAGGGCTGTTCATGATGCGCCCACAGCGGGACATCCAAGATTCTTCAAGACTTAACACGCAGGTCAGAGAGAGGTTCTCCTGGAAGGGCCTCAAGGATGACGTACTCTAGTATGTCAGAGAGTGCCAGACTTGTCAGCAGAACAAGTCAGAGCACGAGCATCCAACAAGTTTATTGCAGCCCCTTCCCATCCCAGCTCGGAAATGGGAAGGCATATCGATGGATTTCATCATAGGGTTACCGTGAGTGCAGGGCAAGAACAACATTTATGTGGTGGTCGATAGACTCACCAAGTTCGCTCACTTCTTTGCTATTGCCACGGATTGGTCGGCTTCTCAAGTGGAGGAGTTATTTTTTCGCGAAGTATTTAGATTGCATGGTCTTCCTAAGACCATTGTGAGCGACAGGGACAGCAAATTCCTTAGCACTTTTTGGCAGGAGTTGTTCAGATTGGCCGGCGCCGAATTGACTCCTAGTACTAGTTACCACCCGTAGACAAATGGTCAGACGGAGATTGTGAATAGGTGGGTGGATAGTTATCTTCGGAGTTATGTAGCAAGACAACAGGCTTGGGTCCGATGGTTGTACATGGGGGAATTCTGCTACAACTCTACTTATCACATGACGATTGGCATGTCACCCTTTCGAGCTCTATATGGCAGCGAGCCGCTTTCGTTTATAGATCTGGCTCTACAGGACAGCAGGGCACCCATCGCGAGAGACTGGTTGCAGGATCACCGGGATACTCCGATCTCTTAGAGAGAACATCCAGAGAGCCCAAAATCAGCAGAAGCTCTATGTTGATCCGCACAAGATAGAGCGGAGTTTTGAGATAGGCGATATGGTCTATCTTCGTTTACAGCCCTATAGACAGAGCTCCCTAAAGCGGAGTGGATCAGAGAAGCTCAGGCCCAAATTTTATGGCCCCTTCCGCATCTTGAGGAGAGTTGGCGAGGTAGCTTACGAGTTAGAGCTTCCATCAGACAGTAGGATCCCCAATGTTTTCCATGTTTCTTGCCTCAAGAAGGTAATAGGGCAACAGATAGTGGTCTCAGACGGGTTACCCCCATTGGATGAGGAGGGTAAATTGACTTTATTTCCAGCAGAGGTTATTGAGGTCAGAGAAAGGAAGATGCGGAACAGGACCGTCCGTGAGTATCTGATTCGGTGGAGGGATCTACCTTACGAGGATGCCACTTGGGAGGGTGAGTCGATCTTGCAGCACCCAGCATTGAGATTGCTTGAGGGAAAGCAATCCCGGGAAGAGAGGACTGTAATGTCCCCTTCTCGGCAATAGACCATTTAGCTGTCGAATTAGTCTATCTAGCCATCCGGATGGACTAATGGCCGCTCTGGGAAGGATGTCAGCTAGTCACGTCGTTGCGCAGGCAAATATTAGTATTACAGGCTCAGCTTCTATAGTCAGAATCACTTCATTTATTAAAGTGTGTTATAAAGTCACTTTATGACTTATTATAAAGTCACATTATTTTATAAAGTCACTTTATGTTATAAAGTCACTTTAAGTTGTAAAAGTGACTTAAGTGAGATTTTATCCCACATTGCCCAGCTTTTTGTATTTGCACTCACTTCGAGGTTATAAATGAGGAAAGTACACCTCGGTAAAAGCAGCATGAGATTGATATAAAAAAAAAAGAAAAGACATTCTGGTTGCGTTATGTGACTGGTTATTCCGAGGATGCAAACCCTCAGGAATTCATGAAGAAGTTGGACGTAGCCCCAGCTCTCTTCAAGGTGGAGACATTCAGTTTTCACAAGAAACTTCATTGGGCTGGTAAGAGATACCATTTCAGTTACAGCATTAATTGACAAGGAGTTTTATGCATTTGGAAAGGAGATTGGGAAGTCAGACTCAGTAAGGAGATAACTTTCACCCCCTTCAGCAACTATTAGCAAGTCCTACGATACATAGAAATATTGCCCCGGCATTATTCTTAGTTGGGAGACAGATATTGGAAGTTCTCAGTGTATCCTAGGACAATGTGGCAGAATATTGGAAATAAGAAGAGTATCTAATGTGACTGGGTGAGCTTCCAGAAACGCAATAATAAAGTGGTAGACACGAGCACAGGTGACAGGCAGAATACGTGCTCTGGCAATACACACCCGAGTTCTACCATGAATGCCATCAGGTGTTTTCATAGACCAAGACTTCCTGCCAGTATATGATATTAGGTTCATACACTTCACGCCATGGTCGGAAATCTGAGAACGACAGTCTGTGCTATTTCCCTTCACGTGAGTATTCAGACCAGCATCCTCAACGCGCAAGAACATCAGCTCGAGACAAGGGGGTGGAACTAACGTTGTTGCATCCGCAGTGTTTGTTGAACATCCGCATCATCACACGGTTGACTCCTAGGTTTGCATACGGGTCACGCGACACAGCTCCAGCCACCACGTGGGTAGCTCCACAGGAGCAGTAAACTCCAGCACCTACAGGTCATCCAATCTGCAATCCTACGCATGTATACAGACGGTTGGTAGTCATGAATCTCTGTTGGTTATTTATTATTGTAATACGAAAATGAATGTGATGTTACATCTCTTTGTTCATTGTTGAATGCTATATTATTTGGGGAGTTATTCTGTGTACTTTAGAAGCTCTTAGACATTGCATAAATTCTGAAAGTTATATTTGAAAATGCATACCATATTCAGCAACAGGGACAACGTTAATTTGATGTTGGTATGAGTTAAAGCACAATAATCTTACCATCTTTAGAGAAAATACTGGCATGCTATGATATACTAAACAGTAACGTTTATCAGAAAGTTATTTTGACAAATTCAATCCAGTTACATCAGAAATTTGAAAGAAGTTGGGCTTAAGAACACTTCAGATGGACCCCTGCTATTTTTAGAAATATTATTTGATCACATGGGAAATTATTATGCCAAGTCCAGTTCCAAACGGTTAAGCCAGATTCGCATTTTTGAGGGAGTTATTCAGTTTTCGGTGATTATATATTAATTAAATGGCAAAGGATTTAATATTAAGTTGTAAATTGACTTTATATTAAATCACTTAAGTGATGGGTCTTAAAATCATGAAGGGGGCCAAATTAATGTATTAATTTATTGGCATGTTTTCCTAAGTCTAAATCATTAAATTTATTTAATGATTATATTTTTAATGCCTTGAAAAAAGAAATTGCAGCTTTTCAAAGAATTGTGAATTAGGGTTGGAAAGCCTATTTATGCTTGTTGGGGAAAGAAGAAAGGCATCCATTGTTATTGTTATTGATTATTGCTTCTTGCTCTGAGCTCTAGACAAGGGTTTCAGCATTTCACCATTGGAGAAATGTAGTTTTCTTCTGTGTTCGCCATTTGAGCCAGTGAAATACCTGGTGAATCTGGTATTGTGGAGAGGGTCTCATCCAGAGATTCTTATTGTGCTTCAGCAAGGATTTTACTCGCAGTTGTGGAAAGATAATATCGGCTGGCAGTTGGGGATTGACGAAGACAGATTATATCATATAGAGGCTGAAACATGGGTATAAGAGACAGAACGACATCTTCAGCATTTACTACTTCAGCAAATAAATAATTACAGCAGCACATGATAGTCTTATTCCAGATTTTTTTCTTATGTAGTTCATAGTTGTCTTTGGTGATATTTTTCCAATAAAAGATTGTTTGGATTTTACTTGTATTTCATTAGAAAATAAATAGAAGTTGCAACAGTATTTCAAATTGTTTTAGAATTTCAGATTATGGTATATTTGCTTTTTGCTCTAAAACTTGTGAAAACCACAAAAAATTATAAACTTTCAAACAAATATTGAGACAAAACAACTTCAGGAATTAGAGCTTGTGAAGGGTTCTTACAGTGGTATCAGAGCTAAATCATGCCATCCTGAAGGTTTAGTTATTACATGCAGCCAGAGCAGGTTGGTTCACACAGGTATTATACACGCAGGAGAGCCTTACTTGAAGGCGAACAGGTTTTAGAACAATCGGTCATCATGGGTGACAAGTGCGACGGTAGCCCACCCAGGGTAAACAGGAATGATGAAGACAAGGAAACCAGAGAGTTTTTTAGAACTATGGCAACAGGGCAGCAGCAGGTGGCCCAAGCATTACAGGCACTAACTACCATGATGGAGCGGATGAATCCACCTAACAGGCACAATAGGGAACAGGAGGATAACAGGAGTGCTATAGGTTCTCCACGGGCACAGAGGACACACTCTAGGACAGCAAATAGACCCACACGTCCTACCTTTGTTAGGGAGGAACCAATGCAGGATCCAATAGAGTAAGCTGGGGATGAGATGTTTACAGACATCCTTATGGCTGCAAATGATGAGTGGGAACCATTGGCCCCACATGTGCGAGAGAGGATGACCTTTGAAAAGTTTGTGAACCAAAGGAGAGAACACTACCGTGCAGTCAAATAGGATAGGAGACCAAGGGGGTAGAATAATGAACTAAAGCGTGCTACAGGCAAGCTTTCCTTGTCCACTTTTGATGGTAGTGGTAGATTGATAGCACAAGCTTGGATCCACAAGCTTGATACTTTTCTAGCATTGAGGCCTATGACAGAGATTGAGGCAATAAAATATGCCACTTTACATTTGGAGGGAGTAGCAAACGATTGGTGGTATCACGGGTTGATCACTCTTCAGCACAACCAGGTGACTTCTTACCGGGACTTCGTGGACAGATTGGTCAAAAGGTTTGATAGGAAAGATCCAGAGGTATACTTTAGAGACCTGGCACAACTCAAACAAACAGGGAGCTTAGAGCATTTTATTAATGAGTTTCAGCGGTCCTCAGTTATGGTGCCAGACATATCAGAGAGGAGGTTAATAGTATTATTTACTGAAGGCTTAGCCGAACCAGTTAGAGGTTGGGTAAAGGCTTTTGATCCGTTCACATTGAATGATGCTATGAAGAAAGCCAGAAGCATGGAGCATGCAGTCCCAGTGAACAAATTTCAGCCCAAGACAGCTTCCTCCAGCAAGGACAATAAGCCATTCTTGAAGAAACTAGAGAGGACTGAATTTAAACCCGAAAATAGAGATAAATCTTTTACATCTCTTGACAGGGAGACACTTAATGATTTGCGGAAGAAGAAATTGTGTTTCTATTGCAAAGGACCTTATGACATGAACCGTAATTCTACTTTAAGACCCAAGGGCAAAACAAACAGGGTTATGTGGGCTTATTATGAAGATTCTGATTCTGAAAATTCAGACCAGCAATCTGAAAATGAGGGATCAACTGAAGAAAAGGAAAGCACAGATGATGAAAAGCTTAACCAAATGGCTACAGGTGATGAAAAGATTGAGGGTAGACTTAAGGAGGCCCGACTCACCAGTGTGCAGCAGGAGGGATCATTCAGGATGAGAGGAGTATTGGCAGGGCAGCGAGTTATCACCTTGCTCGATACGGGTGCCACTCATAATTTTATTGATTCCAGGATAGTTGAGAGACGTGGGATTCAGACAGAGCAGTTTGAGGGTCTGAGAGTGAGGGTAGCTGATAGCTACGTCCTCAAATGTGATAGGAAGATTACAAGTCTACCCCTGAGGATTAATAACTTTGACTTCAAAGCTGATTTTTATGTTGTAAACATGGGTGACACAGATCTAGTACTTGGTATGACTTCGTTGCATGACATTGGAGTGTTCACTCTCGATCTGAGAGACATGGAGATGAAATTTCAATCGGATGGAAAGACACATATACTTAAGGCCATCCGTGACAATGAGTTTAAGATGATGTCTTGCAGACGCATGGGGAGCTTACTTAGACATGACCAGGTTGAGTGGGCAGCCCGTTGCACTTTGATGCCATCACAGGGGGAGCAACATTCCGAGTATCATCCAGACATACAGGCGCTGAGAATCAAGCATAGTAAAGTGTTCAGTGACATTCCACCAGGTAGTCCTCCTGATAGAGGTATTGAGCACATCATTGAGTTGGAGGAGGGTGCCAAACCCATTATGATTACACCCTACAGACATCCAAAGAGATTGAAGGATGAGATTGAGAAAACCATCAAGGAACTACTTGCTATGGGGCACATTAGACCAAGTAAGTCTCCTTTTGCTTCTTCTATGGTTTTGGTGAAGAAGAAGGATGGTACTCTTAGGATGTGCATAGATTACAGGGTCCTGAATAAGAAGACTATCAAAAACAGGTACCCCATACGACGGATTGATGAGTTATTAGATGAGTTACACGGAGCATGCTTCTTCTCCAAAATTGATTTGAGATCAGGGTATCATCAGATCCGAGTCAGAGAGCAAGATATAGAGAAGACGGCATTTCAGTGTCATTGTGGCCATTTTGAGTTTGTAGTTATGCCATTTGGGCTAACTAATGCTCCAGCCACTTTTCAGTCCACGATGAACACGGTCTTTCAGCCTCGGTTGAGGAAATTTGTGTTAGTCTTCTTTGATGACATCCTGGTGTATAGTAGGACATGGGATGAGCATGCACGGCACTTAGACACTGTGTTGAGCACTTTGAGCAGGAAATCCTTATATGCAAAGGAGTCTAAATGTGATTTGGGATTATCAGAGTTATTATATCTGGGTCACATTATCAGTGCACAAGGAACACACATGGATCCTGAAAAGATTCGTGCTATTGTCGAGTGGCCTACTCCAGTAAACCTGACACAGTTGAGAGGATTTTTGGGGTTGTGTGGGTTCTACAGGAGGTTTGTTAGTGGATATTCCAGGCATGCAGCACCCTTGACGGATTTGATGAGGAAGGGGGCTTTCTTGTGGACTCCTAAGGCACAAGAGTGTTTTGATAAATTCAAGGAGTTGATGACTTCTTGTCCAGTGTTAGCACTACCAGATTTCAGTAAACCATTTGAGCTTCATTGTGATGCATCTGGTGAGGGCATTGGAGCGGTGCTTATGCAAGACAAGCACCCGATTGTGTATGAGAGTAGGAAGCTCAGGGGACCTGAGAGGAGCTTCAGCATTTATGATAAGGAAATGTTGGCCATAATGCATGCTTTGGCCAAATTCAGGCAGTATTTAGCGGGCAGCAAATTTAGCATAAAAACAAACCACAATAGCCTGAAGCATTTCCTGGGGCAGCGAGATCTTAATGACAAGCAGCAAAAATGGGTATGTAAATTACAGGCATATGACTTTGATATTACCTATTTGAAGGGGACACAAAATGTAGTAGCAAATGCCTTGTCACGAAGACCCCACTTGAGCTTGATGACGGATATATCAGAGGACTGGAGACATTTGATCCTTGCAGAGTATGCAAAGGATACATGGGCATTAGGATTCATAGACGGATCGGTTCAGGATAGTGATTTCGCTCTTACGAATGAGCTCATCATTTACAAAGGGCGCATTTATTTGGTGCCAAGGTCAAAGGTGAGGAGGATGGTGTTGAGAGTTTATCACGACTCACCTATGGCAGGACATCCAAGTTTTTATAAAACCTAACAGCAGATTCGTGAGCGCTTTTCTTGGAAAGGGCTCAAGGCTGAGGTGTTACAGTATGTTAGAGAGTGTCCTACTTGCCAGTAGAATAAACAAGAGCACTCTTATCCAGCCGGTTTACTTCAACCACTTCCGATTCCTGACAGGAAGTGGGAGTGTTTGTCCATGGACTTCATCATAGGATTATTGAGAGCCCAGGGCAAAGATTGTATATATGTTGTTGTTGATCGGCTTACGAAGTTTGCCCACTTCTTCCCGATCACTGCTACATGCACTGCTACCCAAGTGGCAGATTTATTCTTCAAAGAGGTATTCAGGTTGCATGGCTTACCTCGAAGCATTGTCAGTGACAAGGACAGCAAATTTATAAGTCACTTTTGGCAGGAGTTATTCAGATTGTGCAGGACAGAGCTCACTCCGAGTACTAGCTACCACCCCCAAACAGATGGACAGACTAAGATAGTCAACAAAAGGGTGGAGGGATACCTCAGGAACTACATAGCAGGGCAGCAAAAGGCTTGGGTTAAGTGGATTTACCTATGTGAGTATTGCTACAATTCCACTTATCACATGTCTATTCAGATGTCACCTTTCATGGCATTGTATGGATATGAAGCACCCAATTTCATGGATCTTTTGCTGAGCGACAGTAGGGTGCTTAGTGCT
This sequence comes from Chamaecyparis obtusa, assembly GCA_027943335.1. Lineage (NCBI taxonomy): Eukaryota > Viridiplantae > Streptophyta > Pinopsida > Cupressales > Cupressaceae > Chamaecyparis > Chamaecyparis obtusa. The sequence goes on from BSBK01006638.1 coordinate 262,128, forward strand.
GGAGACTTGTTACAGGAGAGCCAGGACATTGTAAAGGCTCTTAAGGAGAATATTACTAAAGCACAGAATCAGCAGAAGCAATATGCGGATCAAAAGAGGACTGAGCGGATTTTTGAGGTAGGGGATATGGTGTACTTGATGTTACAGCCTTATCGCCAGTCCACTCTTAAAAGGAGTGGTGCCGAGAAACTGAAGCCACAATACTATGGACCTTTCAGGGTGATCAAGAGAGTTGGAGAGGTGGCGTATGAGTTGGATTTACCGGCAGAGAGTAAAATCCATAATGTTTTTCATGTGTTACGTATCAAAAAGGCATTAGGACACCAAATTGTTCCTTCTACAGTGCTTCCACCCTTGGATGATGAAGGGAAGTTGGTTTTAGTGCCCGAGGCTATTTTGGAGTTTAGGGAGAGAAACTTGAGGAGGTGCCCTATCAGAGAGCACTTGGTGAAATGGAAGGACATGCCGATTGAGGATGCCACTTGGGAGAGCGAGAAGATTTTACAGCATCCAGAGTTGAGATTGCTTGAGGACAAGCAATTTCAGGAAGGGCGGACTGTGATGTCCCCTTCTAGCTAGAGACATCATTCTAGCTATTGATTAGCATATCATTGGACCCTTGTAGGCTAGTAGAGACGGATAGAGGATCAATTTGTGCACAGAGGAGATATGCTTATCTAATGGTTCGACTTTTGCAGAGCTCAGCACCCTTGATTTGGTATGGAGAGGTTTCAGACTCTGTTTGCTTGAGTTTTGCTATTTTTAGCAACTTTTATAGTCATAGAGATGGACCCCTGCTATTTTTAGAAATATTATTTGATCACATGAGAAATTATTATGCCAACTCTAGTTCCAGACGGTTAAGCCAGATTCGCATTTTTGAGGGAGTTATTCAGTTTTCGATGATTATATATTAATTAAATAGCAAAGGATTTAATATTAAGTTGTAAATTGACTTTATATTAAATCACTTAAGTGATGGGTCTTAATATCATGAAGGGGGCCAAATTAATGTATTAATTTATTGGCATGTTTTCCTAAGTCTAAATCATTAAATTTATTTAATGATTATATTTTTAATGCCTTGAAGAAAGAAATCGCAGCTTTTCAAGGAATTGTGAATTAGGGTTGGAAAGCCTATTTATGCTTGTTGGGGAAAGAAGAAAGGCATCCATTGTTATTGTTATTGATTATTGCTTCTTGCTCTGAGCTCTAGACAAGGGTTTCAGCATTTCAACATTGGAGAAATGTAGTTTTCTTCTGTGTTCACTATTTGAGCCAATGAAATACCTGGTGAATCTGGTATTGTGGAGAGGGTCTCATCCAGAGATTCTTATTGTGCTTCAGCAGAGGATTTTACTCGCAGTTGTGGAAAGATAATATCGGCTGGCAATTGGGGATTGACGAAGACAAATTATATCATATAGAGGCTGAAACGTGGGTATAAGAGACAGAACGACATCTTCAGCATTTACTACTTCAACAAATAAATAATTACAGCAGCACATGACAGTCTTATTCCAGGTTTTTTTTTTATGTAGTTCATAGTTGCCTTTGGTGATATTTTTCCAATAAAAGATTGTTTGGATTTTACTTGTATTTCATTAGAAAATAAATAGAAGTTGCAATAGTATTTCAAATTGTTTCAGAATTTCAGATTATGGTATATTTGCTTTTTGCTCTAAAACTTGTGAAAACCACAAAAAATTATAAACTTTCAAACAAATATTGAGACAAAACAACTTCAGCAATTAGAGCCTGTGAAGGGTTCTTACAGTGTGCCTTTAACGAATGAATTTGGCATCAAAGGAAGGCAACAAGGATAACATTCGGCACTCAAGTTGGACACCAAAAGATGAACATATTGCATACTCATCTAATGAAGAAGAAAAAAACTTGCAAGAGGACGGCATGGTCAAACTTAATGACCAAGACAATCAAGTGGAAGATGAACTTTCATGCATTACACCACAAGAGGAAGGCGTTAAAAAGACAATCAAGGAATCAATAGAATAAATTCAAGGAAGAGGAATGATAGCAAGTGAAGATCAACATCTGGGAGTGCTTAAGTATGAAGAACTACAAGTTGTTGTCCCAAAAGATGATCATCAAGGGTATGGAGTAAAAGACTTATCACAACAAGGAAGAAATAATTTCAATATGCCTCAAGACAATGAAATCCTTAGTGAATTATCATTTGTACTACAAAAGGATATCCTTGAATATGAATTGCAAGCAACCTCAAGCGTCCTTGGAGAGGAAGGCAATCAAGTTGACAGATTGAATGACGATTTACAAGCTATCATAAATCAGCCTAAATTGAATGACAAATTACAAGCTATCATAAATCAGCCTAAATATGAAGAACAATTTGACAAGGCACTGAAAGGCATAATCACCACAATACTTTTCAGGGGGGTGCTAAAAGATTTGATGGAAAAGGTACAAAAGGAGTCAAAAAGGCTTTCACCATCTCTTGCATTCTATGAGTAGAATAGCTTTCTAAACCCTTTATCCCTTTGCAGTTTATTTGATTCAAAGTAGTTGACATTGAAGTCCATTGAATGAATAGTGTAAGTCCCTTTGTGATATTAGCATATCACATCATTACAACTGAGTGAAAGTCCACAACTAAAAGGAACCTTGGGGTTGTCTCAATTCTCAATTGTTTACACAATCCATTTAGCATATGAGCTTCCTTGTTCAAGAGAGAGTTGGAAATTTGGTGTTTCATTTGAAATGCTAAGTATTCAATTCTGCATGTTGAAGTGGTCATAAAACTCCCATCAACAGATCCGCTTTCTTTTCTCCCTCTATTGGTACCTCTGCTCTCTTTCACGCATCAAAGAAACCCACAGCTGGCAGGATTTATGGCTCTGATACAACTGAAATGTCCTCAACCAATTTTATGATAGAGTTTATTTTCTAACTAAATTAATTACACAATCTGATTTGAACAACTTCTCAGGCCCTAATACTAAACTTACAACAATGCAAATATGAAAGATACTCACTAATGCCCAGATCACACAATAGATAGCTTCAATATATTTTTTAGAATGCATTGTTTATTCTCATTTTACCAGTAGATTTAATAGTTAGGTCAGAATGCAACACCAAAACAATTCCTCACAGATATTTGACTCCAATGCAATCAATAACAATTGGGAACATTAACACTGTAACATCCCCTTTGGAACAACTTTTTTGAAACAGTGGTTTCTGGTTTAATGTGCCCTAAATGGTTTCTAGTTTAATGTTTTCTGGTTTATTGTGCCCTAAGTGGTTTTGGTTCTAAAACAATGGTTTCTGGTTAATTGTGCCCTAAATGGTTTTGTTTTCTGGAACAGTGGTTTCTGATTATTGAGCCCTAAATGGTTTATGGTTTTGTGCTTCGTTATTTATGGAAATGTTAATTTATGTTATTGCTAATTAAATAATCAAAGAATGAATTATTTGGAAACCATGCGCCATATTAATTTATCTGGATCTAGATTAGACGCTATGTATCTTGATTTATGGAAACAAGGAAATGAATAAATGGACTAACTACTCCTATGTGGAAGTGGATGCAGGAACGACAGGGACACCCAGAAAAGGGGAAAAGATAACACCAGGAAAGGGGGAAAGAATAGAGAAAGATCAGATGAGGAACTGGATTCTGAAATGGTAAGGGATTTGGAATATCCAATTGGCCACACCCTATTAGGGGTCGTTAGAAAATTGTCTTTTCTAGCAAGGACTGCGTTTAGGATGGGATATAGCGAACTCCTAGAGTAACTTCTCGGTCAATGTTATTTTGTCCTTTAGTTATGACCGTATGTGCCGATTTAGGGAGGTGTGATCACGCTATCACTTTAATATCTTTCAACTTGAGTAAATAAATTTTGTAAGCCTTTATCTTCTCATTGTAGGATAATTATTAAGTACAATTATGAATTATGGGAGTCCATAATATAACCCAACCTCGTTATATTTGCAATTGACGTAAACTTACTATATTAAGTCCTTCGTTTCTTTCATCTTACCTTATTGTGGGACGGAATATTAGTAATGTTGTCTAATCATTTGTTTTCGTATTAAGTTCCTTTTTGGATTATTTCATGTTAAGTACTTGATCTAGTAAAATTTAATCTTCTATGTCTACCTTAGAGAATCAAACTCATGAAGGTGATTCTTATCTTTTAGTCATTATTTTATTTTCGGTCTCCTTAATTCACCACCTAGTCATTGCCGCAAGACATAAAGAGATCCGGCTTGAAACGAATTGAACGGGAATTATTAAATTGGAAATCCGGCACCTAAAGGATGCGTTTCTTGATGATGTGTTCTACACGTTGGGTGATGGCGTAATTATAGAGCCACTTCATCATCTTTCGAACGGGAGTAGTTAGGGATGGAAAGCTTCTGTTAGTAGGGGAGTCGTCATATCTAAAAATTATAGGAAGACGAATTGAGGTAGAGGGAGGAAATAGAAAGGAGATCCGCACGACTGAGTTCAGTGTGAGACTGCAGACGTATTTAAACAGGCATGGCTTCTCTTCCTGCGTTTGTTTTTGTTTGAAAGAAGTCTCTTGAGCTTTCTTTATTGCAATGCTTGGACATGCGTAAGCTGCAAACTATGAGTATGCTAAATGCAATAATAGAAAAATGGATATATGTTATCGTGTTCTTTATGATTGTTTACCGGCATACCTGAGTTGCAGTTATAAGTTTACGAAATCTTAAATAGAACCAGTGTGGTTAATGGGAGATATATCCTTGAGTCTTTACGTTCATTCTACAGACTTGTTTTGTTTATTGTTGTCTTTGCCTGCATTCGTATTGTTAAACTTTGTCGAGAATAGAATCGTTATGTACACGGGTGGTGTCTTTTCTTAAGTCTATACGTTCATTCTACAGACTTGTTTTGTTTACTATTGTCTTTACCTGCATTCGTATTGTTAAACTTTGTCGAGAATAGAATCGTTATGTACACGGGTGGTGTCTTTTCTTAAGTCTATACGTTCATTCTACAGACTTGTTTTGTTTATTGTTGTCTTTACCTGCATTCGTATTGTTAAACTCTGTAGAGAATAGAATCGTTATGTACACAGGTGGTGTCTTTTCTTGAGACTATACGTTCATTCTGCAGACTCTTTTGATATTCTTCAACATTGTTCCGAACTCACCCTTGTTAACCAGATAGTCTGGCACAGCATAAGCTTAGTATCAAATGAAGCTTTACAGGACCCCTACAATTTTGTCTATTGAATTCTTGCTTCGGATTCCTCTGGCTTCACCGAGCTCATATAGGCCCTGACAATTCTTTATTGAGCGGGTGGAACGCGACAGAGTCTATGTCTTCTAGAGATTGCGTATGTGTAGTAAATCTTCCATCTGTTCATACGAAGTTATCTACGGCATTCTAAATAAACTTATCACCAATAACAATTACAGCTAAAATACGTATAGTCAGCTCTTTGCGGCATAGTAATTTAATAGTAGTAGACAAGAGACAAATAGCAATAAACTGTAGGGTAGCAATAATATCTGATAGGAAGAAGCGAAAGATTCCAGAACACTAGTTCCTTGTTTGGACATATGGGAGGAAGTCGGATAGGGTGGGAAATTGGACAAGATTCAATAGAGCAGAGATAACCTTGGCCAAGGGTGCATCAGTAGATGTTGAAACCAATTTCCTAGTAACCCGGATACTCTCTTAGACAGGCGTTATGCCAAGGTAGCAGTCACTACAGGGAATAACCGTCTAAGATAGTAGGGTACCACCAGTTCCAGATCTATCTGATCTATTCTTTCCTTTGCGGAGGGCCAAGTCCATCTCAGTTAGAGTTGGGCAAGGGTGGAATACATCGTATTCCTCGGTTGGGAGGTTAAACGCCCTGGTGTTATCTTTTCCCCCAAGAAGACATCCATGAACCTTTCTACCTTTTCATACAGACTTGTAACTGTGAGTAACCTTCTTCTTCTCTTAACTTTCATGAATGATACTTTTCTTATGATTGCTCAAAATGAATATGAAATTGAATATGAAAGTAGTAAACACTACTCAAGCTTCTCATAAGTGCAGTAAACTTTATACTTCGGCTATTAGATTAAGTTCCATTAATCTTTATTGTTATGTATATGTTAGGTGTTTATATTTTATGTTCAGTTAATCTTTATTGTTATGTATATGTTCGTTGTTCATATTTTATGATACAATATATGTTTCAAAAAAAAAAAACATCTTATTTCTCTTTGTAATATTGGTTTTACCTTCTTAGCATTTTTTTTCAATATTCAGATTTTTGAGTTGTTACAAACACACTGGTTGACAGGGGATTACATGCACTTAGAATCAGTGGAATCACTTGACTCTAGACTGTTTGTTTCATTCGTCACCAAGCCCAGCTAACTCTTGATCATAGTCAATATCTCCTGTATGTCTAGCGCCCTTACTTTGATGGACTTCCTTGTAATCAGATGGTTGGGCTGTGCTCCAGTCTTAATTGATGGACTTTGCTTGTGGAAGACAAAGCAAAGTCTATCATGTGCTCCCCTTATTGATCAAATCCTTGTCGACTTATATCAGCTTCCACTCTTATGTTCCTCAATCTGATATCTTGACTCCACGACCTGTAGATGCTCTTTCTGCCTTCTAGTCAGATCTTATTCTGGCTGTGAGGTTTCGTCCCAGCAACCCATCTGAACATGGAGGCCATTTTCCAATTCAAGCATGCTTCTAACAAATGAGCAGTCTTCTTATATAGCCGTTGGGCAAAGAGAAAGAAATGGAAGACCCCAAGTCAGCTCTAATCAAAATAAATAACAATAATAAACTATTTTAGCCGCCCAACTCAATCAGGTCAGCCAAAGCAAACATTTATTATCTTCTTTACTTTATTTAAAATTTATTAAATATCTTAAAGAAAACTCACGGGGAGTGCTATCCAACTGTGCCCAAGACTGACTGGCCCTTATTTAAATTGGGCTCACAACATCTCCAACCAAACCCTAAAACATGGCCAAACCATTTTGATGGTGAAACTATTTACCCTAGCTGGCCACAGATGGAATCATTCATGTTTTACAATTGCACTTCAATGTTTGAGTTTGATGTTTGTGAAGTCTTCAGAGAAGACAAATTTCAGTTGTTAGTATTATACAGCAAGATTAGATGCCATAAGCAGTAATAGAGTATGGATGCCATTTTTAGGACGTTATGATAATTGAAGGACGGGTGCTCGAAGAAAACATCAGCCCCCAAGAAAATAGGTAACTGGGTTGGAAGCTATCTATATGGTGAATAAGGAGGGTTTTGTGAGTTAGAAGGGGGCACCAATTAGGAATGCGGGGGCATAACGCTTAAGGAGATTATTTTGTTTTTTCTGGCTGAAAAGGTAACCAAACACATGATGTGTGTGATATTATAGCTTCAGTTAATTGTTGTTCACTTGAATCTGAGTTTGGGCCAAATCGTGGAGTTTGAGAGGGCTATCCCAAGACATCATAAGAAGATTATCTCGGCTTAGGAATTTCTTCCATCTGGACAAAGAAGTTGACCTGATCCTAGTCACCCAGTTCTAGCTTCAGTTTGCTTTATATATCATACTGTGCTGGAGTGAGAAGGAGATTTTGGGTGATAATGAGAATCAAAAAACAGTACACTTGCTGCTGTGTATATATCTGCCATTTATATCTCAGGCTTATGCATGTATTGAAAGGTCAAGGATTATACCTCTGTATAGTATACTTATTTTCTGCTATTGTAAAATAAAAGGAAAACTCTGTTATTGCAGTTTGTGTGCATTTTGGAAGAAACAGATTTTACTGTTCGATCATTACATATTGTCTTTCATTCTCTGAGTTACATATTTGCTAACCTAGACCAGTTCGTTACCTTTGCAAAAATGCAAACTGGGTATTCTTGATATTAAACAAGTTATTGGAAGGGTGAAAATTTTTGGGTCAAAAGTAGTAAGGGACTCTACACCTTTGGGCATATTTTATGGTCGCTGTGTCTGTGGTTGTTTGGTGTAATTTGTCTCTTAGAATTTGGATCTCCTAATCAAAATTTTCAGACTTGTTCCAGAACAGTAGCAAATATCTTTCTCACGAATAAATGGAAAAGCCAAGGATAAAGCTTTGTTCAATTGATCAAGATTAAATAGGGTTAGGGTTAGGGTTTTGAAAGTAAAATAGAATGAAAAAAAATTGAAAATTGAGCAATATATAGTCAAAAAATCCCCCAAAAACAAAGCTGTGCACTAATTAGGAAAAGATACTCAAATAATACATGGACATAAGTAGCACATTAAGCAAGAGGAAATAAACCAGATATCCAGATTTTGCTCAAAACTACTAACCTGATGGTTGCCTGCTTGTACCAATCTAATATTGTCTCCACTTCATATAAGAAAAGCAGAAAATAGGAGAGTACGTCAGGATTTTAATATCGGTCAACTCAAAAATGTTCAGCCATACTCAATAATAGCTAAGAATATAGGTGGACGCCAAAAAACACGAGTTTCATGTTACCTGTTTTCCACAAAAGATATAATAGCTTGCAAAGTTGCTGAGAACCCTGCCAGCTTATTCTCATCTCCATATCTGTGAGAAATTAAACAGTAAATAAAAGAAAAACTCATTTTTTGTGCAAATCAACTGCAAATGTTTTCCAGAACTAAGATTACCAAATTTATTCTGGCTGCGTGTTAAATACAGGAACGAACCTTGAGTATATTGGCTTCCCAGAATGGCTGAGTATGAAAAAATGCTTCTTTCTCTTTCTCCATGTTATTGATGTATCATCCTGCATTGTCCGTGTCACGTGAAGACTTAGTTGCACATGCATTTGACCATGAAGACTATGTGTTCATCTGGAACTGACAGACCCAACAAAGAAACTAACTTAATACCAGATCATGCAAGAACTATGCACGACATCTAGGTATATTTTTTTTAAGAGGCTGTTGTACAATAGCTGCAAACATGCTTTTGAGACATGGATGAAAACACTTGCAGGAAGCATACCCATCAATATAACAGCAGATCTAAGCATTCTCAAACATTAAGCTAAATCTTAATAAAGAATTTAAAATAGGTATACCAAAATTCTTTCCAATTGAAACATTAAATGGTTGTCTGATATTATCCAGAACTTGTTGAACAGGCTGAATCACTAAGAGGGGGGGATGAGGGGGGGAAGGTAGGGCGGGCGGTGAATCAGTTATTCACAAACACTTTACAAAACTTTTAATTAACCGGTAAACCCATAAACCATTCAAAACAGATACAGATATATTAACTCTTGTTCTATTGGTATGCACTTAAAGAATTTTGAAACTTAAAACAAATATAACCATGAAAGCACAAAACCATCAACACAATGAACAGCAGAATTTACGTGGAAACCCAAACTGGGAAAAACCACAGAGAAGCTAATTCTCATGAAATGAACACCGATTAAAAGTGACACCAGTTAAGGTGATTTTTACAAGGGTCCACACCAATTTGCTCACTGATGTTCGGCTCACTGCCAGTAGGGCTAACTACCCTTATACAAGAGATAACAAATATGTTTTATAAACAAAACATGAACTGATAAGATTGCATCTCAATATGCATGAAACAGTTCTACTATTTAGCTGAATTACCACATTCAACAGTAGATCTGATTGCTGATCTTCTCACTGTATACCGCAAAAGACAATATCTGTATATATCTGTGATTTCCTTCACACAATCCTTGGTTTCACTGATAACTCTAGAAAGTTTCTGCTTTGCATTAGTAAATTTCTTCTCAATAGATCTCTTAACACACTAAAATCTGCACCATACAGTAACAAATTGTTCTCAATGTTTCCAATCAATTTAGTTGGTAACATACCAGCCACACTAGACAATGTGATCCTCTTACTGATCAAGTGATCCATCAACAATTCCAACAACAAAGTTTTGTTCATTGACGAGCAATTAGACCATAGTCCACCAATTTTGTCAAACTCGGCATCTTCCAACAAAGTCTGAACCACATCAAAATCCATAGAATCAGATTTTGACGGAGAAACCACATCTTTCTCCACCTCTTCTTCCTCTTCTTCTTCCTTAGTCTCATCTTCTTCATCCTCCAAAATTGTAACAATTTCCTTCCCTTTAGCACTAGTTTTTCTCTTCTTTGGTTCCGAGGAGGAACCACCGACAGCAACTCCCAATCTTTTCTGACCTGAGGAGGAAACTTCTTCACAAAGGCCTACTGGTACTGCACTAGTAACCGCCAAATCTGAACTAACATTCTCATGCAAAGATATGAAATATGCCTTACAGGCATCTGCCCTATTTTCCAACACATCAAGGTATCTACAAATTTGTTTACCGACAAGGATGTCAGTCTTCCATTCTACATTCTCTTTACCAGGTAAAGACCTCATGAAACAAAAAGCTAAACTCATGACCAATGAATCAAATCTAAAAACAATAGCCATCCTCAAAAGACATCTTCACATTTTCAAGAAAATTTTCTAGCAACATCTTACACAGATCAATTTGAACATTCTTCCTAACAACATTATGAGCAATATAAACAGCCAAAGTCGAAGTGGACCATCATGATTCTGAAACTGAATTTTGTAAGAAATGCCATAGTGTAATGTCCCCGTTTTAGCAGGTTCCTGTAGCTGGGCATGGTCAATTCATCATTGCGACCCTCGTGAGCTGACAGTTGAATTTGAGACTCTTGGTGATGGTCTTGCTATTTATAGTAAGTCTATTTTGGGCAGTTGTTATTTTTAACAATGCAGTGGAGGCACAGGGAGTTGAGCGATAGGAGCATTTAATAGAGTCTATTTGATGGAGCTTCATATTTTAAGTTGTTTATTAAGTCTATCTTAATAAATAACTTTATCTTTATGTTATAATTGAAAGTGTGTGCGAGAAGCCTATTAAGTGAGAAGTGTATTGGAGAAGCCACACTTCTTTCATGTTTTAAAAGAGCTTTATGGGAAAAATCGAATTCATTCTTGGACTTGGCTTTTTAATTTATGGTGAGTTTTGGTGAAGAGTTCTTTCAACTAGGGTTTGAGGACTGATTCCTCCCCATTTTTGCACTTTGAATCACTGGATTAAGTGGTGAATTGTGCTCTGAAATTCTGAGAAGTAATTCTGATTTCATTGGTTGCAAATTTGGTATTGTTGTAAACCAAATTTGATCATTATAGAGCATTCACAGTTCAATTTGTGGCTCTTATGCTAGTGTGTTTTTCCCTTGATGCTCACATGGAGAATTCAAGAGGCTACAATTATTATTTGGAGGCTGCGATCAATGCAAGGAAGGCTGTGATAACTTATTTGGTGACTACATGAGTTTGAATTGAGCCACGTTTTATATACTTGGGATGCGATAATCATAATAGGAAGTTGCGTCAACTTCCTAGGTGGCAACATCAACACCAAGGAAGCCACGATTCTCTTTTAGGAGGGCAGCGTTTGTTATCTCTTGCTGGCAGCCATTAGCATGTTCACTAAGGTGCATTTTGACTTAGAAATATTAATAATTAAACAACTTATATTTGTATGTTTGCAAAATTGAATTTGTTTGCAATTAGAATTGTGAAATTTGGAATTGTGTTCTTAAAGTTTAGAATTTCAGTTGCATATCCATATGTTGGAAACCCCCAAAAAATTACAAAAACTTCCAAAAAACAAAAAAAAATATAAATTCTTAAAAAGAGTCAGCAGGGCTCATTACAGTGGTATCAAAGCGGTTTCCTGTCAGCCTGCAAGGAATTGGGGTTCAGCATGGCACATAGATTCAGACCCGGTATGCACTACACCCGCAAGGGTTATAATTCTCCACCTGGTGATGGAGAGGCTAAGTTACAGTTTTGCAGCATTGCTGACAAGGGTGTTGGTGGTCCAGAAAGTTCAGCTGGTACAGGTTATAGAGATGTTGGCACTGGTTGTGATATTGACAGAGAAGCCAGAGAGACTTTCAAGAACTTGGCAGAAGGTCAACACCGTGTTGTGTTAAAATTAAGATCAAGAGTATATGATTTTTAAATTTTCTTATAACCTGAATATATTACATATATTTAATCACAATATATATATATATATATATATATATATATATAGTACTGATATAGTAACAGATATATATATAATGATGATATACGTTATTACTATGATGCTGAGATATGACAATATCGATCTTGAACAATATATTGTTCTTCACTGCTGTACGTAGCTTTCTTTTTTCTATTTAAATATCAACAAATATCTCTATTTTATATATGTCAATAAGCAGTCACAATTTTGATGAGACGTGACTCATTCATGAGTCATGACTCATCAAGTTGTGACTGTCTGATTTCCTACCATTTCCATTACACTGCAATATGTTTATTATACATTGGTTTTCGTATTGCATAATACTCGGTTTCGTATTGCATAATACCGAAAGGTAGTAACTTATATAAAAACTTATAACAATGTGTAAGTAAACTTATACTCATCACAATGCATAAGTAATATGTACTGATACTTATCGGTATTCAACATTAATATTGCAGTGTTTAGATAACTCAATATAATCGGTATTAAATCGTATCAAATATATAACCAGTAATATCTATTTATATATTAATGTATATGTAATAGTAATTTCATATACATTAATATATATGTATATATTAATGTATATATATGTTGATAGATTATTTCAAATATATATTGATAGATTATTTCAAAAGATAATAATAAAATACAGTATATATTAATGTGTGTACATATACATTAATATGTACATATATATGTGATGGAAATTGTCATTGATGTCAAGACCCTATAGCATGATGAAGATATGTATTAAGATTTATGATTATAGCATTTAGTATGTAATGAAGATTATGTATGTATATATATATATAATATGTATGTATATATGCATGATGAAGAATATACAGCAAACAGAGAACAGATATATATATAAATGTTAATGAAGATTATCAGAACAGCATGTATCAGAACAGCTTATAATAAAAACATAAATGTACAGCAGTCCATATGCATAAATATACAAGAACATATGTATATATCCAGCAAAAAGAAAGTTTAAATATACAGCATATGTATAAACATAAATATACAGCGTATGCATAAATATACAGAACGTATGTATGTATCAGAACGTATGTATATATGCAGCACAGAACATACAGAATTATTTTCGCTCTAATTCTGAGGAACTATGTGACGTATGTATATACGTATTGGTGCCAAAACGTGTTTGAGGAACTCACAGCAGTTTGTATGATATCGAAGGTGTCATATTGAAGTATGAATACACAGCGGTTTGTAAGATATATGCACAGCAGTTTGTATGATATCGAAGGTGTCATATCGAAGTATGAATACACAGCAGTTTGTAAGATATATGCATAGCAGTTTGTAAGATATATGCACAGCAGTTTGTATGATATCGAAGTTGTCATATCGAAGTATGAATGCATAGCAGTTTGTAAGATATATGCACAGCAGTTTATTTGTATGAATACAAATAAAAGTATTGATATCGAAGGTTATTATAATATCAAAGGATATAAAATGTATGCAGTGGTTGCCGTAGTATATGAACAGACGGCATATTCAGTGATTTATCGAAGACCTTCATGTATGCAGTGGTTACCGTAAGTAATAAAGATATAAATGGTTATGCAAAAGTATATGAACAGACGGCTTATTCAGTGATTAATTTTATTTATCGAAGACCTTCATATGCAGTGGTTGCCGTAAGTAATAAAGTTATAAATGTTTATGCAAAGAATCGAAGGAAGTAATAATAAAAAGAAGTCGGTAGTAGAAGTTAAGGAAAGATTAACTTAAATTAAGTTAATAATGTTTTAAAAAGAAAAGACACCTTTTCAATTTTAAAAGTCATAACTTTTAAAAAGGGACATAATGTTTCACTCAATAATATTAATATATATTCTCAATCTTATTTTGAAAATAAAAACAAGTCAGCATGTAAAAAGAAAAGGAAGAGTAGTCATAGCATAAAAAGGAGAGAAGAATTAATATATTCAGATTTTTATATTATAAATATACTGTCATAATGACATATATTTGAAAATAAGAAGAAAAATATTGGCTGACTTAGAGAGAGCAGATTGTGTCCATCATCAGTTGAATAAAGCAACAGCGTTTAGGTGGAAGAAAATTTGTATACAGTGAGTTGGTGCTCAAAATCCAGACAGGGGGAGTTGGTGCTTCCAGTAGGTCGGTGCCTGCAAAGTGTGGGAGTTGGTGCTTCCAATGAGTCGGTGCTCATAAACATAGGGGTTGGAGCCTCTAGTAGGTTGGTGCCTACAAAACATTGTAAAAGAACAATATTATACAAAAGCAAATTATTTTGTGGTTTTCTCCCATATTGGGTTTCCACGTAAATATTGTGTTCATGTGCATAATTGTTTATTTGAATAATTGAAGTTATCTTTGAATAAAAGCATTTAAATTTAAAAAGGTTATTATACTGATTCACCCCCCCCTCTCAATATAATCGTGTGCTCTTCAATTGGTATCAGAGTGGGTTCCTTCTATATAGCCTAACAGCTTGAAGGTAGATCCAAAGAGCACAAATGGCTAAAAGTTTTCAAAACAAGATGTCAATTTTTGATGGGACAAACTATGCATTTTGGAGTATAAAGATGGAAGCATATTTAAACGTTATTGGATTCGATGTTTGGCAATCAGTACTAGATGGTTATACACCACCAGCAAACCCACCAACAGATACAGCCGGAAAGAGGAAAAGTGAAAATAATGCTAAAGCAAAACATGCTATTCTATCTAACCTAGCCGACTCAGAATTCACAAAAGTTATGCATTTTAAATCAGCAAAAGAGATATGGGACAAGTTGAGAAATATATATGAAGGGACCAACAATGTAAAGAAGGCCAAACTTCAAACTCACCGAAGCACATTCGAAAGTTTGAAAATGAAGGAAGATGAAGACATAGCCTCATTTCTCTCTCGTGTTGATGAAGTAGTCAATGCAATAAAAGCCCTTGGTGAAGAAGTAGAAGAACAGCTTGTGGTTGAAAAAATCTTGAGATCCCTACCCATTAGATTCGATTCTAAAGTGTCAGCAATCGAAGAGAGAAAGGATCTGGATAGTCTTACTAAAGATGAGTTACATGGAATTCTCACCACCTATGAAATGAGAATTGGAGGCAAGGAACCTAAGAAGGAAATATCTTTTAAAGTTTCTAAAAAGAGTAAGAGCAAAAAACAAATCTCAAGTGATAGTTCAAACAGTGAAACTGATGAAGCTGAAGCCCATTTCTTGAGGAAATTAAAAAAGGGAAGTGGAAAATATAAGGGGAAATTCCCTTTCAAATGCTTTAATTGTGGAAAGATATGACACTATGCCTCAAAATGTCCTCAAAATGATGATGACTCTAGTGAAGACGAAAAACAAGCACACACAAAGAAGAAATGGAAAAACAACAATAAGTTTAATAAAAAGAAAAAATATCAAAACAAAAACAAAAAGAGTTTTTATTCCAAAAAGGACAACTCTTCAGATAAAAGCAGCGAAGAATGCCCAAGTGATGAGGAGGTTGAAATTCTATTTATGGCTGAAGCAGACACAAGTGATAGTTATGAGGAAGAGGAAGACGAATCATGTAATGAAGAAGAGGAAAACGAATCGGGTAATGAGGAAGAAGATGTTGATCTCCAAGAAGAACTTCATTATGCATACAAACAAAATGAATGACTAAAAAGAAAACTTGTAAAACTCAAAGAGGAAGCTACGAAAGCAGCAAAAGAATCAGAACAAACAATTGAAGACCTAAAGATCCAATTAGAAGAAGCTAAACAAGCAGAAACTGATTTAAAATTAGAAATTGAAAAATTAAAAAGGGAATTGAAGGAATGCACCATCAATAAGAGTTCGGAAACCCTAAATGATATCATTGATAGTCAAAAGTCTTCTTCCAGCAAAACAGGGGTTGGTTTTGTAGGAAACTCAAACATTAACAATACATTCAAAGGCTTCATAAAAGAAGGAAGCAAGACAGTCATGAAGGAAGCAAGACAGTCATAAATGAACCATCAAAAGAAGACAAGCTTAAAGAAAGGAACTACAAGAAGAATGAAGAAAATGGTGTTCATAAACCCAGTCATAACTTTCACGGATATTGCTACTCTTGCAATTGTTTTGGTCATAAAGCACTAGATTGTAGAATGCCAAAACAAAATATGAATGATTGGAAAAGGCCATATTATAGACAGCATTCTTCTTACCTATTTCATGGATATTGCTACTCTTGTAACAAATTTGGTCATAAAGCCCTAAACTGCAGAAGCAAAGTGAGGAATATTCAAAATTTCAGCACACAAAATCCTTTTGCTCCATTAATTAATTTTGATATTTTATGTTCAAAGTGTAATAATTTTGGACATGCTGCCCACAATTGTAGAACAATCTTTCCTACAAATCAAGCAAAGAAAGAAGATCTTCCGCAAAAGAAAGTTTGGAAAAAGAAAGAAAAATCGTTATTTGTTCAAATAACTTTACATGCTCAAAATAAGAAAGATTGGTGGTACGTTGACAGTGGATGCTCTAGACACATGACAGGGGACAAAAGCAAATTTATCTCTTTTGAACCAGCAAATGGAGGATCAGTAAGATTTGGTGACAACTCAAAACGATATATAAAAGGAAAAGGAACTCTTAGTCTAGATCATGGTAAAACAAAAACAACCGATGTTTGGTATGTAAAAGGACTAAAAGAAAACTTACTAAGTGTAAGTTAGCTTTGTGATCAAGGGCATAATGTGACATTTTATCCTAAAGGTTGTGAAATTAAAAAGGATGGAAAATTAATAGCTAATGCTTGTAGGACTACAAACGATTTGTATATTTTACAAGAAATGAATGATGAAAAATGTCTCTTTGTACAAAAAGATGAAAATTGGCTATGGCACAAAAGATTGGGACACTTAAACTTTGATAACATTGTCAAAATCAGTCATAAAGGAGCTGTAAGAGATATACCAAAGTTATCAAAACCTACAAATATCATTTGCAAACAATGCCAACTAGGGAAGCAAACAAGAAGTACATTCAAAACCAAGGAATATTCTACATCAAAACCACTTGAACTCATTCATTCAGACCTTTGTGGTCCAACCAGGACAAAAAGCCTACAAGGAGAAAAATATTTCATACTATTTATTGATGACTACTCTAGGATGACATGGGTAGCTTTCCTAAAAGAGAAATCAGAAGCTCTTGACAAGTTTAAAGCTTTCAAAGAACTAGTTGAAAATGAAATGGATGCAAAAATAAAATGTCTTAGAACGGATAGAGGTGGAGAATTTACTTCCCATGAATTTGATGAATATTGTGAAAAGAATGGTATAAAAAGACAACTTACAGCACCTAGAACTCCCCAACAAAATGGGGTTGTAAAACGAAAGAATAGAACTGTTCAAGAGATGGCAAGGGCAATGCTAAATGAATCAAAAATAGCTGATTCCTTTTGGAAGGAAGCAGTACATACAGCAGTCCACATTTTGAACCGGGCACAAATAAGAGTAAATCATGATAAGACACCTTATGAGCTATGGAAAGGAAGACCAACATCAGTCAAGTATTTCAGAATTTTTGGAAGTACATGCTATATAAGACGGGATGAAGATGACTTGGGAAAATTTGAAGCTAGAGCAGATGAAGGAATCTTTCTTGGATATTCCTCCAAGAGTAAAGTATATAGATGTTACAACAAAAGACTCCACAAAATTGTAGAAAGTGCAAATGTAAAGATCGATGAAGGAAGACCATTTGAGAAGATAAATGTTGAAATTCCAAGCATATGTGAAGAAATAGAAGATCCAAAAGATGAAGAAGAAAAGGACCTACAACAAGAAGTTTCCAAAACTCCTTCAAAAGCAAAGACACCAGCAAAGACTCCATCAAAATTTGTTCAAAGAAACCATCCTGAAGACTTGATTCTTGGAGATCCAGATAAAGAAGTCCAAACAAGAAGGAAATTTGTCAATACTACTGAGAATGCACATGTTTGTCTTTTATCCAAAATAGAACCAAAAGATTTCAAAGAAGCGAGTGAAGACAAGTTTTGGATGAAAGCAATGGAGGAAGAGTTAAACCAGATTGAAAAGAATAATACTTGGGAAATTGTTCCAAGACCAAAAGATAAAAATGTCATAAGAACTAAATGGGTGTTTCAGAATAAAATGAATGAAAATGGAGAAGTCACAAGGAACAAAGCTAGACTAGTTTGTAAAGGCTATGCTCAAGTAGAAGGAGTAGATTTTGAAGAGACATTTGCCCCAGTTGCAAGACTAGAAGCAATCCGGATGTTCTTAGTATGTGCAAGTCATAAAGCATTCAAGGTCTACCAAATGGATGTAAAATCAGCTTTTCTAAATGGAGACTTAGAAGAGGAAGTGTATGTTGAATTGCCTGAAAAATTTACATATTCAGAAAAGAAAAATCATGTATGTAGACTTAGAAAAGCACTTTATGGGCTAAAACAAGCTCCAAGAGCTTGGTACTCAAGATTGGACAGGTATCTTCTAGATCAAGGTTTCAAAAGAGGTATGGCAGATAGTAATCTATACATCAAATCTGAAAATAACAAACTTTTGGTGGTAGTAGTATATGTGGATGACATAATATTTGGAGGAGCAAGTGACAAAATGTGTAAAGAATTTTCCATGAATATGCAACAAGAATTTGAGATGTCCATGCTTGGTGAATTATCCTTCTTTCTTGGATTGCAAATTGAGCAAACAAGTAAGGGAATATTCATTTCTCAAAGCAAGTATATCAAAGAAATATTAAAAGAGTTTGGGATGGAAGATTGTAATCCAGTCAGCACTCCCATGATTACAAAATGCAAGCTTAGCAAAAAGGATGAATCCCTCGATGTAAATCAAACTCAATATAGATCTATGATTGGAAGGTTGTTGTACCTAACTGCCACAAGACCTGACATCCTACAAGCAGTTGTTATTGTAGCTCGGTTTCAAGCAATGCCAAAAGAAACTCATGTTCTAGCAATTAAAAGGATATTGAAGTACCTAAAAGGCACTATGGATCTTGGTTTATGGTATCCAAGAGGAAAGGACCTTTCACTCACAGCCTATACAGATGCTGATTTGGGAGGCAATATTGATGATAGAAGAAGTATGAGCGGAGGAGCATTCTTCCTTGATAACAGTCTAGTTTCATGGTTAAGCAAGAAACAAAGATCAGTAACTCTATCTACCGCAGAAGCTGAGTATGTTGCAACAGTTGCAAGTTGTACACAAGTGCTTTGGATGAAGCAAACACTAGGAGATATCAAGATTGAATTTGAGAATCTCATTCCCATTTTCTGTGATAATACAAGTGCAATCAGCATTTCAAAAAATTCAGTCATGCATTCCAAAATGAAGCATATTTCAATCAAATACCACTTCTTGAGAGAACAGGTACTTGAGAAGCAAGTCAAGTTGGAATACATTAATACAAAGGAGCAGTTAGCAGATATCTTCACAAAACCACTTCCAAAGGAAACTTTTGAGTACCTAAGGGAGAAATTGGGAGTACAATCACTCTCATCCATTCATTGAAGATTTCATGAGAAGCATGTGTTCAGGAGGAGCTAGTCTCTAGCCCTAGAGACCCTTTGCCATTCATAACAAAGGGTGAGAGATAGAAGATGAAGGGAACAGTGAACTAAGGGGGAGCCTTGCACAAACAAGACTATATATTTTGAGAAGTTGCCATCAATGACAAAGGGGGAGATTGATAGAAATTGTCATTCACGTCAAAACCCTATAGCATGATGAAGATATGTATTAAGATTTATGATTATAGCATTTAGTATGTAATGAAGATTATGTATGTATATATATATATAATATGTATGTATATATGCATGATGAAGAATATACAGCAAACAGAGAACAGATATATATATGAATGTTAATGAAGATTATCAGAACAGCATGTATCAGAACAGCATATAATAAAAACATAAATGTACAGCAGTCCATATGCATAAATATACAAGAACGTATGTATATATCCAGCAAAAAGAAAGTTTAAATATACAGCATATGTATAAACATAAATATACAGTGTATGCATAAATATACAGAACGTATGTATGTATCAGAACGTATGTATATATGCAGTACAGAACATACAGAATTATTTTCGCTCTAATTTTAAGGAACTATGTGACGTATGTATATACGTATTAGTGCCAAAACGTGTTTGAGGAACTCACAGCAGTTTGTATGATATCGAAGGTGTCATATTGAAGTATGAATACACAGCAGTTTGTAAGATAAATGCACAGCAGTTTGTATGATATCGAAGGTGTCATATCGAAGTATGAATACACAGCAGTTTGTAAGATATATGCATAGCAGTTTGTAAGATATATGCACAGCAGTTTGTATGATATCGAAGGTGTCATATCGAAGTATGAATGCATAGCAGTTTGTAAGATATATGCACAGCAGTTTATTTGTATGAATACAAATAAAAGTATTGATATCGAAGGTTATTATAATATCAAAGGATATAAAATGTATGCAGTGGTTGCCGTAGTATATGAACAGACGGCATCTTCAGTGATTTATCGAAGACCTTCATGTATGCAGTAGTTACCATAAGTAATAAAGATATAAATGGTTATGCAAAAGTATATGAACAAACGGCTTATGCAGTGATTAATTTTATTTATCGAAGACCTTCATATGCAGTGGTTGCCATAAGTAATAAAGTTATAAATGTTTATGCAAAGAATCGAAGGAAGTAATAATAAAAAGAAGTCGGTAGTAGAAGTTAAGGAAAGATTAACTTAAATTAAGTTAATAATGTTTTAAAAAGAAAAGACACCTTTTCAATTTTAAAAGTCATAACTTTTAAAAAGGGACATAATGTTTCACTCAATAATATTAATATATATTCTCAATCTTATTTTGAAAATAAAAACAAGTCAGCATGTAAAAAGAAAAGGAAGAGCAGTCATAGCATAAAAAGGAGAGAAGAATTAATATATTCAGATTTTTATATTATAAATATACTGTCATAATGACATATATTTGAAAATAAGAAGAAAAATATTAGCTGACTTAGAGAGAGCAGATTGTGTCCATCATCAGTTGAATAAAGCAACAGCGTTCAGGTGGAAGAAAATTTGTATACAGTGAGTTGGTGCTCAAAATCCGGACAGGGGGAGTTGGTGCTTCTAGTAGGTCGGTGCCTGCAAAGTGTGGGAGTTGGTGCTTCCAGTGAGTCGGTGCTCATAAACATAGGGGTTGGAGTCTCTAGTAGGTTGGTGCCTACAAAACATTGTAAAAGAACAATATTATATAAAAGCAAATTATTTTGCGGTTTTCTCCCATATTGGGTTTCCACATAAATATTGTGTTCATGTGCATAATTGTTTATTTGAATAATTGAAGTTATCTTTGAATAAAAGCATTTAAATTTAAAAAAGTTATTATACTGATTCACCCCCCCCTCTCAGTATAATCGTGTGCTCTTCAATATGTTAATTATCTGAACGATGCTATCAATTTCAACACTCCCTCTTAGCTAGGGAAGATAAAAATGTAAATCACAATAAGTTCATAAATTGTGAAAGTTTGTTCCTAGGTGGATTGCCTCCATCGGCGATTCGATCCACAAGCTCCTATGTGGATTGCCTCCATCGGCGATTCTATCCACAGAATTATGAGCTATGGTGTGGATTGCCTCCATCGACGATTCGATCCACAAGCTCCTGTGTGAATTGCCTCCATCGGCGATTCTATTCACAAACTCACGAGCTTTAGTGTGGATGTAATGTCCCCACTTTAGCAATTGACCAAGTGTGTGTGCGTTAGCCTTGTTCTACATGGTCCCGAGGGCTAACGAAGGGTTTAAGGGGATCCTGGAGTGTTTTGGCCTAGTCATTTCCAGTTTGGACCAAAATGAAGTTGATTTACTCAGTTTCAGGCATACTTACTATTTTTAGTAAGTCAGCAAGACACAGTGGAGGCCAGTTTTGGTGATTGGATTTGATACTCTTCGGTGAGAGCTTTCCGACGAGCTATCACTCGCATTACTTGGAGTCCGATTGCTAATACATTTTAATGCCTGAAGTTTTATTAAAGTAACATTTAATTTAATTGTAAAATATTAAAGTGTTACTTTAATATTTATTTTATGGGGATGTGTACCCAAGGGAGACATAAGGGGATATTTTAATATATGTTTTATATTGCACATCTTTTATCCCACATTGCCCACGAGAGTTGAACCGACCCTTGGAAATAGAATAAAAGGAAGCGTTTGTGGCTTCATTAGACAGGTTGAATATGAGAAGAAATTGGTGTGTGAGTTGCAGATCCATTCTTGGCATTTGAGGACGTTTATCCTCTCTTGTGACATTCTAGACGTCATTCCCTTGGGGTTTGGCCTTTGGAATCCATTGTTATCAATTTCATTATCATGCAGTTTAGTTGCATTTCCAGCTACAGGCAGATTTGGTATTTTGCTCATATCTTCTTCATTACTTGTCCAATGCTTATGCCGCTTTGAGGGAATGATTTTATGAAGGTAGTGGAATGATTGAAGGACAAAGTACTCTAGCAGCACTATTCATGCGGCACTGTTCATGCGGCACTATTCACGTGGCACTATTCACGCAACACTATTCACACAGCACTATTCACGCGGTACTATTCACATCACTGTAACAGCAAGTTCGAAAGCATGGGCTGGAGTATTATGTCAATAATGCTGGAGTAATTAGTGAGTTGATAAATCTGCCATGTATTTGGTTTTATTAATTCTGAAAATAACATTTTATCGGCAGCAGTTCATTGTCCACTTTGCATATTATTGTAGTTTATTTCTTGTTTATGTTGTATGATTCCTATTCCATGCACAAAACACAACAAACAAATAAATGTTTGATTTCCGGAGTTATAAGGGGTTTAAAACATTAAATGGAGAAATAAGAAGTTGAATGCAAACTGTTTGACATAATTCCTTTCAACAGTTGGTTTAGTTTTTTGGGGCATTCAGGGGTGTCCATTACAGTGGATTGCCTCCATCGGCGATTCGATCCACAAGCTCCTGTGTGAATTGCCTCCATCGGCGATTCTATTCACAAACTCACGAGCTTCAGTGTGGATTGCCTCCATCGGCGATTCGATCCACAAGTAAGATATGTTTAATTATCAAAAAATATCTATCACAATAGAAAAGTTATTGCAAGATCATCACCTTCCAATAACTTTAACAAATACAAGTGATAATCATTTGGAAGTCATCACTTCCTTATGATTTACACAGGGCCCATATAATTATAAAATAATATTAACATAATAATCAATAATCATTACAAGTTTACCTTAGAAGTGTTCTTATCTTTATCAGTGAACTCCCTCTCAATCATAAGGTATCTTGAATTCCATTTAGAATAAACATTTCTCTGAACATACATTTGAATTATTTACTTCAGCAAGGGAAGCTTGCATTCTAAGTCTGTCAGGACACTTTCTTGCGCTGTGACCATATTTGTCACATCTAAAACATTGCATAGAAGAGAGGTCTCTTGGTTTCTTGAATGACTGTTGATCATATGACTTCTTGCCCTTTTTCCTTTTTGAACCAGTGACAAGGGCCTGAACATCTTCTTTAGTGGATTTCAGGTTGTACTCTTCTTGAATGCAGTCAACTTTTAGTCAATCAAATTTGGGGAGTTTGGTGTGAGCACTTACTCCTTGTCTAAAGTTTTCCCATGAGATAGGGAGCCCATTTAAAGTTATCATAGATAACTCCTTATTATCATAAATGTGACCAATAGAAGAAAGTTGATTCCTTAATTCTGTTATTCTCATAAAATATGAGCTGATAGTCTCTCCTTTACTCATTTTAATATTAGAGAGTTGATTTTTAAGAGTAAGAATTCTGCTGGTATTGTTGATCTCAAACATGTTTTCCAGGGCTTTGAACATGTCATAAGCATAGTCCAACTTTGTGATGACAGGTAGTAAATGATTTTTCACTCCATCTACTAATAATTCCATTGCTCTAGTATTGTCCTTTTCCCATTTATTTTTCTCATCATTTTCATTAGGTTTAAGAGGATTCTTTATTATTGTCTTCAAGTCATTCTTCCTCAATACCAGCATCATTCGAAGTTTCCATGATTCAAAATCGAAGGCACCTTCAAGTCTGTCTTCTAGTCTCATTCCATTTGCCATTCTGAGACTTCAAAAAATCTGATCTTGATCTTCCTTCAATCTAATCGGAACTTCCTTCAAGCGGCTAGGCTTCAACGAAGGAACCTTGCTCTGATACCATGTTAAAATTAAGATCAAGAGTATATGATTTTTAAATTTTCTTATAACCTAAATATATTACATATATTTAATCACAATATATATATATATATATATATATATATATTACTGATATAATAACAGATATATATATAATGATGATATACTTTATTACTATGATGCTAAGATATGACAATATCGATCTTGAACAATATATTGTTCTTCACTATTGTACGTAGCTTTTTTTTTTCTATTTAAATATCAACAAATATCTCTATTTTATATATGTCAATAAGCAGTCACAATTTTGATGAGACGTGACTCATTCATGAGTCATGACTCATCAAGTCGTGACTGTCTGATTTCCTACCGTTTCCATTACACTGCAATATGTTTATTATACATTGGTTTTTGTATTGCATAATACTCGGTTTCGTATTGCATAATACCGAAAGGTAATAACTTATATATAAACTTATAACATTGCGTAAGTAAACTTATACTCATCACAATGCATAAGTAATATGTACCGATACTTATCAGTATTCAACATTAATATTGCAGTGTTTAGATAACTCAATATAATCGGTATTAAATCGTGTCAAATATATAAACAGTAATATATATTTATATATTAATGTATATGTAATAGTAATTTCATATACATTAATATATATGTATATATTAATGTATATATATGTTGATAGATTATTTCAAATATATATTGATAGATTATTTCAAAAGACAATAATAAAATACATATATATGTATATATTAATGTGTGTACATATACATTAATATGTACATATATATGTTAATTATCTGAACGATGCTATCAATTTCAACATGTTGCAGATGTGTTGGAGCAGTTGTCTAATACCTTGCAGCGTATCGCACTTCCTAGAGGCCAGAGTAGAGATAGAGGTACTAGGAGTGATTATGTCAGTTCACACAGGTCCAGGGCAGATGACAAGTCTAGAGCTGGTGACAGAATTAGAGCCGAGGACCGGACTAGAGTTGATGACAAGGTTGACAGGACTGGACATACAGGTATTTATGATAAGCTACAGCGGCCTACTTTTCTGAGACCTGAGATTGACACAGTTAGTACTGAGACTGAGGTTGCGCCATTTGTAGATGATGTTGTTGCTCACTATGCTGAGTGGGATGCCTTACCACACACCATCAAGAAGAATCTGAACTTTGACAGATTCCTTACACAGAAGCGTAAGCACACTAGAGGTAGGCCATTACCTGAGAGATAGAGGCCTAGACAGACAGATTTATGTGAGGCAGCCAGCATGATGACCTTGGCCCACTTTGATGGCAGTGGCAAGGTTACAGCATGAGCTTGAGTTCACAAGCTCGATAATTACTTAGCATTGTGTCCCATGACTAAGGAGGATGTCATTCGCTTTAATGTGTTGCACTTGGATGGAGTAGCTCATGACTGGTGGTACCATGGGCTAGTGTCTTTACAACACAATCAGATCGTTTACTATCAGGAGTTCATTGATAGATTGATAGAGCGGTTTGATAGGAATGACCCTGAGACTTATTTCAGAGAGTTGGCTCAGTTGAGACAGACAAGTGGCCTTGAGGCTTTTATCAGTGAGTTTTAATGGTTATCTGTGATGGTATATGACATTTCTAAGAGGAGAGTTATGTTTTTCATTAAGGGCTTGGTTGAGCCACTTAGAGGGTGGGTTAAGTCCTTGGATCCACCTACCTTGCAGGAGGCCATGAAAAAGAAAAGAATCTTGAATCATCTACATCACGAAGCAAGTTTGCTTCGAGACCTACTACTTCATCCCATGATAGGACAGCTCCTAAGAAAGATGATAGAGCTGAAGTTAAGCGTCCTGTGGCAGCCCCTTAAGATCAAGAAACTTTAAATGATCTAAGGAGGAAAAAACTATGTTTTCATTGCAGAGGACCTTACAATGTAAATCATAATTGTCCTATGAAGCCTAAGGGTAAGAATAAGGCGATGGAGTGGTTCTATGATGACGAAGATAGTTCTGATTTATCTGGACGCACAGCTGATTATGAGCATGATACACATGAGGCTTCAGGTGATGGAGATGAAGAGGTAGATGATTCTAATTTCAAGGTTGTTTACCTTCCTAGCATGAGAAAGGAAGGTGCTTTTAGGATGCATAGACTCTCGGCAGGGCAGCGTATCATTGCTCTCTTTGATACAAGTGCTACACATAATTTTATTAATTCACATTTGGTTGCCAAGAGAGTGTTTACGACAAAAGATTTTGAAGGACTTAGAGTACAGGTGGCTAATGGTTACACTCTTAAGTGTAACAAGATGATTTTTGAGCTTCCCGTCAAATTGAACAATTATTCTTTTAAGGCATATTTTTATGTGGTGGACATGGGCAGCATTGATATAGTACTTGATATGAGCTGGTTGCATACTCTTAAGGACATTTACATCAACACTGAGAGGATGGAGATAAGATTCATTTAGGATGGCAGAACACACATTCTTAAGGCAATCTGGAATAGTGATCTGAAGCTGATTTCTTTCAGCCGTATGAAGCACTTGGTACAGCATGATGACATAGTTGATTGGGCAGCAGAGTGTAGGATATTGCCTACATTGGATAGTACAGACAAGCTAGCTTATCACCCCGCTATTCAACAGCTTAGAATTAAACACTCTAAAGTGTTTAATGACTTACCACATGGCAGGCTACCAGATAGAAGGATTGAGCACATTATTGAGTTAGAGGACGGCACTAAGCCCATTATGATTACTCCTTACCAGCACCCTAAGCGACATAAGGATGAGATTGAAAAGACCATATAGGAGCTGCTAGCTATGGGACATATTAGGCTAAGTAAGTGTCCTTTTGCTTTGGTGAAGAAGAAGGACGGGACACTCAAGATGTGTATAGATTACCGAATGATGAATAAGAAGACTATTAAGAATCGGTATCCTATCCCTCGGGTTGATGAGCTCATTGATGAGTTGCATGGGGCGCATTACTTATCCAAGATTGACTTGAGATCAGGGTACCATCAAATTAGATTCAGAGAGAAGGATGTGGAGAAGACACCATTCAGGTGTCATTGTAGCCACTATGAGTTTCTAGTCATACCCTTTGGCTTGACTAATGCCCCCACCACATTCCAATCTACTATGAACAGGGTTTTCCATAATCAGTTGCAAAGATTTCCTCTGGTTTTTTTTGATGACATAATTGTTTATAGTAAGACTTCGGATGATCATGCAGCACATCTTGATGCAGTATTGGACATTTTTGATAGGGCTTCCTTGTATGCCAAGGAGTCCAAGTGTGCTTTAGGCATGACTGAGTTGTATCTGGGACACTCATCAGTGCAAAGGGAATTCGCATGGACCCTGATAAGGTTCATGATATTTTGGATTGGCCTACACCGAGGAACCTGACACAGCTTAGGGGATTCATTGGACTTTGTGCATTCTACCGCAGATTCGCGGCAGGTTTCTCTTGACACACAGCTCCCCTTACTGATCTAACCCGTAAGGGTGCTTTTGAGTGGACTTCTTAGTCACAGGAGTGCTTTGAGAAGTTCAAGGAGACCATGACATCATGTCCAGTTTTGGCATTGCCTGATTTCACAAGGCCATTTGAGTTACACTGTGATGCCTCAGGTGAGGGCATTGGAGCAGTTCTTTGCGATGGCGTACGGGCAGTATGGGCCTACTAGTTGGTAAGATTAACCCAGAGGCCGACGATGCACGTACAGAGCTCTACAAAGGAGAAGACACTACAATGAGGAACTCACTCAATTGAGAAGTGTTGTAATAAAACGACATGAATGAATAAAAGTGTTCTTTTTTTAAAAAATAAAAAATAAAATACAAATTGATGTGTTGATTATTGCTCTGCGGAGAAGTGAGCAAAGAATTTATGCCCAATCAATTGAATAAAAATAGAAATTTAAAGAAGGAATTCCAGGAGGAACAAGCCGCTAGAAAAGCCGTACTCGCACAGAAGCAAGCTGAGCGAAGGGAGATATTCAGAAGACGCGCCGAAGGACTACCGAAGGGAGTAAGTGAAGGTGAGGGTTTAGAGGAATCTGACCGGGAGGCCAAAAGAAGTGACGAGGACCACCTAGAGGAAACAAGGAGCTTGTTCGGGTCCTTAACCTTAACCCCACGGACGGAAGCAAGAGAAGCCCGAAGGAAGGAAGAAGAGGAAGCTGCATGGAGGGAGGCTCAGGATACCGCTGCCGCCGAGAGTATCGAAGTGATAGAGGGGCACGAGGATCACAGTAGCCCACGAGGCTTGGACAGTAGTTTGGGGACATCAAGTGGTACGATACCAACATTTCCGAGGCACCGACACTGGCAGTACCATCCCAGCCTGTAACACAATCGGTGCTGCAAACACAATCGGCACCTAGAAAAGTAAACATGGCGACTAACAAAGAGAAGCTGCCAAAATTCCATGGAGATGGGAAGGAAGATCCAGTACGGCATTGTCGTACGTGCGAGACAATCTAGTCGGCGAATGGAGTCGCCGACCACGCAGAATGGGTAAAACAGTTTTCGGCCACACTCAGAGGGGTAGCCATCGACTGGTACTCCGATGTGGACAAAACAAAGGTGACCACTTGGGCCGACCTCAAGAAAGAATTCGAGGAGTTTCAACTCTTGAGGGATGACAATGAAATTGTTTCTGAGATATACGGTACCAAACAAGGCAAGAAGGAGACTATGTGGGCTTATGGTTGCCGACTGAAGGAGTTAGAGGGAAAAATATATAGCCAACCATCGGATGGCCTGAAGAAAAGATGGTTCGTGGAGGGCTTGAAATCTAACCTATGGAGGAAAATGAAGATAGTGCCCCCCACCTCATACGGAAATGCCTATAACCGGGCGATGGACTTGGAGAGCGAATAGAAGACCTCCAAGAAGAAAAGAAGCAAGTCCTCTTCCGACGAAGATGACACTTCAGACAATGACTGTGGCAGTGATGGCGAGTTGAAGAAAAAAGTCATGGCACTCCAAAAGGACATGGAGAGAATGATGAAGAAGTTCAAGACCATGAGAGGGGGTACCAGCAACGAGGAAGATACTGTGTGGTGTACGAACTGCAAAGAAGCAGGACACACCAAAGGTTCTTGTCCAAAGAAATCCTTTTGCGACATCTGCCAGATTGCGGGACATTCCACCAAAGAATGTCCCTACAATCTGAGGGCCAGGAATTAGCAAGTGTTTGTTTATGCAAGAGCAACCCTCCACATCTGGAACTGGCGACCAACGAAATACTGCATCATTCGGCAGCTACAGAAATAACCGACGGGGAGGCAGAGGGAATGATGATAACAATAATAACCGCCCTCGAATCCAATATGATGCGAAGGGGTGTGACCAAATGTCGAAACCCGACCCAACTGTCCTTTGGTAATAACTCATTCCCGTCACGACCATATAACTAATACATGACATAACATAAAGTCGTCTTTCTGGCTAACATTCTTTCCCAAGATTGCCATCCCAAAGTTTTTGAGAGCAAGAAACTCAAGGGTCCTAAGAGATTATTCAGTGTATATGAAAAGGAGATGTTGGCCATTATGCATGCCTTGGCCAAATTCAGGCAGTACTGTTGTGAGGTTTCACAGCATCGCCCCATTCCATGGGGACCCCCCATTTTAAATTTTGAACTTGGATTTGCAATGTGGTTATGGTTTCGAAAATTTTGATGAAGTGTTGAGTGTGGTTTGGTTTTTGTTTGTTCATATGGATTCATTTGCAAATTGACGAAGTTTTTTACAAGGCAAAAGGAATTTTGTTGTCCATGGGGATTTGCAATTATTGTGGAATTTCGTTTTTTTTGTGCTAGTTGGATGAATGCAAATTGCTAAGTCTGATTACAAATTGCTAAATCTGAGATGCTTTGTTAAGATTCTACAATTTCTCATGCTTGAAATTTTGAAAATTTTGAAGACAATTGAGATAACAAAATTTTCATAGCAATTTGCATAATAGATGTGGATTTCGATTTTTATGTTGTAACTGATAATTGTGGTGATTTTTGAAAATCAGAATATATTCATTTACAAATTCCATGCATCAAATTCAATTTTCATTGGGCAAAGTAATCATGCCTCATTTTGAATCAATTTGCAAATGGCAATATCAATTTTCAATATCATGAGTGATTGGTTATTAAAATATTCGAAAGTTTTCAAAATCTGGAAATGAGTCTTATGTTTTCGATTTTCAAACAATGCCTTGGCATGATCAAAGTAGCATTGAAACTTTTTGGGGCAATTCAATTAGAGTACAAACCAATTTAAAATTTTCGATTTCATAGAGGATTGAAGTATTGAAATATTTGAAAGATTTCGAAATCTGAAATGCTCTAATATTCTCGATTTTCATGCAATCATTTCTTGGCATTTCGAAATTGCATTAGGATAATGTCTTAAATAATCTTGGATATTGTGTCAAGGAAAATCGGAATTTAGTGTATTGATTTTCAAATAGGTCTCAGCTGTCATAAATTTCGAAGCATTTTGAAAGACCTTTTTTTTTTAAAAAGTCGAAATTTATTATTTGTTTGGTAAGTCGGCCCTCTTTCTTTGCATTGAATAATTGTTTTTATTTGCCAACGTGTGGCAGGTCGGCCCCCTAATTAAGCCCGGGCGTCAAGTATAAAAAGGAGCCAGCCTCCTTCATTTGTCCACAAACATTTTCGGTTCTCTGCTCTGCAAGTTAGGAGCAAAATCAGAGATAAAGGCGGCATTTTTCATCAGTTTCGGTGGTCATTTTCAAGCATTTTCGGTCTTCAAGGGGCAGCGACTTGGAGTGTTGGAGGTGGCCAGTTGGAAGGGTAGTGGGCCTGGGCAGATTCGAAGGCAGATTTGGAGGTGTTTGGAGGGCGGTTTCAGGCCCTAGAGTCAGCATTTTCATTAGGAGAGGGAGCAGAGTTTTGTTGTGGATGCATTGAGGGCCTTTTTCCCACACTTTCCATCCCCTAGTTTCGATTTTTGAAGACAATTTATTTTCAGAATTTCTTCCAGATCCGAAAATAGCAGCTTGGCAATATATTAATCTCAGAATTTCAAGGAAGGGAGATTGATGTTTGAAGCATATCATTTCCGAATTCAATCAAGTGGTGGAGTTTGTTAATTGGAAGATTCTTTTTCAGAACTTTTGGAAGGTGTTGGATAGAAGATTTGATCTATATTTGGGGCCGTATTTTCAGAATCTTGAGAAGTATAAAGGGTGATATCAGGTCTAAAAGATCAAAGAGGAACAGCTGTCAAGCTAAGGCAAATACATCAAGGTAAAATTCAGAATTGCATAACCAGTGAGTGGCCTATCTTATCCTTTTCTTCTTAGTTGTTTTCATTTCATTGGTATTATTGTTAAGTGTTGAAAATTAGTTTCAAAAGTAGAGCTTGCAGTTTGGTTAGTAGGTTGATTATTCGATTGTCTTGATTAGCTTTTTTCCCCAAATTCTTGCTTGCATTCCATCATTTCATTTCATCATTATTAGGAGGAAGATTGGAGTGATAAGTGTAGCCCATTTCATAGGAAACGGCGAGGAGTGATAAGTGGTAGTCCCACCCCTAGGAAGAAGTTTGGAGTGATAAGTGTAGTCCATCTTAAGGCAAAGGCGAGGAGTGATAAGTGTAGCCTTCATCATCATCATTAGGAAGAAGATTGGAGTGATAAGTGTAGTCCATCTCATAAGTAACGGCGGGGAGTGATAAGTGTAGTTTCCATCTCATTAAGAGGAAGTTTGGAGTGATAAGTGTAGTTCCACCATCATTGTAAAAAGGCGGGGAGTGATAAGTGTTTAGGATGGCGGATGCCAATGCAAGCAAGCGACCCAAACGAACTAATGCTAAAATAGGAGATAAGGAAGTCATGATACCCAATTCCAACTTCCGCTCGAAATTGAAATATGTTGAAGACACCAACATTGGTACCCTTGATATGATTCAATTAAGAGATAGGTTGAGAGACAACCAGTCCCACATTGTGAAAAAAATATACAAGTCCGGAATTGTACATGCAGTTGCCTTCCCTCCTACCTTGCCTTGTCCAGAATTGATCATGGAGTGTGCATCTAGACTCAACATCCAGCGCAAGTCTATCTTGATGGACGGAGGAGAGAAAGTTTTGGCCAACATCAGCAATCTGTTGATTGAGGATACATTCAACATACCCAAGCAAAATAGCACGGAGGAACTATCTATTGATCAAGCCACCAGATTCTACCATGACAACCAAGACACATACTTTGCTCAGCTGAAACGGAATTGGTTACATGAAAGGAAGAAAGGAGTCACCAAGACCTCAAGGCTCACCAGGTCCGACTTCAAATCAGAATATGGCGACCTCATCGTCCTCCTCAACCGAATCATGGGCTCAGCACAAGGTATGTAATTCGAGACTTGGATGTACTATTTCATTGATGGCATTGAAAGTGAAAAAAGAAAATTTGATTGGGCTGGAATAATTAGTGAAAATCTAGAGTTATAGCTTAGAACAGTGCAGTCTCAGAAATAGTTTTATATGGGATCATACCTTTTTTACTTAATAGCAAGATTATATAGACAACTTGGACTTAAGGCTAGGGGAGAAATTGGTCATGGGCCCGGGCAGTACTTGGTGTATGAGTGCTATCCACAGCTTGATTTGCGCAACACCAAGGACTTCAAGATATTCTATGACGCCTTTGCCATGAAACTAGTAAGGATTTTGCAAGGAACTCCTGCTCGGAGGCTCTCTCCAGAAGCCGAGGCTAAAGTTAAGAAATATGGGAGTTGGTTTATCCAATTTGCACAATTCACATACATAAGAGTGGCTGGATGCACAACTTGTCCCAAGAGGCTTCCAAGGTACCCGCCCGATAGATTGGTTTTGATGGAGTTGGCTAGACAACTCGAGCAGTATGATAAAATGATGAAACAGAAAGGTGAGGCAGGGGTTACCCTCTCACTTGCGATAGGCAATGACAGTTGTCCCGTCATTGCCCCAACCATGTGGCCTTTGCATCTGCTGAGAAGGAATTGGAACAATATCACCTAGCTTGGTATAGGGCAAGACAAGGATTCGATCCTCATGGTTTGATCAAGGCAGCTCGAGGAGATACATTCAGGCATGTTCCTACAATAGAAGATGTTTGGGCTAATGCACAAGATGACTTTCATGTGAGGAAACTAGCTTTCTCAAGATTATCACTAAGCTTGATGAGAGCTATAAGGTGGAAGAACCTCATGATCCCAGACCAGCTGGAAGAGGATGAAGATGTGCTAAGAGAAGATTACAACATAGTAGAAGGAATGGAATTAGATCCAGTCAACTGGGATGATCACCAGGATCCATCCTTAGAAGCAATCAATAAGTCGGTTGAACTGCACACTGAGTGGTGGTATAACAAGAAGTTAAGTCAATTGCAAAGATGTCATCTCCCTATTCTGGCTGACATCGTTTAGCGTGCCGAATCAGTCTATCACGGGCTCTCGTAGACTGGTGGTGTTGTGGAGAGAGTCAACCAACGACTATTTTGGCAGTATTTGGCTTTACAGTTGATTAGTGATTCGGGCCTACGTTTGTTATAAAGTAAAGTTACTTTATTCGGGGCCAGTTTTATAATTTGATGTTGAGATGCACTTTTTATTATAAAGTTATATTTTATAAAAGTGCACTTTATTTCCTAAGAATATTTGGATGCTTCTAGATGTTTAAGTGACTTTAGAGGAAGCTACTAAAAAAGTGAATAAATAGACCGTATGGGTCTTGCATTTGATCATCCAGTTTGTATTTTCTCCCTTGACATCAGATTGTGATTCAGTCACATAGTCTATTGTGGAGCCAAGTGGTTTCAGATAGTCACTAGGTCTTTGGGAACGGAGTCTCCCTTGGATTCGCATAACTGAGGGGGTGAGATATCCTCTGAAGGGTGCACTTTGGAGATAGTATTCAGCTATCTCAAGCTGAGCATAACTGTGGCCAAGGGCCAACATCTAGAGGATTTGTCTTGAGAAGTTTGCATTGCACATACTGAGAAGTTCTGGAAGGGTTTCAGTTTCAGGAAAGGAAATCATTGTCTATATTTGTATGCATCAATGGTGCATCTCAGCTAGGCACACTCAGAATTTTACCACCTGTGGAGCAAGAGATCATCAAAGGAAGGATCGTAATTCACTTGGAGGTACTCAGCATTACCTAGCCACATTTTGGCCTCATTAATAAGGCATTTTCGAACAGGGTTTTAGCAGGGAAGTTGGAGTTTGAAAATTTGCAGGGCAGCCTGAATTTCTGTTCGAAACTCTTTCCTTGCTAACTGTCTTGAGGAGGAAACCAATTCGCAGGCTTACCCTAGTCCAGGCGCTGCTATCAGCAGCATTTTCGTCACTTTTTAAATGCTCAAAAAAAAAAAAAAAAAAATTCGCAGGTTCTGGAGTTAAAGATGCAGGAGTCTTCTTCATCACCAGCAGACCTTTTTCATCACCAGCAGAGTAAATTTGTGGCAGCCCTGTAACTAAAATTCGCAGGTGTTTATCATAGTTTTTTTGCAGGGTTAGAAGTGAAATTTTTGGGAACTTCGAACTGGCATCTAATAGCAGCATTTTGGGTTCGAAGATCATTCATTTAGCAGCGATTTTGTTTGCAAAATAATTCGCTGTCTTTCTCCAGTCAGGGCGCCCCCTTTTTGCCCAGTTTCGGCACATTGCAAGGAGTTAAAAATTGCTTAAAAAAACGCAGTTCCAGGGTATTGTTTTCAGACTGTCCTAGCAGTCATTTGCAATTAAAATCTTCTGCTATACAGTTGCAGAATTGCAAGGCTTTAGGCGCTTCAGTTTGAAGATTATTTGGGCATCCATTTCAGGCATTCGAAGTCAGTAACGCAGGTTGCAGCAACAGGCCTGTACGGCCAGAATTCACTCCCAGGCATAGGCAGTTCTTGGTGCTTCAACATTCCAGGGGGTTATAGTTCAGTTTGCATCCTTATTCAGCTGAAGTAATGTTCTATTGTAATGATCAAATGTAAGAGGGGGAAGAAGGATTTGAATAAAAACATTTTCAATATTTGGCACGATTGCAATTTTCTGAGTTATTCCAGCTATCTCTACTTGGTTAGACAACTGTTTGTGAAATTGTCTCAGCTAATTTTAGTACATTCTTACATCATTTTATCAACTAGTTGTCTGGATTTGTTGCACAACAATATCCTATGTTCAGTATTTGATTTCCAGTAGTAGTATGCCAAGTGTTTGACAAAATTACTCAGTTCAGCAGTAGTGGTTTCTAGTGGCCTATTAGTAGGGGTCATTACAAAAGATCAAGGGTGCGCCTTACTTATGAAAAGATGAAGCCGGTAGAAGTTCAAGCAGAATCAGTTAGTCAGCAGGGTGAGGGCAGTAGCCGGCAGCGACCACAACAGCAACAGCAAGCCAGTAAGGGCAAGAAGAGAAATTTAGAGGTTGAAAAAGATAGGGAAGATCAAAGGCCTCCAACAAAGAAGCAAAACGGAGTATCATCAAGGGAGAGTATATTTGAGGCTAGAAGCCAAGAGCACAAAGCCAGTGGGCAGGGTGCAGCAGTTGAGGTGAACTCAAGTTCGGAGTCAAGTAGTGAGGATAGCAGTGATGGATACTCTCCTCTTTCAGAAAATCAAGTAAATGAAGATATGGCAATCTCAAGTGATGAAGAAGGTAGGCAAGTTGACATTGAGGGTGAAGCAACACAAGATGGGAATCAAGCGCCCAATGATGAGTATGTGGGGCTAGTCCAGCCAAATCCAGCAGTGGGGGTTTGCATTGCACCTCCTTGGATAATGAAGATGCTCCAGCCAATTATCCCGGAACCACCCATCCAGACAGTTGAGGAAATTCAAGGGTTTGCAGAAAGAGAAGGTGATGCTAGACAAGGGCAAACAGCAGGAACAGTGGCAAGGGTAATCAGAGATGATGGTCACAGAAAGGTTCAAATTGCTATACCAAAGGTCAACAAGACAATGGATGAGATTTCATTTCAGGACTATGAGTTTCAAGAGCATAACTTGGGAACGACGACAAATGAGATAGAGTGTGAAGAACTTCAAGAGGGTGTAGCCTCAGTGGTAGAAAGGTTAGCAAGCGCAAATGCTACAAATGCTAAATTGAGAAGAGAAAATGAGTATTGGAAGAGTATTTATGATGGAAGGAGTCAGCCAATCCAGCAAGTGCCAAGGGCAGCTCTCCTCCAAGCTAATGAGAGCAACACCGATCAAGAGCTCGGAGAGTGGGTCAGCGACACCATCCAAGAAGGGCGAAATTTCTTGCTTCCTTTCACTGCTACTTTCAGAACATTTATAACTATCAGGAACAAATTCAGAACGTTTGAGGCAAGGTGGAGGGATTTCCTTCCAATTCATGAATACACCATCCCCAAGCTGGAAGCAGTTACAAGAATATCAGAAGGAACATTGGTGAAGGCCAAGGTGATAAATGAAGGAGAAAAGAGAACAGTCGAGTCTTGGTTCATGGCCTTGACAGTCAAGTTGGGAACACTAGAAGAAATACAGAACAAGATGGCACAGCACAGTCCGGGCATCGAGGCTTTCATTTCGAACACAATGAATGATGCTAGAGTTGCACTGGATTTCGAAGGAATAACATAGGACTTCAATGAGACAGAGTTTGGATCGAGGTTGGATGATTTGGGAAAGACTGTCCCTTTGAAGAAAAGATTGAACATCCTTGCCTCTCTCAAAGCCTTAGTTCAATTTGCAAAAGATGATGAGAAAGAGAATGAGAAGATACTACAAGCAGCAAAAGACATGGTCATCACAGCTGAGCTCAAGATGAGGCATTCACCTTGCCCTCCCATGGAAGAAGTTGACAGCATGTTAGCTAAGTTCATCACTTATGCTAAAAGGATGAAAGAAAAGGGTAGAGTTATATTAGAAGACCATTTGATGTAAGCCCATGTGGCATTTTCTCCTTTCTTCTTGGGTAGGATAGGTGTCAGTTTCTGATTGGCTACCATCTTTGGTGCCTTCTCATTGGTTACCACTTTTCCTTTTTTTCATTGGTCCATTGATGAGGTGGCGTCTTCTCATTGGCCGATAGGGTGGTAACCCTAATTAGGGTTTCTGAAATTTAATCTGGATCGTTGATTTTGCCTCTTAATCTTGGCCACTCATTGTAATTTCAAGCCTCTATATAAGGCCACTTGATATCATTTGTAAAGGGTTGAAGAAAATTGTTGCTAATATAATACCAAAATTGCTTCTCTTATCATTGTTGTGTCTTGCATGGTGATTAAGAACACTTGGTGTTATTGCATGGTTTCTACTTCCAATTGTTAGAGTTAGATTTCAATTGAGTTGTTAGAGTAAATTTTCATTTTCAAGCAAATGTTAGAAGTAAAGTAGAGATAGATGGCTAGTTGTATGGTGATGTTGGTAAATGTTTGAAAGGGATCTTTATACTAGGCCACTAGCATCTTGGCGGCTTGTTAAGGAGCTTTGCGTGGTAATCTAGTCTTGTTTCCCTTTAAATCATTGCATCTATGGAGGTAACGCCGCTGGCAAGTCTTCATTAGGTTGATCCCCGTCCATTTGCCAATCTTTCCATTTCAATAGGAGTAGTAGTAGCAAAGCAAGAGGTAGCTTAGTAGTTAGAGTTTGAAGAGCAAAGTTGGAAGTGATATAAATTGGAAAATCATTGAGTATACATCGCAAGGCTAGAATCTTTATCATCATCATAGTGAGAGTTAAACATCACCAAGTTTCTTTGAATGAACAATGTAAGCCCGCCGAAGTGATTACCAGCAAATCACATTTTATATAACTGAGTTAGTATCCACAGGTGTAAGGAACCTTGGAGTATCCTCGTATACTTTTCAAGAGAGGGTTGAGTGTTTGGTACGCTGTATCAAGTATTTCAATTGCTATATGTTATTTCGTGGTACAAAACTCACATCAACAAGTACTTAGTTGGCAATAGACTTTGTATTCAAAGTCAAACATATCACAATAGCCTAAAGCATTTCCTTGGTCAACGGGATCTAAATGAGAGATAGCAGAAGTGGTTCAGTAAGCTACAGTCATATGATTTTGATATCTCATACATCAAG
Source organism: Chamaecyparis obtusa (assembly GCA_027943335.1). NCBI lineage: Eukaryota > Viridiplantae > Streptophyta > Pinopsida > Cupressales > Cupressaceae > Chamaecyparis > Chamaecyparis obtusa. The sequence goes on from BSBK01006638.1 coordinate 300,563, forward strand.
GGTATTTAGAATGTGGTAGCTGATGCCCTTTCATGGAGACCCCACTTGTGCGTGATTACTGAGATAGCAGAGGATTGGAGGCACTTGATCATTGCAGAGTATGCCCTAGATTAGTGGGTAGCTGGCATTGTTGATGGTAGCATACAAGACAGCAGTTATACCCTTGCAAATGAGTTAATCATTTACAAGGGAAGGATATATCTAGTCCCAGGATCAGGTGTCAGACAGATTATCCTTCGGACCTTTCATGATTCACCGTTGGCCGGACATCTCGGGTTCTTCAAAACCTATAGACGAATTCACAAGAGATTCACTTGGAAGGACCTGAAGTCAGATGTGCAGCAGTATGTTCGAGAATGCTTTGTTTGTCAACAAAACAAATAGGAGCATACCTATCCCATAGGATTGCTACAACCACTTCCCATTCCTGAGCAAAAGTGGGAATGTTTGTCTATGGATTTCATTGTGGGCTTGCCGAAATCCCAAGGTAGAGATTGCATTTTTGTGGTGGTGGCTACAAACCGTTTCTGGTTTGAAACATAAAAGCGACCGTGCAGAATTTGTTGTGTTGTTGTTGGACGAACTAATGCTCATTTTGGATGCTCAATAAGTTGGACAGAGTCAAGAGATTGTCATCTATAGAAGCTTGAAATTGAGTTGTCTATATTGCTAAAGAAAAGAGACTATGTAAACATCAAAGAAGTTTGTAAACTTGTATGTAAACTCATTTTACTATAATACAAGAGACTTGGATTTGGTGTGTGGGCTTTCTACCCGTAAGGGTTTTCCCACGTAATTCTAGTGTTATGTTCTGAGTTTTTTTATTCTATCTTGTTTACTCTGTTCCTATGTTGTACATCCTTGTAATTGGAATTGAAATTCACTCTGCTTCTCTTCCCTAAGAATTTGACATTCAAGAAGGCATTTCTGCACCTTGCTTTCCTAACAAGTGGTATCAGAGCCTAGTCAATTGTGTTATCCTTATGGGTAGAACAGGTTTTTTTTGTCATTTTTGCAATGGGAGTCTTGCAGTAGAGTAGGACTGGTGATCAATATTGCACGTTGAGATGGCAAGCACATCAAGAAGAGTAGACATTGTTAAGTTTGATGGTAGCAATTATGAGTTGTGGAAGGTTAAAGTGGAAGTTTTGTTGGTGGACAGAGATATCCGGTTCCAGTGTCTGGAAATAAACCATCAGGCATGCAACAAGATGTTTAGGAAATTGCAAATAGAAAAGCTAAAGGATTGATTAGGCTTTGTCTTGCTGATTTTGTTCTGTTAAATGTTCATGAAGAGAAAAACGACTTCTTTTTGGAAGAAACTTGGTGATATTTATCAAGGAAAATCTCAGGTAAATAAGCTATTCCTAAGGAAGTTGTACTCTTTGAAGATGAATGAAGGTACATCTATAGCAAATCATCTTAATTCTTTCAACACAATTGTTGCACAATTGTCTTCTGTAGGTGTAAAAATTGATGATGAGGATTGTTGTATGCTTTTTTTATGTTCCTCGCCTGACACATGGGATCATCTGGTGATGGCTATTGGAAGTACAACAACCACTTTCAAAATGGAATATGTGGTTGCTTCACTGTTGGCAGAAGAAGCACGAAGTAAATATTTTGAGATGGCCAAGGAACCTCTTGTTGTTCAAGGCAGATCAAAGGAAAAAGAAAAAAAGGGCGAGTCCAAATCCAAGTCACAGGAGAGATCAAAGTTTTCTGGTAAGAAGTCCAAGGCAAAAAGTTGGAATTGTGGGCAGAAAGGGCATATCTGAAAGGATTCCAAAGAGGAGAAAAAGAAGAAGAAGAAGACGAGTACTTTTGAATCTTTGATACTGAGTCTTCTTAGAGCGACATTGATGCCTTCATTGCTGCCTTGGCAACTCACTGATCAGACAACGTCTGGTTAATTGATTCGGATGCATCTTTCCACATGACTTAAAGAGAGTGGTTCACGAAGTATGAAAAATATGATGGTGGGAAGGTGTACCTGGCGAGTGATTTATGGAAATTATAGGTTGTGGAAGATTAAGAGTTCAACTTCCTGATGATAGAATTAAGGGGATTGATGGCATAATGCATATACCAGGTCTGGATCGAAATTTGTTGTCTATTAGTAAGCTGATGATGTCGGTGTGCAAGTTACTTTCTCAAATGGTGGCTGTAAAATGACTAGAGGCTCAATGGTGCTGGAAAAGGGTGTACGAAATGGCACTTTGTACAAGCTGGATGCACGAGGTGTTCAATGTAACAGTGTCTCGGTAAAGTCACAGAATGTTGCTGGTAAGGAGAATGTTGCAAACTCTTTGGAGGTAAAACTTCTTGCAGAGAAATACTAGGAGAAAAGGGCTTAAAACCTCTAAAAAATAAAAACCTAGTTGAGGGGCTTGATGATTGCAATTTTGAGTTCGATTTTTGCGAACATTGCATATATGTAAAACATCACTGCTTTTCTTTTTACTCTAGTCCTCATAAGTCTCTTGGTTTGCTGGATTATATTAATTCTGATGTTTTTGGTCCAATGGATGTTCCTTCATTATCAAAGTCTAGATATCATGTATCTTTTGTTGATGATTATTCAAGAAGGGCCTTTGTGTACTCCCTAAAAAGAAAATCAGAAGTGTTTAGTCGGTTTAAGGAATATAAAAACTTGGTAGAAAATCAGACTAGTAGGAAAAATTAGATGTTTAAGGACTTAATGACCTTGTCTTTATGCAATATAATCTTCGGTTGCACATAAAAAAGGTAGAGGAATATCAAGTGGTCCAGTTGATTTGGATGATATAGATCCTTACAATGATTGGACAATGCAAGACCAGCCTCCATTGTTTATTGAGGATGACATCTATGATTTGGAGAGGTGGGCAATGTAGGAGAGGGGTGGATTTGGATTCACAATGGATGACATTAAGGAGGGAGAGGAGGAAGAGTCATTGTCAGTGCTAGCACCATCTACATCTAGTATTGATGGTCGAGCCACAATCTATCATGTCAAGCGAGATAGTGCAGCCACAATGGACTCCTAGGACTAGATCCACTAGTTCTACCTCTCCCCTAGTTTTTATTAGAGCTGGGAAGAGGAAGATGTAATATGGTTTGATGTAGTATTTACTTTTAGTTTTACAAAAACAACTTACCTTTTTTAATTTTGTTTCAAACTATCAGGCTATCAGCTATCAGCATTCCACATGAGGATGTCACTTTGTACCCAATTTGCATTTTAATCAATCAAATATAACAAGACTCAGCTTGTTTCTTTTGTGTTATAAAACTTGATAGTTCAATGTATCGATATTAACAATGGAGATGAAGTCTCCTTAAATAGAAAAGTGCAAGACAATGTTTCTAAACAAAACAATTGTTAACTAACTACGAAAAAATCAAACTAACTAATAAAAATAAACTCACTAAAGATGACCATTAGAAACATTACATTATTCTCTTAATATTATGTACTCAGTTAATGACTGATTGGATGCATCTGCTCATTGAATTTTGCAAAAATAAGGCTTTCTATGAAAATTTTAAGGTTGCCATGAAATTTAAGCAAATTTTTTAGTTGTTGAGTTTTTGTCGAATCACGTTTCGAGCTCTGCCTAGTTATTGCCAAGTCCAAGTTTTTCAACTATGTTATAAAGTATCAAAGTTGTGTTTGATGCAACTTATCAAAGTTGGATTTCATGCAAGTTATAGGGTTGTAGCAAGTGATTTTTCAAAGGTAGTATTTAGTAGCCATTTAAGCTGGTAAGACTAGAAGCATCTATGCTCTTAATTAAAGCCTATGTGGCTTAAGCCTTAGATCATTATTGTATGCCATTTTGGAGTGCTTAAATATTACTCTGCTACATTTTAGCAAGAGATTTCACTAGAAATAGGTTTCTTCGGGTATATCAGTCATTTACTCTCTTTTGGAGTTGTTCTCTCATTTGTTCTTTCATTGTTCGTTCATGCTTGACAAGTTCATTCTTTAGCCTCTCTCTCTATGGTTTAAATCAGTATGTTGTGGACTTTGGTCTAGTATAACTACCCAACTTTACAAATCAATATAAAACCAGTTTAGCATATGTCACTCCATGATTAGAATAATGACAGTAAGCTATTCATACAAATGTATTCTTGTCAAGTTGCGCAACATATAGACAACATAAAAGTGTTGTTTTGCAAAAATAAACATTATTACTATATGTTGAGTGATCTTCATAATTCTCCCATTTTGTAAATCATATTTATAAGTAAGCAAATTTGTACTGATCTTTTAATAGGATTAACAGCATACTCCATAATCATTGGCTTCTCTATTTCTACAGCCATCCAAGTATATCCTGAAATTATCAAGAGAGTTTATTTCCTTGACTAATCATCTAAGGAAGAAATTAAGCGTAGTTTGAACTTGTGTGGATATTTGCAACCTTAGATCACTCCCCCAATTGAACTCAATCCCTGGTTGGCATGCAGGTAAATCATATGCCAAAACAACTGTCGAGTAATGCATAAACTTTGTAATAGCGAGGAACTTGATTTGTGCAATGTAGCTTCTTTTGGTTTCTATAGCCTCAAGCTAAAAAAAGTAATGTTTCTTCTAAAACGATACATAGCATTGAAAACAGACCAAGCTCAGTGCAACCATGTTGAACATAATCTAAATGTTCTATAACTGTCATTTTGATGTTCCGGTTATTTTGCAACCTCTGCAGCAGAACATTATGGACGCACATTGTCATCTGCGTCTTTCCACCTTTCCTTAAGTCCAGGAATGAATGTAGCTAAGCACACAAAGAGATTGCCAGTGGGCACATACTCCAATAGAATTACCATAGATCATTCTCCTTGCACGCCTCAACAAACCTTCATACCCATTCCATTTATATGAAGCTGACATGTGTAAATTAAATAGGAAGTGTAATCTATGATAGCTTAAATCCTTTACAGTTCTCGTTGTAACTGAAAAAAGATATCCCGGGTTCCTGCCTAGTCTTCTATTTTTCTAATAGAATGGTATTCGTTCAAGCTATATATTCAAACTTGAATAGGAAATGACTGGCAAAATAGGGAGTTTTGCTTATTCAAATTATTTTTACCTTTAAACGATTAAGGAAAATTCTATCATGAGATAAAAAATTAAGCAGCCTTGTTTCAGAATAAGTGAAGGAAACTGCATGATTACAGGTGCATAAGATGACGAACTACTGGAATTCTAGACCCTCCAAGGAATCCTGATGGTAACAATTAATCTAGTGCAGTAGTTTATTGTACCAGTTTCAATCTTACCTAAACCGCCAAGTGTACAGTTCAAGCTCATGAGAGAATGATTATGGATGGAAATGACTGCTCTTGATACAAACATAACAGATATGACTACACTTGACAGAGAGATTAGTCAAAAAATCATGTCACGCAAGATGTAATTAGAAAACTCCCATTACTTTAACATTGTGCTTTTCATAATTAGCACATCCAATACAAGAGAAAGGCCATAGAAGAAAAGCCTAGTCATAGAAAATAGGTCATCGAAAGATAAAGTCAAGCATTAAAAACAAAATATCTGAAGAAGAAAAGTAGGACATTCTTCTAGTATTATCTGTATCTCTAAATTTATATTCAGCCGAGTTTACGACTACCTTGAGGCATTGTGAACAGATTAAGCTAAGATCTAAGTATAACCAGATAGTTTTGATGAAAATCCAAACCTCATTTTTGTGCTCCTTCCCTGATAACCATCCTGATCCACGCCCGTCACTTAATTGTCCCACAACTCCATCTCCAATTACACTGCCAAGACTCGAATTTGACATCGTGCTTCCGCCATTACTCATTCCGCCATCGTAACCACTGACGCTAAGACCCGATCGGTTCTCCGCCTCCTCAATCTCATCTTCCTTAATTTCAGCTTTCCCTAATTCAGTGCCAACAGGTTCTCCATTAAGGGCAGTTTGGTCTTCAATTTGTCCTCCATTTAAGGCATAACGTGCTTCACTTTTCCCTGTAGTAAGGGCACTCTGTTCTTCAATTTGCTCTCCGTTGATGGCACTCTGTTCATCAATTTTCCCTTTATTAAAGTTACTCTGTCCTTCAGTTTGGCCATCACTAAGCGTATCTCCGTCAGGGTTTCTATCTCCATTTATTTCCACGGTAATTGCCGTTAGCTCACTAATTTCACTATTATCATTATCGAGTGTGCCAGTTTTCACAGTACCGTTGATTTTCTCCGGCAGATAACAAGGTCCCGAGCTCGAGTCGTCATCCTCGAATAAGTCTTCGTATGACTCGAAAAACTCATCGGGACTTGCAGAATCTATCGGAATTTGATAATTCTCTCGCGCCATAGAAACGCCAGAAGGGTCATGAGGCTTCTTGAAGTTCACGAAACCTCTAGAAATTCAAATCCTGAATGATTGAAATACCTGAGATATTTATTGTATACAGACGCTTAGATCCACCTGATTTTGTTTAAAGAATTTCCTACCTGGAATTGTAAAAAGCAACAAAGTCTTTTACGGCCAAATTGGATCTGATCAAACTGCTGGCTTGCTTAAGAGTGTTATTGAAAGGGTTTACAGGAAAATTCACAAAGCCGACTGTGCGTATTGTGCAATGTTTGAGTTCGGCGTTCGTTTTTCTGCCACTTTCCGATTCGTGTCACGGGAAAGCGCGTGGAAATTTGTTGTCGTAAAATGTGTCCGTTTTTACCAAAGCGTCAACCGTGTCGTTTGCCCACGGCGACGGCTATGCAGCCATATGGTTAGACAACTTATAAGGATACAATTTTAAAAAAAACTAAGTGTATGAGTTCCCCTTGGTAACGGCTGGTGCTTTTTTAGATTTTGTTTGGCAATTGGCATTACCTTCCTCGTTGGGAAGTTAGGAGATAGGTGCTTTATGGCCTTTTTCTTTACCAATTCTAAGGAGCACAAATAAGTTACAAAGCTTTTTTTCATTTGTAACATCATGTTTTGGTGTAAAATTTGTCTATTTTGCAATTTGTGTTTTTTTATTCATTTTGGTGTACATTTTTCAAATATATTAGAGGCGTTGTTTTGTTAGTTCCTGCCAAGGCAGGAAAATTATTGTGGAGGCAGCAAGCTTTAAGTAGTGATTAATCCATATGCAATCAAGCAATAACATATCATATTTTTGGGTAGTTTCTATATTACTAGAATGTTAGATTAGAGAAAGGTGCAAAATATTTAAGTTCAGAATATTTGAAAATGTTTATCAACGATTTGATTGGGTAAAAGTTGGTGGCAACAAACTGTAAGAGAAAAAATACAAATTTCAAAGCATAAGAATGCACATTCTACGAGCAGGGAGGAAAAAATGAATTTCAAGAAAAGAGAATGCACATTTCCCAGCATCTTTGGCAGTGCATTACATACGTTAATATACCAAAAATACCACCACATTACGAGGCAAATGTGCAATTGCATAAGCCTCTCCATACAACTTTTGAGAAATTATATTTAGGCTATCAAAAACTTTTTGTTGCTATCGTAGTCAGCCTATATGTGGTGATATTGAGAAATGGCAATGATGTCTTCTATGTTGGTGAGTTGGCTTTAATTCTATCAAAATCTCTGTCCTTTTTGTTCAATTCATATCTGGTGGCATTTAGTTTTATGGACATATTTTGCATGCCAATTATTCTAGTAGAGGAAGCAGCAGTGTGGGGTCAAGGTTCAAACCCGGGTTACTCAAATCTTGGATTGCTTGATTTGTATTAGTTGTTTGTGCTCTTAGTTTTCTATGCTAGTGATGATTCATTCCATTTCTAAACCAATGAAGATGGTCATCAGGCAGTGGGTGTAGTTGATAAAATCTCCTCAAAAGGATTGATTATGCCCTCCATGAGAAAAAATAGGTTCAGGTGTCACAAACCTTTGTATATTAGTACACTAAGTCAACTAGAATACTTCGATCTATTTTACAATGCTCTAAATGGCTTGTCTCCTTCCTTCCTATTTTCTTTGCCAGTCATTGCCATCACAAATTCAACAAGTAATTCATTAAGGGAAATTATTCCTCAAAATGTATATTCTCGTCATACTCTCTGGCTTGTGGACTTTTCTACAAATCTTTTGACGGGAAGGTTTCCTTCATGTCTATTGACTATTTCTAATGAAAAAATAATCAATAATTAAGGAAATTGTTTAATTATCAATATTTAGCCTCAACATATGTCAAGCCACTCATTTTTCTAGGCAAATTCACAAAACCCAGAAACAGAAAAATATGGTTGTTTTGGTGGGCATAACTGTTGACGGTTTTGTGGGTTTGTTGTTGGTGATTTTGCTAGTTTGTGTGTTGATTATAAAAGTTACAAGAAAAGATTCAAGAAGCTTCCAAGAAAGCTTGTTCCAAAATAGCTTCAACAAGGATATTCTCAGAACTATTAGTGAATGTAAGTAAGTTACACTTGATTTTTTTGTATTTTGATTGCTACAATAATGACAGCTACAAATACATTCTTCACAAGAAACTATCCACCACTTTCCTTATTTTTCCTCAAATTTATATGTCAATTTGTCTCTCGCCAAATGTTACAATTCCCGAATGCTTTAATTGATAAAAACATTGAGTGTTTGTGTCAATGTTTTAGAGTAATTTATTGAAATCAAGGTTATATTGCCCCATTTTATGTGTAGATTAGTATTTGAATCTACCCCTATTGAATGTATTGTGTTAGTGATCCAACAATTTTATAAACTTTTTCTTTCTTGGTCCATTATTTGTTCTTTGGAAAAAAATTTGAATGTAATGTCCATTGGTCTAACTATATATTTGTGTGGATTTACCATATCTAGTCCAGGTTTGATTCAAATTGCTATTAATTTTTGGCAGAGAATAATTTGAATGGCACCACACTATGGGTTTGATCCTCCTAGGTGAATGTACATTAGTTAGCTATGCTTAACACACTTTTGTTCCTTAGTCTTATTTCAACATGCCATAATTCTTACAGAATGGCTAGACAAACCCCAACATCAATTACAATTTTTGACACTTAATTCAAGAAATATGATTATGGAGATAAATGATATGTAAGAACTGTTACTATAACTGATGGTGATGATGATGAAGACTGACCAAGATTAGAAGAATACAAGTTTGTAGAATGATTAAATCAGTTATTATCTTGTCATTGATGTCAAGCAATTAATATCTTATTTATATTGTGTTGTCATATCATTCAGAGTATGATATAAGTGTGAATGAGTTAAGGAGAAGAAGAAATGAAATGTTATGAAATTGAAGAAATTAATTGGGCAACTGATACAGATCATACAATGTTAAGGTTATGTTGATATAATTATTTTCTACCTTACATTTGATTATATCAAGTCGGTAAAGAATGGTAAAGAAGATTAGTCAAGTTGGTAAGCAAAATAGTTTTGGCTACCAAGCAGGAAAACTCATTCGGTAAAAGCAGAAAGGTCATTCGGTAAAAGAAAGTAAGTTTCGGTAAAGACAAAGGAACTCAAGACATTGAGTTGAAGGTTTTAGGCACCGAGTGAAGTTAATCAAAATTCAGAGTTATCCATCGAACAAGGAACATAAATTAAATATAAGGATCAAAATGACATTTAATGATGAGCTATGATGAGCTGGAAGTTTATAATGATGAGGAAGAGTTAGTTGAGAGATCTAGGATCAGGAAAATTCATGATGATGATCTATGGCTTAGATCTATGCGGTAAAAAGAAAATGAACAAGTTTCAAGAAAGTTCAAGTTCCAAGGTGATGATAAAATGTGTTATCGAGATCCAGAATCAATGAATAAGTTTGTGAAATGAATTGGACAACTAAGATTAATCAAAAGAAAAATTAATAAAGGAGATTAAGTGGCAAAACAAGGTCTATATAAAGGATGAATTTGTATGAACAAATGGATGGTAAATTGAAGGGTTGATAAGTCACCAATTGATGCAATAAAGAAGGAAAAGGTGAATTCTGAGTCAGTAAAGCAGGATTTGATGAAGCGTTAAAGCCAGTGGAAAGTGAAGGATTGAAGTGAAGATAGAGAGTGTACAAAAGATCTAATTATGCAAAGTTAGTTGCTAATTTATAGGTCGATATATTCATCGTTGCTTGTTAACATTTGTAACAGAAAAATATCTTAACCGAGTGGACTTAATAGTCTTATTGTAAAATCCTTGCAAAAGGTAATACTCTAAAGAGTGTTTGAAGCCCTTTAACCAGGCCACTCCTAACAGGGTGAAGATCTTAACAGATCTAAGGTAAATCTCTTGACCAGGTCACACCTAGCAGTATGTATTGTAATCTTTAACGGGATTGGCTCTTAACCAAGCACACTTCAAAAGAGTATTTTCTTTTGTAGGTGACAATTTCCATAATAATTTTTTTCGAAGCTGGGTTTCCACGTTAAATATTGGTGTTATATGTGCTTAATGATTATTGTGTTTGATTTGGTGATTGTTAAAGTCTATTTATTATTGTCGATAAATGTTGAATTGTGTCTAACCGAGTTAATCCAAGAAGAGTTTTTAGGGTACAAAGAATCAATGATTACTTATTCACCCCCCCCCCCCCCCCCCCCCCCGCCCCCCCCTCTCTATAATCCAATAATTGGTATCAGAGCTAAGTACTCTAAAGGGATAAGTTTGAACTAATTGAGTAAAAGATCTAAAGATGTATAGGAGAGAAGTACCTAAGTTGAACAAGGAAAGTTTCTCAACATGGCAAAGCAGGATGAGGTTGTACCTATCTTGTATTGGATAATTTATACTGAATCTTTTGGATAATGACTATACTCCACTGCCTCTAGGACCTATGACAATTGATCAAATGAGAGAAAAGCGGGAACAAAACTCGGTAATGATAGAAATTGCTTCTTCCCTGACTGATGTTGAATTCAATGATGTTAAGGACAACATTACTTCAAAAAAAATGTGGGATAGGCTTAAACTTATTTATGGAGGTGATCTCATGTACAAAAAGCCAAGGTTGACAGTCTCAGAGGAAAATTTGATGAAATGAGAATGAAGGATAAAGAGAACATTGCTCAATATAGTTTCAGAATCAAGGAAGTTGTTAGTGCCATCAGAGGTGTCGGTGGATCATTAATTGGTGAAGATGTGGTAAGTAAAATTCTAAGAACTCTTTCATCTAAGTATGCTATTGGGTATCTACTATTCAGAAGCTGAGATCCATACCAATTAATATTGTTACTCTTGAAGCCTTAATTGGTAAGTTGACTGCATTTGAGCTTAGCAATTATGGTAATAGTCTACCGACTATTGAAACAACTTTCAAGTCATCTCTAAGCATTGGAACTTCAAGAAGAGAAAGAGAGATTCACAATAGTTCATGTGGAAGTGAATATGACAGTATCACAATCAAAGAAAAGAACAAGAAGAGTTAGAGGCACTACTGGCTAAGAGGCTACCGTGAGGTAAAGGAAAGTATAAAGGTAAATTACATATGAAATATTTTAATTACAACAAAATTGGTCACATTGCATCTAGATGTCTTGAAAATGACAGAAATGATAAAAGTGATAAGGAGAATCGATACCGGAGGTTTAGAGACTACAAGGAAAAAGGAAAAAAATTATGCTACCTAACTAAGGAAGGTGTAACCGATGATGAAGCCAATGACATAGAAGAAAGATTTGGAGTTGTCTATGTTGCTATGAAGGAAGATTCTGATGAAGATGAAAAAGCCCTTATTTCTCATGTAAGTAAAGCTAACCCATGGATTATTGATAGTGGATGTTCACATCATATGACTGGTGATCATATTGATGAGTTTGAGAACCTAGAAGAGTATGATGGAGGATTTTTTATATTTGGTAATGATGCTCCATGTTCTGTAAAAGGAAAAGGATCCATTGTATTGAATGAAAAGATGAGATTTGATGTTTCTTATTGGGTTCAAGGGCTAAACTATAACTTGTTGAGTTTTTTACAATTCAACAACAATGGCCACCAACTGAAATTTGAAAACAAAAAAGTGAATATTTATGGTGTTCATGGAGATTCGATTGGAACTGATGAACAATCAAAAGGTAAGTTGTTTTATCTTGATACTACTGCAAAGAGTTACTTGTTTGTTAAAGTTGAAGATGTATGGCTATGGCATAAAAGACTCTGTCATGTAAATTTTGACAACATGATTAAGGTGAGAAAAAATAATAGAGTCAAAGGTCTACCAAAATTAAGCAAACTTGATAAAGTGATGTGTAAGTAATGTCAGATTGGTAAGATGACAAAATCAAGTTTCTCAAGTAAGTCTTACTCATCTAATGGTATTTTGGAATTAGTTCATACTAACCTTTTTGGTCTTATGAGAATAGAAAGCTATTATGGAGAGCGGTATTTCATTTTTTTTTTATTGATAACTATTCAAGAATGATGTTGGTAATGTTTCTAAAGGAAAAGAATGATGCATTCCAAATGTTCAAGTGGTATAAATCTAGAGTTGAAAAGGAAAGAGGTAAACAACTAAAATGTTTAAGATCAGATAGAGGAGATGAATTTATCTCTAATGAATTTACTATCTTCTGCAATGAAAATGGAATCAAAAGACAAGTATCTGCATCAAGGACTCCACAACAAAATGGTATAACTAAAATAAGGAACATATCTATAGTTGATTATGCTAGAACATTATTGATTGACAAAGAGGTTGCACAATTTTTTTGGAGAGAAGCCATTAATATTGTTGTCTACACACTCAACCGGGTACAATTAAAGAAAGGTACCAAAAAGACCCCTTATGAACTCTGGTGTGGCCATACACCAAATGTTAGTTACTTTAAAAAATTTAGATGTGGGTCTTACATACTGAAAGATGTTAGGAATGGAAAGTTTGATTCAAAAGGAGATGAATCTATATTCCTAGGATATTCATCAAAGAGAAAAGAATATAAATATTTAAATAAGGCTACTAAAAAAATTGTTGAAAGTGAAAATGTGAGGATTGATGAAGTTGTAGAAAGAAATGAAGAAGATAGCAAAAAGGAACCTGAAGATTATCAAAGATTTGTATATGTACATGAAGGTATTTCAGGTAATGCAACCAAGCTGCAATAAGAAGAAATTAAGGAGCAAGTTGAGCCTCCATCAAGAGATGAAAACACTGAAGAAAAATCTACCAAGCCTGTATTAGAAAAATATGTGTGAATACATCACTCACTGAGAAATAATATTGGAGACAAGAATGCATGAGTCATGACAAGAAGTAAGTTGAAAGATAATACATGTTTGATTTTTGAGTTTGAACCATGATTAGTCAAGGATGCACTTGGTAATGAAGATTGGGTTAATGCAATGAAAGAAGAAATTGATCAAATTGAAAAGAACAACACTTGGTCACTAGTACCGAGACCTAAGGACAAGAATGTAATTAGAACAAAGTTTATTTTAAGGAATAAACTCAATGAGAATGGAGATGTGATTAGAAATAAAGAAAAATTAGTTTGCAAAGGGTATGCACAAGAAGAAGGTATTGACTATGGTGAGACATTTTCCCCTATTGCTAAATTAGAAGGTGTAAAAATATTACTTACATATGTTGCCTATAAAGGATTCAAAGTTTATCAGATGGATATTAAGTCTGCACGTTTTATTGGAATTCTTGAAGAAGAAGTTTACATTGAAAAACCTGATGGATTTGTTGAGGGTTCTAACAAGGATATGGTATGCAAACTACACAAGCCACTTTATGGATTAAAGCAAGCACACTGATCATGGCATGAAAGAATACACTCTTATTTAATCAAGATTGGATTTCAAAGGACAAGTGACAATAACAATTTGTATTTGAAATTTGAAAGTACTGATAAGACTTTGATTGCTGAATTTTGTGTTGATGACATTATATTTGGAGGAAATGAGTTAATGTCTAAATCATTTGCTGAAGACCTGAGATAGTAGTTTGAGATGTCCATTATAGGAGAGATTAAATTCTTTATTAGAACACAAATTTAACAAGTTAAAGATGAGATCTACATAACACAGTCAAAGTATATCAAGGAGATCCTAAAGACATTCAATATGAAAGAGTCAAAACCAGTTGGAACACATATGGCTAATGGTTGTAAATTGTCAAAGGAAGATGAGACAAAGAAAGAGAATGAAACACTTTACCAATCTATGATTGGTAAACTACAATATGTTGTACTTAGTAGGCTTGATATTGCATATTCAATTGGTATTATGGAAAGGTTTTTTGCCAATCCAAAGGAGACACACATGTCTGCAGTAAAAATAATATTTAGATATTCAATCTTCTATACACAAAAGGAGGAGATTGTGATCCCAAGGTGTATACTGGTGTTGATTAGGTTGGAAACATTGATGACAAAAAAATCACAAGTGGCTTCTTTTTAGGAGAAAGGTTAGTGACAAGGTTAAGAAAGAAACAAAATTATATTTCATTGTCTACTATTGAAGCTAAGTATATTGTTGTAGCTATGAATTGTTCAACATAGTGTGGATCAAATAATTACTTGAAGGTATGCAATAAGAGATTACTGAGCAGGAAAAGTCATTCGGTAAGAAAAATAGTTTTGGCTACCAAGAAGGAAAAGTCATTCGGTAAAAGTAGAAAGGTCATTTAGTAAAAGAAAGTAAGTTTTGGTAAAGGAAAAGGAACTTAAGACACCGAGATGAAGGTTTTAGGAATCGAGAAAAGTTATCCAAAATTCAGAGTTATCCACCAAGCAAGGAACATAAATTAAATATAAGGATCAAGATAACATTTAATGATGAGATAGAAGTTTATGATGATGAGGAATAGTTAGTTGAGAGATCTATGAATAGGAAAATTCATGATGATGATCTATGACTTAGATCTATGCGATAAAAATAAAAGGAACAAATTTCAAGAAAGTTCAAGTTCCGAGGTGATGATAAAATGTGTTACTGAGATCTAGATTCAATGAATAAGTTTGTGAAATGAATTAGATGGCTGAGATTAATCAAAAGAAACATAATAAAGGAGATTAAGGAGTAAAACAAGGTCTATATAAAGGATGAATTTGAATGAACAAATGGCTAGAAAATTGAAGGGTTGATAAGTCACTGACTGGTGCATTAAAGAAGCAAAAGGTGAATTCTAAATCAATGAAGTAGGATTTGATGAAGTGTTGAAGTCAGTGGAAAGTGAAGGATTGAAGTGAAGATAAAGAGTGCACAAAGGATCTGATTATGCAAAGTTAGTTGTTGATTTACAAGTCAATATATTCATTGTTTCTTATTATTATTTGTAATAGAAAAATCTCTTAACCGAGTGGACTTAATAGTCTTATTGTAAAATCATTGCAAAAGGTAACATTCTAAATAGTGTTTGAAGGCCTCTTTAACTAGGCCACTCCTAACAAGATGAAGATCTTAACTGATCTATGGCAAATCCCTTGAGCAGGTGACACCAAGAAATGTGCATCATAATCTTTAACAGGATTGGCTCTTAACCAAGCATACTTCATTAGAGTATTTTCTTTAGTGGGTGAAAATTCCCACAGTGGTTTTTCCCAAAGCTGAGTTTCCACGTTAAAAACTGGTGTTATATGTGTTGAATGATTATTGTATTTGATTTGGTGATTGTTAAAGTTTGTTTACTATTGTCAATAAATGTTGAATTGTGTCTAACCGAGTTAGTCAAAGAAATGTTTTTAAGGTACAGAGAATCAAGGATTACATATTCATCCCCCCTCTTTGTAATCCAACAAGAACATAATTTAGAATCCAATTCTCAACATCTCCATGTTGTTATTCCTATAGTTGAATTGTAGTCCTAATCATTTACTATTGATTGGAAATCCTAATTGGAATATTCTCACTAGATTGTTGTGAAGACTCTAAGATTAAATAATGATTAATTCAGTTGATTAGATTGTTCATTCAATTGTGTAAAATATCTACTACTTATCAATGATTAATTCTATTTTGTTTACCCCATCAAATTGTCATGATTCTTTGTATAAATGTCATTTCCTAAATGTATTATGCACAATTTGCAAATTTTTACTTGTTATATTGATATAAAGTATTTTGGCAGTCCCAGATTCACATTGTAGATGATTGTCAATATGCGTGTGGTGGATTATCAGATTCATGTGAACAAGGCAAGGGAATCAAGGAAAGAGAAGGTGCGACCTATATAATTTTGGACAATTGGTTTTTATGGTTTTAATAGACTTGTTGCATGTCAAGCATGTTTAATACTATCACCAGCTTGCATACCAATGAAATCTAAATTATAGTTGTTGAAAAATTCCCTTTGTATTAGGCTAATCTAGATGTGTTCTTTGGTCCCTTTTTTGGGAACAATCTGTTCGTGTATATTAGTGTTGGCCTCTACTCACGTTTGGTATATAAATTTATGTCTTCTCTATGAGATTACATTTTTTTCATAGCATATATAGGACACAACCAGAAAGGAAAGGTTTCATAGTCTTAGGGAACACTAGTGTATTCTTGTGTATGATGTGGATCCTAAGGTCGTTCGACAACCTTGCCAATTTATATGTGGAATTTATAAATCAAGTTACTACTTTCTACAATTGTTACCTAATTCTCAAATGGTTTTTCATGGACTAAATTTTATTTTATAGAGCTCTTGTCTGTCAGACCTTCATTTAGTGAATTTCCTAAAATACTGGAACATCTTCAACTATTACACAGTTCTATTCATTATTTTATTTTCTAATTTCATTATTTTTATTATCATTTTTGCCTAGCTCCTCAGGTTTGAAAACTAGGTTCAACTTATTTTAATAATTTTTTTGAAGATTTTGGATAGGAATTTAACACCATTTTTTTGGGGATCGTTTGTGTGCTTATAGAAAAAAAAGTTAGGATTTTATTATCACTGTTAAAAACTGATCATTAAGCACATGATTAAGGAAGATTGAATGTAGGGTTAATGCATTGAGAGAAATTAATTACATTCTCCCTCAATACAATCGAAAAGTGCATAGAAATTTAACTTATGCCCTCATGTTCAGCTTGTTTGGTCATTATGATGGAAATAAATTTTAACTTGGAGGCTAGGTGGGTTGCTATTATAGGGATATTTGTAAATAAAAAAATTTCTACCTCTTGCTTCAAGGATTGAATTTGCAATAGATATGCAGAATTTTCCAAGAGGGCTTTTATTTTATAAAATGGGAATGGATGTTGTGTAATAATCCAATGTGCATTAAATACAAACCCCCTATTCTTGTGAAACTTATAGAGATTTTGTTTTAAATGATTTAGAGTTTCACAAGATTGGCCAAGTGTTCTTTGCATTGCCTTGGGGCCTTTAGTTGGAAAAGGATGGTAAGCTGAGATCCCTAGACAATCAAGATCTTTACCCCACATTTCTTTCTAGAATATGCAACTGATGTGACTTATCATGGTTGGTGTTGTGTTAAGTGGTTGTCAAATGCGCACTCAATTTATTTTTTGTTGAAGTGATTAGAGTTTTAGGGGTTCAACCAAGTGTTGTTTGCATTGACCCTGGCCCTTTAGTTTGAAAAATATGGTAAGTGAGCTCTCTAGTTGGTCAAGGCCTTTTCCCTAGATTTATGTCTAGAATATGCAACTAATAACTCTTATCAGGATTGGTGTAGTGTTCATTGGTTGTCAAATGTACAAGCTATACTCACTTAAGCTCTCTTTGATGTCTAAGATTGTATTTTACTTTCATAATTTTTTTAAGTTATTAGACTCAAACTCTAATGAATTATATGCAATTTAATAATGTAGAGGTGCTAAGTTTCTTTCCTGGGCAATAAGAATAAAAATAGTTGTTGGGGTTTCTTAGGGGCTCGCATTTCTACACAAAGTAGAAAGATAGGTTATATATCATGACTTCAAAGCATCAAATATTGGTGGAATGGGCTAGGCCTTAATTAAATTATAAACGGAAATTATTTCATGTAATGGACACTAAATTAGAGGGTCTGTATGATATGAAAGGAACTACGAAAGCAACCACCCTTGCACTACACTACCTTATCTCTCAAGTGAAGCACATGTCCCTTATGACAGTGTACTTGAGACATTGGAATAATTGCAAAATTTAAGGGAACTATCTCAGTTTCAACCATAAAAGGCTGGACCAAGACAATCTGGTTCCGGTGGTAATGCTCTCCCAAGACCATTGCTACTAATTATAAAAAATTCATTCCACATACATGTTTGAAAGACATAATATTTCAAATTGACGTAAGGGAGGACCAGATACAGGGGCCTAAGACACTCCTAAGTATCAGTCCTACTTTCAATTAACATCATGAAAGCAACAATACAGAGGAGAGAAGGAATGCATATATCTTTCATTAACTCATCAAAACTCATACATGTCAGATTGTAAGGCCTTCCCAGCTATGGCCAATACCATGAAATTCAATTATAGAGAAGTCCTCATATATGTGAGGATCCAAAACTCACAACCCTATCTTCCTATCCCATCCTCCCTAATCTTAGAACATCTCTACTTATTTATACAACAGGCCACTGAATAGGTTTAGCTCTAAAGATCCTTAGATCCAACATTGGAGAAAGAAACAACCCAGATTTAGACCCACATGTTTCCCAATGAGAAATCCCAACATAAATATCATGACCAAAATTAATTGCACATGTCAACTAGCATTAAACAATTAAATTCCACCAGTCAGTGAACCCAAGAACCAAGAAACACTAAAATCTATCGAACCAACTTAGTAAAGAACACTGTCGAACCAAATTAGTAAAGGAAACAACAAAATAATAACTGAGTTCACTAGTGACCAATATGAACACTTCACCAAGAGCTCAAAATCAACTACCGAGAAAACCCAATCAACTACCTTGTAGTCAAACAAACTCTAACATATTTTTGGTTGATCTAGCATTGCCATAAACACAAGGTTTTCCTGCATCAGACAACTGAGGTTGAAAAGAAATGATTCTCTTAATCATGTGTTAGGTACAACCTAAGCTTAATCCAACTTAGATTGAGAAATCCATGTACTACCTTCAATTGGTCTATTCTTCTGCTTTATCAAATACTCCATGTAATCATGTTCTCTAGTGCTTCTACCAACTCTTTACTCCAAAATCTTCTCAACTTCTTCTATCTGCTTCTTAGGATAATCACTCGGTACTGTCACTTCTTCATCAGGTTCATGATACTCATACAATTCTTCTATGTTTAATATAAGTGATATATCCATGTCATTAGGTAACTCAACTTCATAAGCATTTCCATTGTCAAATTTCTTTAATACCTTATAGGGACCAAATTTCTTCATCTTCAACTTATCATATGTTCTAACAAGAAATCTTTCTTTCTTTAAATGAACCCTTAGTTTATCACAAACATTAAAAATCTTATGTCTTCTCAATTTATATGCACTATCTCTGTATTTCTGATTACTCTACTCCAACCTATGTTTCACTTCCTCATGCAATCACTTCATAAACTCAAAAAATTCTTCTCCTTCAACACTCCTCTTTTCTTCACCAATAATATTTCTCAGGTCTAATATACCTCTCAATTGTGTACCATTAACAATCTCAAAAGGTGACTTATCAGTACTTCACTAAATTATTATATGCAAACTCTTCTTGTACCAACATTAAATCCTAATTACTTGGTTTGTCTCCAACTAAGCATCTCAACAAGTTATCCAAAATTCTATTTACAACCTCTATTTGTCCATCATTTTGTGGATGAAATGTACAACTAAATTTCAACTTGGTGTTTGGCTTCTTCCATAGAGTCTTCCAAAAATAACCAACAAACTTATTGTCTAGGTCAAAGATGATACTCCTCGACAATCCATGCAATATGACAATCTCTCTAAAGAAAAGATCCGCTATATGCACTACATCTGATGTTTTCCTACATGGTATGAAATGTGCCATCTTGGAAAATCTATCCACAACAACAAATATGGAATCATTACCTCTTGTGATCCTCGGTAAGCGAAGAACAAAATCTATGCTGATATCTCTCTAAGGTTTCTTAGGAATAGAAAGCGGTGTGTACAATCTAGTATTCTAACTTACTCCTTTTGCACCTTGACAAACTTCACAACTCTTTACAAATTTCTGAACATCCTTATATAACTAAGGCCAAAAATATGTTTCCTTCAACAAACTCAATGTCTTATTAATTCCAAAATGTCCATCCAAACCACTACTATGTTTTTCCTTTATCAAATTAGCTCTCATTGATCCTCTCAGTATACATAACTGAATACCTTTGAACAACATACCTTCTTGAATGAAATAGTCTTCAAACTTACTCAGTTGATTTGAAATAGGTGCTCTACACACTCTCCATGGCTCAGAAAAATTAGGGTTACTTTCATACAAAGTCTTCATATCCTCAAAACCAAGAACCTCAATTCTCATTTTAGTCATCAAAGATCTCCTTCTCCTTAATGAATCATCAAACTTTGTTAGACACTCCACTCTTATGTTTTATCACAAATGTGAAATTGTGCATCTATTCCACCCATTTCTTTTGTCTCTGATTCAACTTATTCTGACTACCCAAATACTGTAAAGCCTTATGATTAGTATACAACACAAATTCTTTTGGCATCAAATAATGTCTCCATTTCTTCAGGACTTGAACAATAGTATAGAATTCTTGATCATATACAAAATATTTCCTTTTAGCATCATTCAATTTCTCACTAAATAAAGCAATAGGTTTAGCTTCTTGACTCAACACAACTCTTATTGCACTTCCTCTTGCATCACATTCTACTTGGAATACCTTATTTAAATCAGGTAAAACTAACATAGGTAATTCAACAACCTTATGTTTCAAAGTCTCAAAACTCTTATCAGCTCCATGTGTCCACTTGAGTTCTCTTTTATCTCCTCTCATTGTTTCGGTCATAGCATTACAAATTGAACTGAAATTTCTGATGAACTTTCGGTAAAAAATTTCCAAATCATGAAATGATCTTACCTCACTAACATTTTTAGGTGTAGGCCCATCAAGAATAGCTTCAACCTTTTTAGGATCCATCTTCAAACCATCAACTAAAATCACAAATCCCAAATACACAATCTCTTCTTTCATGAAGGAACACATTTTCAAATTAATTAACAACTTTTCTTCTTTCAATCTCTATAATACCTATCTAATGTGAAACAAATGATATTCTCTGGTTTTACTGAATATTAGAATGTCATCTAGGTATACAATTATAAAATTACCCGAGAACTTCTTTAAAACCTCATTCATAAGCCTCATAAAAGTAGTCGATACATTAGTTAAACTAAAGGGCATAACCAACCACTCATACAAACTTTATTTTGTCTTGAAAGAAGCCTTCTATTCATTAACCTCTCAAATTCTGATATGATGATATCCACTCTTCAAATCAATCTTGGTAAAGTATTTTTCTCCACTCAAACAATCCATTATATCATCCATTCATGGTATAGGAAACCGATACTTAACTATTATCTTGTTGATTGCTCTGGAATCAATACACATTTGCCATTCTCCATTCTTCTTAGGTGCCAACACAACTGGTACTGCACACGGGCTCAAACTTTCTCTGATCAAACCTTTCTACAACTACTCTTGAATTTGCTGGTTTAGTTCCTCATTTTCAGTTAGTGTCATTCGGTGTGGTACTTTATTCGGTAAACTAGCTCCAAGAATCAGATCCATACAATGACTTATACTTCTCATCTGTGGAAAACCATTAGGTACATTATATGAAATGATCTATTTGTAATTAGTTAGAAAATTCTCAACCTCTATCGACACTTTATCTTCCATTTTCTCACTCAGTTTGTTAGGAATCACAACATAACAAACATCATTTTTCTTTAAATCCTTAACAAATCATCTACCTTCCATTAAACAAACTTTTACAGATGTACATATCTTACCAATATATTCTTTAATCAAAGGTAACAATATTTGCCTTTTTCCATTAGCCTAAATAGAATACTTATGTAATCTCCCATCATATATAGCATGTCTATCATATTGCCAAGGTCTACCCAATAAAATATGACAACAACCCATAGACATAATCTCACACAACACCTTATCATAATACTTTCCAATTTTCAAATTCACAAAACATTGTTCACTACTTACCATTAGTATAATCTCATCCTTGATACATCAAATCTGATAGGGCTTGGGGTGCTTCAATATTTACAACTACAACTTTGTAACCATTTCTTCTCATGCCAGATTATCTAATCTTCCATTGTCAATGATCACTTTCCAAACTTTGTTTGCAACTCTACATCTAGTCTTAAAAAAACTTTTCCTTACCAGATCTTCCTTAGTATTTTCACTCCATGATTCTCTCCTGACCATCATGTTTCCTTCTTTCTCAGGATCATTTGGTGAACATTCATACACCAAAGCATTTCTACTACTACTGCCCTTCTTACTTGCATCTGTGCACTCAAATGATCTATGTCCTTATTCACCACAATTATAACAAGTTCCTCAGAATCCTCCTCTTCCATAGCCACCTCAAGAGTAATTACTTCTTCCTCAGAATGAACTTTCACCTTTCCACTTGGTCTTTCCTTTGTCATAATTTATTTTGTCTTGATCTGATCTACTACTTTCACCATAGGATCTACCTCTTTCTCTAGGGAATCTACCACCTCTTCCTCTTTGTCTTTGTTCATGCCTTTTATTCAATTTCTCCTCATCTTTTAGGGAAAACTGATAATCTTCTTTAATACTTTCCATTTTTACCAAATTGATATCTTCTTAGATAGAAGTCCTTAACCCATTCAAATATCTGTAAGATGGAAAATATGGATGGAGTCCTAGAACAATGGTTTGCACATAAAAGAGACCTCACAACTGATATTTTACACATACATGGAATTATAATGATATGGAAAGTAAATATAGAAGAATAATGTTGAAATGAATAAATAAAGGTACTTACCTCGAAAAAGAATCGGCTGAAAACCCTATCAAACGGTCTTAGAAATGGTTGATTTTTGCCATCTTAAACCAAATTGCAAGATCTACAAAACCCAGAAATCTTTTTCAATTCTGAGGGAGGTGATCTTTGACCTAAATAGTAGGGAAAAGTCTTACCCTGGGGCACAATCCTACCCCCACTGAAGGTCATCCTTGACCCAGAATAGCTCCAACAAAAATTCTATTCGCGGATCCCAGAAGTTCACCAAAAAGGGTATCCAGATATGCACTTCAATTTGTTGTCTTGTACTTGTACCTACAAGAAAAATGGTTTTTTTGTTTGGATTAGGGGTTTGCCTTAGTCAAACCCCAGTTTGGAATCAACCTTAATAATGGAATTGAAATAGAGAATGCTAGCAAGTAGTAGAAGTAGATCTAACAACAAAGCTCTGAAATTCAATAGATATGCAATTGTATTTGAAATGTAAACAAGTATATTGATATGAAAGCTTGAACACAATATTAACAAATGTAAACCAAAACCTCCATGATCATATGCTTGGAATCCACCTTGAGGGAAGAATGAATGGATCTCGAAGATGAACAAAGAATCTTGAAGGAAGATCACACCACCATGATGGATAGATCTAGGGTTTGAATGATGAATCTTGAATGCTTGAACCAAATGCCTTCAAAGGCTTGAATCCTTGATCTTCAATGGAGAACTTGAATGCTTGAATGGAAGATTGCTTGAATTCTTGCTTGATCTTGCTTGAGAGAGAACTTGATGGCTTGTGAATATCTCCTTGAGAGCTCTTGATCATGAAGTTGCTTGGTGAAAATGAGAGAAGGAAAACTTCCTCTTATAGTGATCTAGGGCACAATCCTCTAGAGAGGCCACATAGGGGAATTAAATTCCAATTGGGCCCATACCCCTAGAAATGGACCTAGATTAAATGCAATTAAGAGTTTACCATTTTAAAGATCAAAATAGCTGACCCAGAAGTGGGAAAATTAAACTTTCCGAAGCCCGACATCCTGAAACTCCCAGAACCTAAAAATTGGACCTGGAGTCAGGGATGAGGTAGTCTCTTCCCTAGGTTAGGGTTGAGGTCATCCTTGACCTAGGTCATGGTCTAGGTCATCCTTGACCCATAAAGTCAAAGTCTCCAATTTCTCAGAGAAAGTCTGTCAAAAAGAGGCTGGAAATAAGGAGGGAGAAGTAGAATAGGGGGGAAACAACCAGATTCATGAAAAGACCCAATCAAGGTGCTTGACATGACCCAATACCACTTACTTTGAGGGCTAAATGCTCTTAACATGTAAGTGCTTCCATTTTAAGATGATACATTAAGCCCCCACTTTAGCAAGAGTATGGACTCGATGCAAACTCTTGGTAAAGGAGAAGAGAGAAGAGATCCAAGTGGATTCACAACAAGATAAAATAATACTTAGCTAAGGACACAAGCCCCCAAGCTAAGGATTCTAACTTAACATACATGCATGAGGGTGCAAAAAGAGAAAACTAAAAGAACAGGGGTTAGTACAAACCCAAATCAGCTAGTAGAGGAAACCTTGCTAAGAAATATTTCCTATACTAATATCATATTTGGAAAGCTATCATAAAAGTATAAATGATTACATAAGAAAGACAAGAGAAACACTATAAATAACATAGCTTCATGATCCAGTCCTACTAGCATGAAAGAAAAAAGAGAGAAAGGAGAAAGTGATTACCTCACCCAGTAAGATGCCCACCTTACCGTGAATCACCCTGGAGGGAGAACCAAATAGGTGGACAAACCTAATAGTTCACCCATAAACTATGCTTTGAAATTGTAATGCATCTTCTAACGGCTTCTGGAATACCCATAGATCCACCTCCTTGTATCACTATGAATATGAAATGTGTGTCTGCTTGGGATTTAGCAACTTATGTGCATTACCTTCGGAAGATTTAGCATACCAAAAATTGAAAAATGTGTGTCTCTTCAGGATTTAACAACTTGTGTGCATTACCTTCCAAGATTTAGCATATTGAAAATTGAAAAATGCATGTCTCTTCAGGATTTAGCAACTTATGTGTGTTACCTTCAGAGGATTTAGCATGCTACAAAACAAAAGGTTAGAACAAAAATGCATAATATAGAGTGACAGAGGCCGTATATATACCCCCCTCCTTAAGATGGAAAAAAAACATACTAATTTGACATGTTAAGGAAGGAAAAAGAACAAGGATAAAGCCTTCTTCAACATCAAGACAATATCCATAGACAACTGCACCTAGTCCAAGCCAAGAAGGTCACAACTCCTATGAGGCCATGGAAGGGACGAATGCAAAGATATCATGCAATAAGTGAAAAAGTAACCCTTGTGAGGGATAGCACATTGTTCAACTTCCAAGGTGAGAGATTTATCAACCATGGAAACCCAATGTCAAACAACAAAAGAGGTTGTGATCAAGGATAGAGATCCTTAATGCAAACCAAAATTTTCATGTATGATTGGATATCACATAATAGATAGATACTGCTTAACCAAGGGAACAATGGATCCTGGAAAGACAGAATAGAAGGAGATGGCATCCTTTCCCCCCAAGCATAGGAACAAAGATGTAAGGGGACCTATTCTATTGCTCACAAAACTATACAAGACAACGAGCCCCCAAGTATTAGGCTAACATTGTTTACATAATGTGGAGCTCCATAATAGGAACAAAAATGTTATTTAGAGAAAATAGGATTAAAATACAACTCATTGCCACATGATATATAAATAACCTTACTATCAATGAGCTGCCTAATTTTATAATGTAAAGCTTGACATTCATTAGTAGAGTAATCATGAAATCTATGATATAAACAAAAAGGAAGAGTCTTCAAGTATGGACTACGTTTCTTTTTGCGTTTGGGTCTAGTAATCATCTTAGCATGAAGGAGTTTAGACAAAAGAACTTCTTGGTCAAATTCCTTCATAGGTTCATCATGTTTTGAAGTGTTATTTGAGATGTTGTTAACATTGATTTGTTGTTGAGGATTAAATCCCAATCCATAAGAATGTTCATGCCCCCCAGTGTGTAAGGGCATTTGAATTCCATGCTTATGCTTACCACATCCTTGACCATTGAATCCTTGTTTAACTAGGAAATGATAATCAGGGCTATAACAAGAATCCACATCAGAAGGAGTCAATGGAACTTCAGTAGTCACTATGTCATCATTAGTAGGTTTGATAAATTCATTATGGGTAGAAGCAACAACAAAGTTATTATGAAGGGCTTTAGATGTACAAGTAAAAACTCATTGTTCAAATTCTCTTTGTTGCTTCATAAAATCAAGATCATTAACCTTATACTCTCCAATAAAGGTAGGATTAAAATCCAAGGTTCCCCAATCATCATCAGGAAGAGAATTAGAGGAAGGAGGATTACTATTAGAAATAGGAGTAGTGTGATTTTGAATATTCAAACAAGGATTAGGTGCATCATCCGCATGAAGTGTATACATCTTATTGTTATGTATAAACTTGAATTTATGGTGAAGGGTGGAAGGAATAGCATGCATCTCATGCAACCAAGGTCTACCTAAAATAAGGTTATAATTGAGAGTTCTAGGCATAAAATGAATAGGTGTATTTAGGATGACTGAACCTACTTTGATAGGTAAGGTAATGATGCTTAAAGTGTTCTTAGCAATGTTATCAAAGCCATGTATAGGAACATTGTTAGGTTGAATAGTTGAAAGATCGGCTTTAATCACTTTGAGCATGTCCATGCTACAAACATTAAGCCTAGATCCATTATCAATCAAGGTCCTACGAATGATACTTTTATTGATAGTAACAGCAACCATAAGAGCATCATATTGATTCTGAACTTCTTTAGAAGGTAAATCTTTTTGAGTAAATACAATGTCAAGAGGACCCGAGGTAGCATGTATGCATTGTAGTAAGTTATTGATGTTCTCTTGATTAGGAGGTGGAGTGGGAAGAGTTGCTAGAGCTTTTTGCAAGGCTTCATAGTAGGTAGGTGAAGTTTGAAGAAGCTCTCATAAATAAATCTTGGCAAGGGTATTTTGCAATTGTTTTATCAAATCATACTCCTTGCTAGGAAGACGGGGTGGAGGAGGAAGAATGGGTTGAGAAGGTGGAAAATAATTAGAAACCACTAGATTAGGTTGAAGGTTATTCCTTGTATGATACGTGTGAGCTATCAAATCTTGGTCATTGAAAGACTCTAAAGACTCCATAGGTTTACCTTTGATAGTAATGTGAGGACAATCTTTAACAGTCAACAAGGGTTTCAGAAAAACCATATTAGTTATCTCAACACTACAAATATATTCAAAAAAAGGAAGAGAAGAAGACATGCTAGGAGGAGATGAGGTAGGATCTTTATTCTCCATAAGAT
This sequence comes from Chamaecyparis obtusa, assembly GCA_027943335.1. Lineage (NCBI taxonomy): Eukaryota > Viridiplantae > Streptophyta > Pinopsida > Cupressales > Cupressaceae > Chamaecyparis > Chamaecyparis obtusa. Next base: position 327,843 of record BSBK01006638.1, read on the forward strand.
CATCACTAATAGGGAGATCATTAAGGGAATTTATATCATTCTCTGCTAATGCCTCATCGCTAGAAGGAATCTCAAATAGAGGTAAAGCATCTATAATGTCATCTTGTTTCACTAAAATGTCTGCATAAGGGTAGTGTGTTTTAGAAAAAGAGTTATCATCATGTATGAATATGTCATCCATTAATAAATCACCCTCTTGTATCAAAGATTCTTCATGAGGGGATAAATCAATGTCTTTATCTAAGGGATTATCCACAATGGTTTCATGAGGAAGAGAATAATCAACATCCAAATCCAAAGGTTCATCCCAAATAGGAGGATTATCATCTCTATCAATAAGGCACTTAAAAGAAACTTGAAACAACTTGTGCATCATGATAATAAATAAAGAAATGCATAGAAAATAGATCTAGATATGTCCAAATGCATTCAAATGAAATTTATAAGGATGAAAAGGAAATCGAACACCACAAACACAATAGGGCATCTAATTCCTCAAAAGATAGGGGGTAAGCTTGTAAATATTTTTGTATTTTTAAAGAAATTTTGTAATTTTTTTGGATTTTTGAAATATAAATGCAAGAGCATAAAAGAAATCTACTTTTGTAAGCATGTAAGATCTAACACAAAATGTAAATCTAACACCAAAAAGAAAGAGTTGTCGTAAACAGGTTCACCAAAATGTAAGACGGAAGGTGAACACACAAGATAATACAAAGGGAAATCTAACACAATAGGGCATCTAATTCCACAAAAGATAGGGGTAAGCTCGTCAGGTTCACCAAAATGTAAGATGGAAAATATGGATGGGGTCCTAGAACAATGGTTTGCACATAAAAGAGACCCCACAACCGATATTTTACACATACATGGAATTGTAATGATATGGAAAGTAAATATATAATACTAATGTTGAAATGGAGAAATAAAGGTACTTACCTCAAAAAAGAATCGGCTGAAAACCTTGTCAAACAGTCTCATAAACTATTGATTTTCACAATTTTGAATCGAAACTGCGAGATCTACAAAACCTAGAAATCTTTTTCAATTATGAGGGAGGTGATCTTTGACCCAAATAGCAAGGCAAAGTCTTACAAGGCACAATCCTACCCCCCACTGAAGGTCATCCTTGACCCAAAATAACTCTGATGAAAATTTTGTTCGTGGATCTTGGAAGTTCACTGAAAAGGTATCCAGATCTGCACTTTAATTCGATGTCTTGTACCTACAAGAAAAATGGTTTTTTTGTTTGGATGAGGGGTTTGCCTTAGTCAAACCCTAGTTTGGAATCAACCTTAATAATGGAATTGAAATAGAGAATGCTAGCAAGTAGTAGAAGTAGATCTAACAACAAAGCTATGAAATTCAATAGATATGCAATTGTATTTGAAATGTAAACAAGTATATTGATATGAAAGCTTGAACACAATATTAACAAATGTAAACCAAAACCTCCATGATCATATGCTTGGAATCCACCTTGAGGGAAGAATGAATGGATCTCGAAGATGAACAAAGAATCTTGAAGGAAGATCACACCACCATGATGGATAGATCTAGGGTTTGAATGATGAATCTTGAATGCTTGAACCAAATCCCTTCAAAGGCTTGAATGCTTGAATCCTTGATCTTCAACGGAGAACTTGAATGATTGAATGGAAGTTTTCTTAAATGCTTGCTTGATCTTGCTTGAGAGAGAACTTGATGGCTTGTGAATATCTCCTTGAGAGCTCTTGATCATGAAGTTGCTTGGTGAAAATGAGAGAAGGAAAGCTTCCTTTTATAGTGATCTAGGGCACAATCCTCTAAAGGGACCACATAGGGGAATTAAATTCCAATTGGGCCCATACCCCTAGAAATGGACCTAGATTAAATGCAATTAAGATTTTACCATTTTGGAGACCAAAAAAGCTGACCCAAAAATAGAAAAATTAAACTTTCCGAAGGCCGACATCCCAAAACTCCCAGAACTTGAAAATTGGACTTGGGGTCATGGATGAGGTAGTCTCTACCCTAGGTCAGGGTTGAGGTCATCCTTGTCCTAGCTCATGGTCTAGGTCATCCTTGACCTAGAAAGTCAAAGTCTCTAATTTCTCAAAGAAAGTTTGTTAGAAAGAGGAAAGAAATAGGGAGAGAGAAGAAGAATAGGGGGGAAACAATTAGATTCATGCAAAGACCCAATCAAGGAACTTGACATGACCCTAGACCACTTACTAGAAGGGCTAAATGCTCTTAACATGGAAGTGCTTCCATTTTAAGATGATACAATATCTTGAAATTTTTTCCACCTCATCTTGAGTATATCTAGATCTGATGTCTAGCCTATAAAATTCCTTAGTTTAATCTTTCACCAAGCTATCCTTCTACTTCAAACCTTGCATTCTCCTAACTAGGTTAATATGATAGTCACAGGGTAGAAACTTTCCTTTTAATTTGTTCAATATCTTATTCCATACCTTAATTTTGTCCTTTCCTTTCTTCTTTCGGTCCAATTGCAAATGCTCCCACCACAAGGATGCATGACCTTTCAATTTTGTACTTGTAATTTTCACTTTCTTCTCCTTTGATATGTTTTCATATTCAAATTATTTTTCCATCTCGGTGATCCAATCCATCAATTCATCTGAATCCAGTTTCCCACTATACTCAGGGGGGTTAAACTATGATGTATATTTCAAATTGGTCAACACCTTCAAGAATATTTCTTCTCCTTGATCCATTATAGGTGCAAGTGTGGCTTCTTGCATTTCTTCAATTTCATCATCACTAACATCATCAAGATGTCTTCCTAAGTGTTGGGCTATCTCAAAAGCTTCTAATCTAGCAACAATCTATCTTGGCATATCATCTAAGCCTGGATTTGCATCTTGCCTCCCTCAAACCATCTTGAGACCCTCTACAATTGTAGGTCAAATCACAATTTTCCACCCCACAACAATATCACCAACTAGGGCTTACAAGAAGGAACTTCTAGATCTAACCTTTTCTCTGATACCACCTAACACAAGAGACAACCAAATATAGGGACCTAGGGCACTCCCAAGTACTAGTCCTACTTGCAATTAACAACACAAAAGTGACAACAAAGAAAAGGAGAGAAGGAATAAAAATATTTTTCATTAGCTCATCAAAAATCATACATGTCGGGTTGTAAGACCTTCCTTGTAAGGGCCAATACCATGAAATTCAATTAGATAGAAGTCCTCATATATGCAAGGATCCAAAAATCACAACCCTACCTTCCTATGCCCCCCTCACTAATCTTAGAACATCTCTACTTATTTATACAAGAGGCCACCAAATAGGTCGACTCTAAAGATCCTTAGATCCTGTTAGGAATGGGAACACTGAGAGGGGGGGGGGGGGGTTGAATCAGTGTTCACTATATTTTATCTTTTAGCTTTAAATTTAAACTGAACTTAAATGCTTAAGTACTGAAATAAACATCCACATAAACATGAAACATGAAATCAACACATGACACCAATATGGTTATGGGGAAACCCAAAAAGGTAAAAACCCCAGTGGGAATTGACACCCACTAATTTTCTGTACTAGTGTTTTGTTATCTTTGTTAGAAGATCCTTAACCCTGTTAGGAGTTCCTTTACAATGCATTAAGTACAGTAGACATTGTCAAGGGTTAGAACCTATTAGGAAGGCTACAACCTTCTGATCTCACTGCTCAAGTGGTGAAGGCTACAACCTTCTGATCTCAGATACACACTATATCTGTTGGATGAACTGTCACTGTGACATTTCTTGTCAGATCAGTTCCTTTGATGTGCTAATACTTTGACCTCTTGCAAAGCTCTAATACATCTTATAGTGTCTTCACACACTTCTCTTCTGCTTATCACAACTCTCTATCAACTTTTATACAAATTACAATGGGCGCATTTCATATTTATATGTGCATACAAAAGAAACAACTAGGTCGGCCCTTAAACCTATTACATACAATGCTTCCAATTGAATTGGCTCAAGCATGTTTACAAACAAACATATATACATGTCAGCAACCTAATTAAAATAGTTGCATAGCCTTTACATCATTAGATTATAACCGCAACTCAAAATGATAACAATTAGCTACTTACTCTATTCTTCACTGGCACACACTAGCTGTGCAACTTTAACTGCCTGTATCTTCCTCATACTTGCATATCTAATTATGCGCTCATAGACTAAGCATGAATATAGTCTAACCAACTTAACTTCTAGGGCACATATGAAAACTCAATCATACACACGTGCGCTAATGCTCCGAGTCTTTGATACTCTATATACTATCTAGTTTTCAACACTTAGTTGGTTTCTAATCTTCTTATCAAGTGCGCTGACTCCAAACTACTATATGACTTTGTTGCCAAAATGACAACACTATGTTAAGTCATATGCACCAGTATAGCCAACTTGCCAATAGATCCAACATTGGAGAAAGCAACGACCCAGATTTAGGCCCACATGTTTCCCAATGAGAGATCCCAACATAAATATCATGACCAAAATTAACTGCACATGTCAGCCAACATCAAACAATTAAATTCCACCAGTCGATGAACCTAGGAACTGAGCAACGTCGAACACTACTGAACCGACTCAATAAATAACATTGTCAAATTAACTTGATAAAGGAAACAAAAGAATAGTAATCAAGGTTGCTAGTGACCGACATGAACACTTTACCAAGAGCTCAAAAGCAGTTACCGAGCAAACCCAATCAACTACTGAGTAGCCAAATAAACTCTAACATATTTTTGGTTGATCCAGGATTGCCATAAACCCAAGATGCTCTTGCATCACAAATCACATACAATTTTAAACATAACATATAGGAAACATCATACCTTTCCTATCCTACTAGAATTTGGCAGGAACTACACTATAGTGCAGCTCTTGTTTATTTTAGATTCAAATTCTTAGATAAATAATTATTTTGAAGTTTGAGTGGAAATTTTAATTTGGATTTTGTTCGGCATTACCTTTCTCATTGGGAAGTTGGGAGATAGGTACTTCATGCCTTTTTGTTTACCAATTCGAAGGAGTATAAATAAGTTACAAAGCGTTTTTCATTTGTAACATCATATTTTGGTGTATGAATTATCTATTTTTTAATTTGTGTTTTTTATTCATTTTGGCATATGGTTTTTTCTATATTAGAGGCATTATTTTATTTATTTTGGATTTAAATTCTTAGATAAATAATTATTTTGAAGTTTGACTAGAAATTTTGAATAATATTAGTACTTTTGATTTGTAAACGGACTAGATATATTTTATAGAAATGTGAAAGTGGTTTAAATGAAGTCAAATCACTCTAAATAAACTATAATTAGATTCTATATATTTTATAATATAAACAAAATTCATGGAGAGATATACATCTCAAGGAACCTATTACACCTTAGGGTGAATAGGATAAAATTAGGCACCTCAAGAAGGATAACTCTCAGGACATTTTATATATTATAAAATATACATAAGCTACTTGTAGTCACAATGCAATAATAAAGATATTTAGGAATAGGGTTAGTGTTAGGGTTTACGGTTAGGATTAAGATTAGTGCTTAAGATTATAGTTAGGATTATATTTTGGGTCAAGGTTTAGGGTTAGGTTTAGGTTTATGATTAGGGTATGACTTTACATCATGGTTAGTATTATGATTAGGGCTAGGGTCTAGGATTAGTTTTTGGCATAAATGATGTATTGCTGGTAAGTGAGTTTTGGAGATGTCGTGATACAGATTTGATTGCACAACAATCAGTTATTGGGTTGTCATTGATGTCAAGTATTGACCTTGTGTTTGTAGTATGTTGCTAAGTATAAGTATGATGAACAAGGTGTTGTAGTGAGTTTCAGTTGTAGCAATTCTTATGAGAGACTTGGAGATGTCTTAGGATGTCTAATGCATGACCGCTACTATTTTTGTAGATAGGTAAGAAAATTATGATTAGATGAAGGATAACAGTGCAACTTCTAGAACAATTAGTGACAAGAGATAGGTGACTTGATTGGCTTGTCAAATCTATGTTGAGTTATGTGGCTTAGAGATAGGAGAAGTTTGTTGACAATGTTTAGAAGCTATGGTTGCAACTGCAACTTATTTGGATGATCGATGAGAATTTATTGTAGTTACAGAATTGGTTTCAAGATAAAGAACTTATGTTCTTGAGCTATCAATGGTAGATCTTGAATCGGTAACCGGTATGGATGTGGCGGTGAATAAAGTTATGTTAGTAAAGATGTGGTGATGTGTCCCATTGATTAGAGGTGATGATATGCCATCACATTGTTCGATGCTAGCATATGGAGAAGATTATAGAAGAAGGATGTGTTTGGTCAAAATGTGTTTGATCCCTTGACACAAAATTCTATGTAAATCATTGTATGGATCAATTTGGTATAGGAAAATTGATATGTGTGCATTATGTTTGAGCTTGAAGTTTTAAATTCAAATTGTGAACCATTTAGGGCAAGCATAAAGCGATGGAAGGATCTAGGGTTTGATGAAAACTATTTATGTGATAAGGATGAGAGTATTGGGAGTTGATCATGTGTTGGACAAGTGAGATTGTAAAGTGCAAGTTGTGATCAAGCCAGGGAAGAGATAAGTGTGTTGAGAAGAGATTGTTTGCTTCAGTGGATATGAGCAAGCATAGGTAGTGCTATTCTACAAATCATTCTATTTTTTGTTCCCTAAAAATTACAATAGTTAAAATCCCTTAACCGGACGAATCCTCACAGGTTCTTATTGTAAATACTTTAATAGGGTGGCCCATTAGCTTGTGTCTAAAGTACTCTAACAAGGTAAAGCTCCTAATAGGACTAGAGGTAAATCCCTTAACTGGGTGGTGCCTAACAGTGTCTTTGTAAACTCCTAATAGGTTTAATCTCCTTAGAGGGTGTACTTAAGTAGAGTGCACTATTTTATGGGTGATAATTCCCACATGTGGTTTTTTTGAAATTGGGTTTCCATGAGAAAAATTTGTGTAAAGTGTTTCATTAATTTGTGGATGTGCTTATGAGTTTGAAGTTTTCATTTGATTTTATTAAGTTAATCTCGTAAAACATGTTATAAAGTTTAAGGTTGAAAAGTTGTATAATCAGTTGAATACTGATTCACCCCCCCTCTCAGTATTATGATCTCTTAGGACTAATAATTTGTATAAGATATTTGGTCCTCTATTGTGGTGAAACTTAACATCTTGAGGGAAATATCCAAAGATGATGAGAAATGAAGGTCCTTAATTCACAAGAGAGAACTACTAGGTTTGGTGCGGTCAGATGAAGCTGTATCTTAAAGGTATAGGTGGTTAGTATTGGGATCATGTGATTAATAAGTATATTGTCCCTTTAGTAACCCTACACACAGATCAATTCAAGGTTAGAAAAGAACATATTGCTACTATGGAAGCTATTGCCAATGCTCTTTCAGATGTAGAGTTTATTTATGTTAAAGACTTGGATACTGCTAATGAGATGTGGGAGAAGTTGAAGATTATCTATGGTGGAGATGCACATATGCAGAAGGAAAAGGTTGATAGTCTAAAAGGAATGTATGATGACATGGGGATGCAAGAAAATGAGAACATTTAACAATACAGTCAGAGATTCAAGGAAGTTATTGTTGCTATCTGAGGTGCTGGTGGTAATCTACCTAAGGAGGATGTCGTAAGAAAAGTGTTAAGAACTTTATTGCCTCAATATGCTATTAGTGTAGTTATACAAGTGCTCATATCTCTAGGAACTTTTATTATTACTCTTTATGCATTAATAGGTTAATTAACTACATTTGAGTTAAGCAATTATGATAATAGTATGCCAAAAGTTGAATCTTCTTTTAAGTCATCATTGACTCTTGTACCAAATAGGAAAGGAAAGGAGATATCTAATAGTTCTTTAGCATATTACCCTAATGATTATGAATCTATCTTCTCTGAAAAAAGAGAACAAGAGGAATTGGAAGCCTTATTTTCTAAAAGGTTGCCTAGAGGGAAAGGTAAATATAAGGTCAATTTGCCTTTGAAGAGCTTTGCATGTAATAAGATTAGACATATTTCCTCTAGATGCATTGATAATGACAGGAAGGAAAAGTCAAGGAGATTCAAGGATAAGATCAAGAAGGCATGCTACCTAGTTGAAGAAGGAGTTACAAATGAAGAATCTGATGGTATTAATGAAGAAGAAATTATGCTTGTTGCAATAAAAGAAGAACCCTCAGATGAAGGTGAGAAAATATTAGTTTTAATCATAAACCATGGTGAAGATTGGATTATTGACAATGGCTACACTCATCATATGTCCAGTGATAGAATAAATTTTATCAAAATGGAGGAATGTGATGGAGGATCGGTAATATTTGGTAATGATGCTCCATGTTTGGTTAAAGGTAAAGGATCTAATTCTTTGAATGATAAGAAAAAATGTGATGATGTCTATTGGGTTGAAGGTCTAAAGTATAATTTGTTAAGTGTTTCTTAGTTGAATAACACATGATATAGATTTGAGTTCAATGGAGGTATATGCATGATTATTGGGAAATCAAGAGAATTGATTGCTACGGGTGAACTGACCAAAGTTAACTTGTTCCATGTAAACACTACTATTAAAAGTTATCTGATTGCTAAGACTGAGGATAGTTGGTTATGACAAATAATATTTTTTCATGTTAATTTTGATATCTTGATTAAATTATGTAAGAATAAATATGTAAGATGTTTGCCATATCTAGTTAAACTAGACAATGTAATGTGTAGGGAATGTCAACTTGGGAAGTTAACTAGCTCTAGTTTTGTCATTAAGTCATACTCTTTTGAAAGTATTTTGGATTTGGTGCATACTAATTTGTGTGGTCCTATTAGAACTAGAGATTACTATGGTGATAAATACTTCATGCTATTTGTTTATGATTTTTCTAGAATGATGTGGGTTATGTTTCTAAAGGAAAAATCTAAAGCTTTTCATATGCTCAAGATATACAAAGCTTTAGTGGAAAAGGAGACCAATAAGAATCTAAAGTGCTTGATATTTAAAAAATGAGGTGAGTTTACTTTACTTGAGTTTGTTACATATTGTGAGGAGAAAGGAATCAAAAGGTAGATGTTATCTCCTATAACCCCTCAGTAGAATGGTATTGTAAAAAGAAGAAACATATCAATAATTGATTATGGAAGGAAACTGATGATTTAGAAAGGTGTGGCACAAACATTTTGGATGGAAGTTGTGAGCACTACTGTGTATACATTAAACTGGGTACGGGTAAAGATATTGGAAATAGGAGAGATAAATACTAAGAGGGGAGGGGTGAATCAGTATCCATAAAAACTTTTACTTAGGTCGCTTCAATACTGAACATGTATACTATACTTACCGATCAAAATAAATTGCATGAAACAATTACATAGATAACTTATGAAAGTAAATAAACATAAACTCATCAATGTAATCACATAACACAAATATTTTGGTAACGCAGAAACCCTTGTTAGAAGGTAAAAACTGTGGTGGGGATGACACCCACAAATTCTTCACTACTGCAGATAGAAAAGTGTTTGCCTGTTAAGGCTACAATTGTGATCACTTCTAGTGATCTTACCCTGTTAGGAGTAACATATTAGATCAACTAGATCTACCTAGTTATAGGATTTAGCAACACAGTTAAGTGTGCACTCGGTTAAGAGATTTACAATAAGACTGTTAAGTCCACTCGGTTAGGAGATTTTGACAAACTCTATTACAATTATTAGAAAGCAATAGATAATGTATCTGTTTTGATGACAACTAATTTTCCTATTATAGATCAATAAAGTATTGATTAAATGTCACCTTGCATGTGATGAATTTTTGCTCTATAATGCTTGGTTGCCCTGTCAATTCTGAATCCTTTTCTGAATACTATTCTTGCTCAGTTCTGATTTGCTCTATTCACTGTTCTGATAACCTATAGACTCAAAGTGGGCAATAGCTTCAAGTGATTTTTCTCTTCAAAATCACGTTACAAAATGATGTAAACACACACAATTTATAGTGTTCAAGTTTTGCCGCCTTAGCAAAAATTAGGTTAAGCAAAATACATAACCCTAAGATCTACGGTGTACAAAAATAGGTAAGATCAAATCTTTACATTGAGATACACATCAAATTTAATGCATATTTGTACAATAGATGCTTTCTTGATCTTGGTAATATGTTTTTTGATCTATTGTAACCATCTGCCTTGAGAATTGTGCCTTTACTAATTCCTAGATCATTTCCTATTTTCCTTGGTAAATGCTTGTCTAGTCTATTTGGTGTTGTTTGAAAGGCTTGGTGTATACTGACCATCAGTGTCAGTGTGTACTGATGCTTGGTAACCTAGCTGATGTTTCGGTGTCTTGTCTTTACTGACTGTTCTGTGTATAGTCTTTACCGACTTCCCTGTCTTCTTATATTTACCGACCAGTGCAGTATAAACAACCAACTAGTGTATATGGAGGATTTTGATACTAAGTGACAACACTAAATGCTCTATAGAGATAACAATCTCCCCCTTTGGCATTAGTATCAAAACAAAAATGTATATACAAAAAAATCCTTATATCTCCCGACATATACATATACAAAATTGCTTAAGTACAACAAGTAATTGCTTAAGTACAACAAGTACTCCTCCTAACAATACACTCTCGGTAGTGTGAAGTATACATACATAGTAAAATAGATATCTAGTTGGCATATATACATTTGATTTCCCCCTTTTTGAGATTAATGCCAAAAAAAATATAGTGTATACTTACAGCTTATCAAAAATGTTCTTATGGGTTTTCTGCAGGGATTCTAAGAGGTTGTCCCACTCCTCTTTCAAGTTAGTAAGAGCAAGATGCTCATAACTAACTTGAGCTCGCATATCCATAACATTATCCAACACAGAGAGTTTTGGTGTGGATACAAGTGTTTGTGCTCTAGTGATATGCTGTTCAAAGATCTTCAGGTGTAAAATGAGTTCTTTTTGCAACTTTGTAACCTGGTCTATTATTTGTTCTCCTTTGTGTCTGAGATTGGTAATCAACTGCTTGATTTCATGTATCCTTAAGGTATGCTTTGATAAAGCTTGTGGCTTGGTTGATGCAGCCTGTGTGCATGCTAAAATTTCTTTCTCTAAGTTTATTATTTGTTCACTGATCTTAGAAGTGAATGAGTCAGCATGACACAATTTCAACAAGGTCTGAAGAATATAACTTGTAATGATCTGAGAGTCAGATATTACCTTTGATAACTGTACCTTGTTTAATGCCACCTCCTGGCATAGCTTTTCAGCAAGTTTATCCTGGACTTTGCTCTCAACTCTTTCTTCCATCTTTTTCTCTAAATCAATATCTGGCTTCTTGATTTGTTGCGTAAGTGTAGCTAGTTGGTCCATAATGGGTTTGTTCTCATCAACATCTGCATCAGGAATAACCTATTGTAGAATGTCTCAAACATCAGTGAGTATTTCATTGTTCTTTTTAGTTTGTTTCAGCTTCTCCTGAGCTACCTTCCTTTGACATAATTCCCCATATTTCCTCAGTTCTTTGGGGCTAAGAGTTCTTGGATCACAGTTAGGGATTTCTATGATCTCATCAATAGTAACCATCCCTTTACCTTTTTTCTTATTCTTGCCTTTGAGAGGTGAGCTCTTTATTAATATTGTAGTATCTTCATCCTTCGGATTATCTTTCCTTGTAGACACACTCTCATCTTTCTTCTGTTCAATGGTGCTCTATTGTTGAGTCTCGGTAGTAGTGTTTGGAGGGTTCACCTCTATGTTATCATCTGTGTCCTTGATTTCTGTGAACTGTGCCTCTTTAGTAGGCTGATTTGTATCTACAGTTTCTTGAGTGTCTTGTGTAGTTTGTGTATCTTCAGAATCCTTATGTTCTTCTTGTTTCTCCTCTTCGAACGCAATCTTGGAGATAAGTTCTATAGCCTCAGCTAGAGTTGGTAGATTTCCCGGTAGTAATGCGGTCTCATCATCCTTCAATGGTTCAATTGTTACATCCATGTCATTTTGATCATCAGGATCACCATCTGTAATGTCTTGAATAAGAACATCATCATCGATTTTATTCATTAGTTGTATGTCAACTTGTTTCGGTGCTTCCTGTGATATATCCACCTTTGTAGTGTCCTCGGTGATATCAATTACCTTGGTAACTGATATACTGACATCTTTCTCTTGATCATCTTTATCATCACACATTATAGCTTTACCCTTGGAGTTGTGTCCCTTTTTAGACTTTTGTAGGAATACAACTTGTTCCGCTTTCTCTTCTTCTCTCAGAATTGATTCCCACAGTGAAGTACATTCTATGTCCATGTCACCAAAATTCTCATCCATAATCATTAATGTTCTATTTTTAATAAAAAATCTTGCTTGATATCTAATCAAGTATGAGTCAATATCACCAATACTCAGATGAGGTGCAAGTCTTCGCAAAGATCTCTCTCTTTTCCTCTTCTCGGTGTCCATAGCAATGTTCCATCTAAATGTAATTTTATCATCTAAGGACTTTGGCAAAGAATAGACAAGTTCCATTAGTATTCTCTTAAATTTTACCATCATTTGAATAACCGCTTCTTCAATTTTAGTTTGATCCTCTGTAGACATTTTGTCATATTTACATAATGCAAGATCATTGAGATTCCCATTTATCATTATTTCTTCTATCAATTCACCAAGAGTATTGTCCTTCTGCTTTACAATCTTGACTTGATTCTGATCATCTTCAGTCTCTTCAGTGGTTCATTTTACTTTCTTTTTCAGTGCATTGGCTACCACCTTTTTCTTTCTTTTTGCATATTTCTTTGTTGGTGTAGCTGCCCTACGTTTTTCTTTTGTCTTTTCTGGTGGTGATGCATCAGCTGTAGAAGACCTTGTCTTCATTCCCTGTCTCACAGATACCTCTTCTGTTTGTTTATCATCGGTAGAAGGAACCGATGTGTCACCCTTATCCTTATCAGATTCAGTTTCTTCACTATCATATGGCTTATCTACTAACTCCAACAGAACTTTGGTTGCAGTGTCAACTGGTGATTCATTAGAGTCGGGTGCTTTACCAAACCTTGCTTCCAAATCTTTTCTCATTTTCTTCCCTCACCTTGACATCTTACTGATAACTATGTCAGTATCAATTCTTGATTTAGCCTCTTCATAGGTACTGAACCTACTGGCAGTGATGTCAACCGGTAATGCTAGCAATGCATTTATAGATTTCACTGTGAAATCATGACTTATTTTATATCCCATTGGTGCTAGCCACTTTGTTTTGGGTTCTACAGCCTTTATCATACAATGGTCTGTGTTCACAACAAAACAAATATCATGTTCAAATTTCTTTATCAATTCTTTCGGTATTCTACTCCGTTTATGCATCCGCTCCTAAAATTCTTTGAAGTAGGCTTCAAATTCTGAGTCCATTTTGTCTCCGAGAACCTTAATAAACTCACTTATTTACTCAGTTATTGATTTATCTTGCTTCCATACTACTTTACCAATACCAGGGATGAATTTCTGTATGTAGAAGAATAAGCAAACAAGTAATGACCGAAACTTACAAGTGTTCGATTTCTTGGTCTTTATTACCTTCATGTTATCCATAAGCTAACGAAGCAAGATATCAACTAGATCAACTTGGTGATCTTTCTTTACAATTTTATATGCCATGTCCACAACATTTGTTGGTACACTGGTCAAATGACTAGATTGAAATATTTTGTAACCTATCACATGTGCGGCGAACTTAACTGCAGGATCCTTAATCTTTCCAATTTTCAGTGCTCTATTGTCCCATTCAACTTCGGTGTTCTTTTCAACATCTGATCTCGATGAGCTACAAAATGCTTTTGCTTTGTCAGAAATAGGATAACCAGTAACCCTATTTATCATTTTCTTCATGACCTCGGTCGGTTTGTCTAGCCAAAACTTTCCATCGTGGAATCTTCTCAATACTATCCTTATCCATTCAGTCTTAAACGAGTGTGGAAAATGTTGAACACCCAATAGTCCAACATCTTCAAGTTTCTTATATTCTGGTTTCACTTTTCCTTCAAGATCACAAACATTTTGAAATGCGGCAACTATCTCAAAGTTCCCAACTTCACCGATTTTGCAATGAATGTAAGCCCTAACATCCTCTGTTAACAAAACTCTATCTGGTATGCTTGAAAATGCACCCATTGAATCCATTTTAGATGTGACCCTAGGATGTGACTTGAATTTATCCTCAGAAAAATGTGTCCTAACGATCAAATCTACTTCGTCCTCAACTTGTTGCAATTTTTCAATAGTTGAAGTAGATGCCATCAAACTAAACTAGGGTTTCGACAAACAATAAGTACACAGGAGTATAAATAGCTAAAAACCTACTTGAGTCATCGAAGAATGTCATTGACTTGATGTCAAATAGCTTCAATTCTTTCATAAAATCCTTTTTGCTCAAACTCTTTTGCTGTAAAATCCAGTTCTTCGAAACTCGCAGTGTGAAAAATGAGCTTAGTTTCTTGAGTATTTATAGATTCTTACATATTCCCGCTCAAACATTTGTAATAAATGCGTGACCTAACATGAAGTGCAAAATTTTGTCAACTCAGTTAACACATGATATCATCAGTTTGTATTGTTTCCTCGGTTAACCTTGTATTGTGATTACCAACTAGTAATCCATTCTCGGTCTTGCTTTTACCGACCTTATAACATTGTTAGCTCATGGAATATAAACCATAATGCATCTTTATTCATGCTGATTTGGTATTAATACATAATATATGAGGAACTATATGAAAAATATGATCTTTTTAAAATATCAGTCCCATACATACCTTTGTCATCTTAAGTGGAGTTACCGATGTCACCTAATCCAGTGGATGAGGTTTCATTGACAGTGTTACTTGACTCAGCAGTCTCCTTTGTTGACTTCTTCCACATAGTATTTCTCATCTTCTTGATATCTGCAATGGTGTATCCACTCTCGAATATATGATCTTCGTCTAGTGCTTGGTCTCTACAGTCTTTGCTTAAATGACCAACCTTGTGACAATTCATACAGGCCATTGGGATACTTGCCCAATATCTAGAGTGTCTGATCTGATGTGCCCTGTAACAATTAGCAAAGATATGTCCATACCAACCACATGTAGTATAGTTGGTCCATGTATTGTAATCCCACACATAAGAGTTACCTTGTCTTTTTGGTTGATATGACTTCTTTTGTGTTTGTTGCTTAGGAGTCCAAACTTGTTTCATTTTCACCTTACATTCTCTTGCAGTATGTCCAAGTTTGTTACAAGTGTAACATATCTTACCAGCAGTAGTCTTTTTAGTATTGTCCTTTTGTTTAGATCTGCATTCATGTACTTGATGCCCATACTTTCCATAGTAATAATAGTAACCATCAAATCTTGTAGTAATAGTAGGAGGTTTACCTTGAGCTTTGCTCCTACAGACATTGGATGTATGTCCTAGTTTTCCACAATGGTAGCATGTCAACATTTTGGATTTTTGACCTTGATTTATGTTGACCTTTTCAGCTTGTTGTGATGATTCACCTTCACCAGTGTAACCTATACCAGCTCTGCTTCCAAATCTTCTTTGATTGTTCAGGAAATTATCAATCTTTTTGGAGCTTTCTTCAGTCATTCGTTTCATCTCATTGTGCTACTGTTGATTTTTCAGATCATTTCTCATTTTTTCATTTTCTTCTCTTAGTCTAGCAACATCCTCCAAATTCCTTGATAGTTCACCATTGATTCGGTTTACTTCTTGATTTGCCATTAGCACTTGATTTGATACTTGAAAGTGATGATCGGTTAGCCTTTGTATTTCACTTTCTTTTGCTTGGAGTTGTTCAGTCATCAATCTTCTATCTTCAATAGCTAGATTTCAATCTTGTTCTGCTTGTCTGGCATTATTCATTATTTCCACCATTCTTACCATTTGTGATTCTTGTCCAATTTGAAGTGCTTTTACCTAATCAGATAGATGCTGATTTCTTTCAGATAAATCATTGATTGTACTTTCAAATCCATCAGGGATGCTTCCCAAGCTTGATTCAATGTGATCAAATACATCATAAAAAGGTTCTTCATGATAACCAACTTCATCTTGATCAATTGCAATATTCTTTCTTTGTACCAGTAATTTCTTCAATTCAGCCTTAGCTTGCTTGTACTGTTCAACAAACATCTACAGTTGTAGTTTTTGATTCTAAATAGACTTGTCAAGTTTGTACCTCTCCATAATTTAGATCTTTACCCTTTAGTGGTTAAACTATTCAACAAGAGAACTCATCTCTGATACAAATTGTTGGAAATAGGAGAGATAAATACTGAGAGGGGAGGGGTGAATCAGTATCCACAAAAACTTTTACTTAGGTCCCTTCAATACTGAACATGTATACTATACTTATCGATCAAAATAACTTGCATGAAACAATTACATAGATAACTTATGAAAGTAAATAAACATAAACTCATCAATGTAATCACATAACACAAGTATTTTGGTAACGCAAAAACCCTTGTTAGAAGGTAAAAACTGCGGTGGGGATGACACCCACAAATTCTTCACTACTGCAAATAGAAAAGTGTTTGCCTGTTAAGGCTACAATTGTGATCACTTCTAGTGATCTTACCCTGTTAGGAGTAACATATTAGATCAGCTAGATCTACCTAGTTATAGGATTTAGCAACACAGTTAAGTGTGCACTCGATTAAGAGATTTACAATAAGACCGTTAAGTCCACTCGGTTAGGAGATTTTGACAAAATCTATTACAATTATTAGAAAGCAATAGATAATGTATCTATTTTGATGACAACTAATTTGCCTATTACAAATCAATAAAGTACTGATTAAATGTCACCTTGCATGTGATGAATTTTTTCTCTGTAATGCTTGGTTGCCCTGTCAATTCTGAATCCTTTTCTAAATACTGTTCTTGCTTGGTTCTAATCTGCTTTGTTCACTGTTCTGATAACCTGTAGACTCGAAGTGGGAAGTAGCTTCAAGTGCTTTTTCTCTTCAAAATCATGTTACAAAATGATGTAAACACACACAATTTATAGTGTTCAAGTTTTGCCACCTTAGCAAAAATTAGGTTAATCAAAATACATAACCCTAAGATCTATGGTGTACAAAAATAGGTAAGATCAAATCTTTACATTGAGATACACATCACATTTAATGCATATTTGTACAATAGATGCTTTCTCAATCTTGGTAATACATTTTTTGATCTATTGTAACCATCTGCCTTGAGAATTGTGCCTTTACTGATTCCTAGATCGTTTCCTATTTTCCTCAGTAAATGCTTGTCTAGTATGTTCGGTGTTGTCTGACAGGCTCGATGTATACTGACCATCGGTGTCAGTGTGTACTAATGCTCGGTAACCTAGCTGATGTTTCAGGGTCTAGTCTTTACCGACTATTCTGTGTATAGTCTTTATTGACTTCCCTATCTTCTTATATTTACCGACCAGTGCAATATAAACAATCGACTAGTGTATATGGAGGATTTTGATACTAAGTGACAACACTAAATGCTCTATAGAGATAAAAAAAGAAAGGTACAAATAAGACTCCTTATGAGCTATGACATGGTTACTCACTAAATGTGAGTTATTTTAAAATATTTGGGAGTAGATTTTACATTAAGAGAGATGAAAATACAAGAAATTTTGATCCTAAGAGAGATGAAGTTATATTCTGAGGGAACTCTATAAAAACCAAGGCCTACAAGTGTCAAAAAAAAAGAACCAACAAGATAGTAGAAAGTGCAAATGTGAGAATTGATGAATTGTATGAGCAAAATGATGAATCCAATAAGAAGGAACCTAAATATTATCAAGGGTTTATATATGTACAATCGGTGGAGAAAAATGCTGAAAATAAGGATAGACAAGGTAATGAGCAGGAACCGGTACAAGCAATAGAAGAGACTCCTAGATTTGAGCCAGTGTTACCAAGATATGTGAAATTGAATCACTCTATTGGTCAAATTATTGGGGATAAGAATGTTGGTTTTCTAACTAGAAGAAAGGCAAGAGAAAGTACATGTTTGTTTTCAGAACTTGAACCTAAAATTGTGAAAGACGCATTGAAATATGTAGATTGGGTGAAAGTTATGGAAATAGAATTGTAGAATATTGAGAAGAACAAAACACAGACATTAGTGCCCAGACCAGTGGACAATAATGTGATCGGTACTATGTGGATTTTCATAAACAAAATGAATGAGATAGGTGAAGTGGTAAGGAACAAGGTAAGATTGGTGTGCAAAGGTTATGCTTAAGAGGAAGGTTTGGACTATGGTGAAATATTTTCACCTATGTCCATAATTGAAGGTGTGAGGATTCTACTTGCATATGTTTCTTACAAAAAGTTCAAAGTATATCAAATGGATGTCAAGTCATGATTTCTAAATGGTGTTTTGGGAGAAGAAGTGTACATTGAAAAACCAAAAGGTTTTTCCTCATCTAAAGGAAATAACATGTTGTGCAAATTGGAGAAAGATTTATATGGATTAAAACAAGCACCAAGGGCATGGTATGAGAGACTACATTAATATCTTATCAAGATTGGTTTTATTAGAATAAGTGAAAACAATAATGTATATTTGAAGATAGAAAAGGATGATAGACTTTTGATTGTTGAAGTCTTTGTGGAGGACATCATTTTTTGTGGAAATGATGAGATGGGCATAGCATTTGCAGATGATATGAGGAAAGAATTTGAGATGTCCATGATCAGTGAGATCAAATTTTTCATTGGATTGTAGGTATCACAACTCATAGATGGAATCTACATCAACTAGTCCAAATATGTGAAAGAGATAGTGAAGACATTTGGGTTAGAAGACTCAAAACCGATTGGTACCCCTATGGTAACCAGTTGTAAAGTATCAAAGAATGATGAATCTAAGGAGGTAGATGAAACTCTATATAGATCCATGATAGATAAGTTGCAATATGTTGTGCATAGTAGACCAAACATAGCACAAGAAGTTGGATTAGTGGCCAAATTTTCTACTAATCTTAAGGAACTGTATTTTGTTTTTGTGAAAAGGATATTCATATATCTTAAGGGGAATGTAGACTATGGTATCTAGTATGGACATAAAGGTGATTTCTCTTTAAGTATTTATACTAATGCAGATTGGGCAAGAAATGTGGATGATAGGAAGAGCACAAGTGAAGGTGCATTCTTTCTTGGTGATAGAATTGTGTCTTGGACAAGTAAAAATCAAAATTGTATATCCCAATCCATAGTTGAAGCTGAATAATTTGTTGTTGCAATTAAATATATGCAAGTGGTGTGGATTAAGTAGATTCTGGAAGGAATTTGGGAAAAGATAACTGAACTGGTGGTTATCTATTGTGATAATACAAGCTCCATTAACATATCTAAGAACTCAATGATACACTATAAAACAAAGCACATTGCTATCAAGTATCATTTTCCTAGAGAATAGGTATAGGAAATGGAAGTGAGGTTGGATTATGTGCTAACTAAGGAACATGTTGCATATATTTTCACAAAGACATTACCTACAGATGCATTTGAGTATCTAATAGGCAAGTTAGGGCTTATTCCCCTACCTGGGTTGAACTAGAAGAAATGTTGTTGTATCATTCCATTGTATTCATTGAATATCTTATGATTGGATTGATGTTGTTGTTAGGAAAAGTCCCAAGAGACAACTAAGAGGGGGGGGGGGGTGAATTAGTTATCTAAAAGATTCAAGTCTTTATCCAATTAAGTACAAAAGAAAATTAAGCATAAACACAATATGAGAACACTTAATACAACACCAAAATTTTGGTTATGGGGAAACCCAAATAGGTAAAAACCCCGGTGAGAATTAGCACCCACTATGAACTACACTAGAGTATAATGATCCTTGTTAGAAGATCTTACAACCCTATTAGGAGTTGATATTTGCAATGCATTAAGTATAGTGACCTGGTCAAAGGTCGAACCTTGTTAGGAGTCTTTTACAATTAACCCTATTAGGGGTGAGGACACACTATCTGGGAGCACACTGCTCAAAGGGTGAAGGCTGCAACCTTCTACATAACAGATACACACTATATCTAGATCTTGGTGAACTATGAGTTAGACCTGTTGTCTTGATCAGTTCTAATTAATAGCATACACTCTCTTCTTTGTCACATAGACCTTCTACTAATGACTCAATACTTTGTACCTTCTACTCTACTCTGCACTTTCAACTATCTGCCATACTTAGCAATCACAACTGACCGACTATAAGTATCTTTCTCCAAATGATATAATCAAGTCAGCCTATTAGAACTTCCTTGAAATCATATTAGAGAAACAATATAACTCTCCAATAAAATCTCCAACAGCTATACTAAGCACACAAGACAAATTAGGACCGCGCAACTCAATATGAGTAGACGCTTCGCTTCACATTGTCGGCTCCACCAAATTAACTCTAACTTTCTTCTCATGCTAAAATAAATTTTGTGCTCTTAACCAAACATTCTTAACTCTTCTCCAAACATGAAACCAAATATGCATATTGAAATGATAGGCGTAACTACTACAATAATATAAACAATATCAGCTCCATCAGATAAACTTAGGAAACTATAACTGGCAACTAGAAACATCACAAATCAATTGCACAATGGACTCTGCGTCCATGAACATAGCATCGTAAACATGTCTTCTACACAAATATAAATGTGCAAGGCTCCATCATAACCATACTGAAAATCACATACAAAAATCTTCCTGGGACCTATCAAGAAGACTACTGATATAAACAATTGTATAAATGTTTGTACTCAGAATCAACCTCCGCGTCTAAGATATCATGCTAATAACATATCTAGGAAACATATAATCAAGGCTCACTACATAAGTCTTCAATGCATGCTGCTTACCATATGTTGTCATCAATGAAAAACATATAGTCAACACTGGCTTGTTGGCAAATCTCCAACAATCTCCCCCTTTGGCATTAATGGAAACATATGGAATGAAAAAAACCACCAATCCAAATGAACAATTATTTTATAAAATTCTCCATTTCCTCAACAAAAATCCCCCAAGGATGAATCCTCCATCTACTACTGAATGCTCTGAATATTAACTAATGTATCTTCTTACTGTATAATCCCCTTTACTTTATACTCCTCAACTATATATACTCTCTCTTTTTGTATTGTTTTTCATGACTATATATATTCCCCCTTTGACATCAATGGAAAAGGGTGCCAAAACAAATAAGCATAGGTAATACTCCTGAAGTAGAGTATTCAACCATTCATCAGTCACTTAGGAGTGATGCACTACTACAAACTCTAATCAAATTCAGGGAAGGGAATTACTCCCAGCTTCTCCCTGAGATACTCAAAAGTATCCTTTGGTAAAGGCTTTGTGAATATGTCTACTAGCTATTCTTTTGTACTCACATAGTCCAACTTTACTTCTTTCTCTACAACTTTCTCTCTTAGGAAGTGATATTTTATCTCAATGTGTTTTGTCTTTGTATGCATCACATGGTTCTTTGATATATTGATAGTGCTAGTGTTATCACAATGATTAACAATAGGATAATCATTTTGAATACCAAAATCCTTTATCATTTTCTTGATCCACACAATTGTAGAACAATTTAATACTACTGCTACATACTCTTCTTCTGTTGTTGATTGAGAAATACAATTCTGCTTGTGTACAAGGAAATGTACCTTCATAGAATTAGTATTGACAATAAATGAAATAGTAACTAAATAAACCATAATTATAGAAAATATTTAGAAAAATTTAAGATCAATTGAGCATCCTATGGCTCTCTATCTAAGAGTGTTAATAGAAGCTCTCAACAAGCTACCATTAATGATAGTCCTAGAATGAGAAATGATAAAGATTAAGCTAAAGCTAACAATTAGATCAAATTGAATGCTAATTAAGCTCTTAAAATGCATTTCTAGCTATAAAATGCAAGAGGTTCTATGCAATTCTTAGATGTGGTTATGAATTATGAGGATTTTGGTCTTCCTTTTATAGATTTATGCAATGGTAGGGGGTGTGGTGTAGTTGATCATGATTAAGCCTTGGTTGAGTCTTTGGTTCCACCCTTTGAAGACAATGCAAAGTTTGTGTCCTCAAAGCTTGGGACAAGTAGACAAGATCAATGGACAAGATTCTCTTTCACTTTGAGTGATTGAGATTGAATTTGGCTTGATCCATGTGAATGCCTTTCCTCAAATCCTATTGGTTGATTGAATTTCCTCCCTTTGTGGTTGTTGAGGTGAAATTAGGATTTATTAATTGATTTAAATTGATTTCTTTAGCCATGTACCCCTTGAATGGGTTGAATTTGATTTAATACAAAACTATACAATTAATTGACTTAATTGCACTTCTATTTGATTCCGTTTGATTAAAACATGCTCAATTTTGATTTATCTCGAATTAAGACTTGATTTTAATTTTGATTGGCTAATTATGCATTGTGATTCAGTTACTTCAATTTTGTCCTTGATTTGCTTTGATTTAGTACTCAATTGTCTTTGTCCATTTTTAGGTGATTAAAAATGCCCCTCTTTGAGTTGACGTGCGAAGTAGGTCAATTCGAAGAATACTCTAATCTTGCTTGATGATATATCCTGATTCATTGATGGTCGATCTTTGATGTTCGTTTGATGTCTTTCGATGATTGATCCTTGATTTGTGATATGAGATTGATGCAGATTTGATGATGTTCCTTTCAATTGATGTGGTACTCTGATGGTCATTCTGATGATGGTCATTCTTTGATTAATCCTTGATATGATGTTCAATTCAATGAAAGATCCAGTATGATACCTGATTTGATGATTGATTTTGATGCAATGCCCCATTCGATTGATTTATGAAAAATTTCCTGATAAAAGCTTTCACTTTGATTTGATGGTCGGTCTCTCAATTGTTGATGATGATCTTGTTGATGTTGATTTATCTGATGGTATGCCCCCTCGGAAATGAAATAAAATTTGATCGTTGTTTGAAATCTTGATGATGTTGGTCATTTTATGTTGATTTAGTTCATTTGTAATGAATTTTATTGTCATTTCTGATACTGCTGTTAGGTCAATTTGATTTCAAATGCCCCTATTTTGATTGATTTGATGATTAATTCATGTTCTTGGGTCAATTGTGGTGAAATAGTCCTCTCTTAGGTCAAAGTTACCTCTTTTTAGGTCAAAAAACTATATAAAGGGGTCAAAATCCATTTTTCACTATTCATTTTCACTTTCACTTTTACCTTTTACCTTCTTTGCCTCCTTTGACTTTTCACGATGTCTGTCCCCATTTGCGAGCATTGGTTCGAGAAATGCTGGTGATATCAGCGTCTTCCTGGTTTTAGACCTCTGGTGAGTCTGTATACCTCTTTATTTTTCCGCTTTAAGCATTTAATTTCAATTTTTTTCAATTTTTTCCTTGTAAAGTACCCTTGTTTTCTCCTTTTAATTTAAATGAGTGCTTTTTCAATTTTTAATGGTGCTTTTGCCTTCGAAGTTGCACTTTTGCAACTTTAATGAGTGCTTCCATGACCCAGTTGTGTGCTTTCGCTCGCCAAGTTTTTGCCCTTTTTCGCTTATAAAATCTTTTGGTGCGCTTTTGATCTAACTTGCGCTTTTACCATTTTAAACAGCGTTTCCGCTATGGTTATGAGCGCTTTCATTTTTTTCTCCATTTTTAAACCATTAAAGAGAGCTTTTACACCTTTTAACAATGCTTTTGCATTTTTACACTTTTACACCATGAAATAGTGCTTTCACTCTACAAATTTTTTTCCAATTTTATTAAGTCCACTTTGGAATTTCTTCGACGTCGTTGATTTGTTGATAGGTTAAGTTCCCAAACTTGATGTCCTTAACAAGTTGTGATAGGTCAATATGAATCAGTTATAATTGGAATATCATTCATCAATCTTGATTCAGATGATGGGTGATGATAAAATTTCCATTCTATCTAAGTAGAAACATGAAATTTGATTGTGGTTTGATAGTTTGATAAATTTTTGATTGACTTAGGATGGTCCAATTAATTAGTGATTTTCATTTTGATGTGTTTGCACTTGCTTTTTCCAGATTGAGCTTGGGTCATTATGTATCCGTGGAGCATATCCATTATTGTGAGGTATGATTGCTGATCTGAGTGCTACGGATCGTCGGCACATTAGTCTCTGTGGATTGTCCTTCCTCCTTTATCTTCCTCGATTCTGAGTGAATCAGGGCCTTATCACTACTATAGCTGAGTGTTGGCACTCAGACCATAATATGTTTCATCTTCCCATGGGTAAGATGATGATTACACCAGAGGACGTATATCATATTCTACAGTTGCCTACTCGGGGTGAGGTTGTCTATTATGATTTTGTTTATGATGGATCAACATGTCGATGAGTTTTTGGAGACCCTACCATTGGTAACGCTCACATCCAATGGGCTTAGTTTGTATTGTTCCCTATTTTACCAGCTATTCTTGGTACTTTGATTGGAGGTTTCCTTCTTCCTAATAGGTGCGAGCATGGATTCACTATTGGATGGGGTCCCATTATGGAGGATTTGATGGTGGATCCTTGTCAGTTTGACTGGGGTTCTTGTGTGTTAGCTTAGTTGTACCATGAGTTACACATTGTTGTGTATAGACATTCTACCACTTTGATTGTTGGAACTATCCTATTACAGCTATGGACCTGGGAGCATATCCCAGTGACACATCATGTTACAGCATGAGATCATCAGCTAGGTTGGCCTTTTGCTTGGATGTAAGCCGGTATCATTATCCAGACCCATATGGGTAAGATGGATTATTGGAAATGTAGGATTGATGATATGGATACCATTGTTTGGAGGCCCTATCATGGTTGTGAGGCTTGGCCAGAGGATGACATCAAGCCACCCTACATGTTTTGTCCTTGTTGGATGATTGGACAGTCTACATTTGGTATTGAGAGATTCTTCTTCCATAAGGTATTGCGTCAGTATGGGTGCAGATGATGTATGCCACAAGGAGTGGCTTTGTATTCCAATGTATAGGCAGAGAGATCCTTGTGGGGGCCTTGTGTCAATTTTGGCACTGCTATGAGGGAGAGTCAAGATCTTCTGTATCTTCATTGGTCCATGAGAGGATAGATTTCCGATGTGGGTATCACAGATGATTACAATGCTTGGCTACATAGATACCCTTTTCCTAGATTTATAGATCCCGCGGAGAGGATTCCCACCATTGATGAGTTATTAGCTGGAGATGACGGTGCTGGTGGAGATGGTGGTGATGATGGTGATGATGGAGATGATGGTGATGATGGCAGAGGTGGTGGTGGTAGGATTAGGGGATGGTGTGGATGATGGGGTCATCGAGGAACTAGACCAAGTAGAGTGTAGATTCTAGTGATGGCTACTGATCCTATTCCTCCTAGGGGTGGTGATCAGGTGACAGGTCGATGGGTTGATAGGGTTTTACATTAGGTTGTGAGGGATCCAGTAGATAGGCCTAGAGCCAGGCATCAGAGAGAGATGGATGTAGATATTGCACATGTATTACTTGATCAGGCACAAGGTCCTCCTACTCAGTAGGTTATTCCTCTGATTTTTCCTTAGGCTCCTTCATCTCAAGCTCATGCTTCTATCTCAATGCCTTCATCTTCTTCATAGCCTTCATCTTCTCATTTTTTTTTCCATCTTTGGGTGATCCATCTTCTTCGGTGATGTCATCTATGTCTATTCCTACTCCTCAGTCTTCTGTGACATAGGCTCCTACCCCAACATCAGCATCATATGTGGTTTTTTTGTAGACTTAGATTTTAGCAGTACAACAACAAGTTTCATAGTTGAGGTCGATGATGTAAACTTTCATGGCTGCTATGAGTCAGCATGGCTTATAGGCTAGCTCGAGTCGACCTCCTGATAGTGCTCCAGGTCCTGATGGTACCGATGGTGATGATGATTCTATCAATTGATATTTTATGAGATATTTCAATTGTTTCACTTATACTTTGATGTTATATGATCTCCTTTCTATTGTTATGATCGAGATATTGGACTCTTGTTGTATCATTTTTTATCATTTGATGTTGCTTATGCTGATACTTTGATAGTTGTTGGACATTGATCTTTGGATTTAGCTTTTATGATCATTTATTTAGACTTTGATATCTCATTTCTTTCATGATGATGGTACCATAGACTCTAATAGTCACTTTGATAGATTTCACTATATATGATGTCATCATGTGTTGGATCTCTTTTTCAGGTGTTTTGCATGATATGCAGTTCTATGTGATTCTATTTCCTATATGCTTTGTGTTGGCATGTGATGTTTTGGAGTACTAGAAATCTTCTAAGGGTTGTCATTTATGGCAACACTTATGATAGTATGATCGCAAGTTGTGGACATTGCCACTGGATTCATAATCATGAAAATGACTAAGTCTAGAATTAGGAAAATAGGGTACAGTGCCACAGTTTTGGATAGCGATGGAGACATACAAGGTATTATGGCTTGCAAAGTTAACTAGAGGTATCTTGGTATATGTAAATGCTTCATTTAAGATTGCATAAGTTTTGGATAGATGGTGTATGAGATACAGTGTTCAGAAGGTATGCGAAGATAGTAAAATAATATATCAGGGTACATGAATAGTTGCGATGATTAAGGAAAGCATGATGGATATGATAATGTGCTAAGTCATATAAATAAATTATAGTGCCAACTCTTTGGTAATATAAGAGCCCTGACTCCATATATATCATTTACACAAGTTTTTACTATGTTAAGTATGACATTTTGTGGAGCCAACTTGAAGGCTAGTTTTGTATAAATACAAAATACTTTTGTGGAAGACAAAAAAAGGATGATGTGAAAAAGATAGCAAAAGTTAGATGTGAGATTAGTAGGAGGTAGAACTATAAGTGGAACTATCTAAGCAAGATAAGTGCTTGTATTGTTCCCTTTTGTGAACTATTTTTGGGACAATATTGATTGTAAGAGTAGTGTGCTCACCACCTTTAACTAGGTGTTTTGTATGCCCCTAACAGGGTTTTTGTAATCCTCTAGCAAGGAAATGTACTATGTAACAATTAGCTCCTAATAGGGCTAGATATCTTAATAGGAATACTATACTTTAGTGCATATTTGTGGGTACCATCCCCACCGGGGTTTTCCCTTTAATCAGGGTTTCCTCGAGAACAAATCATGGTGTCATGAGTAATGTGTTATGCTTATATGTTCTTTTTATTTTCGCATTACTTAGGATTGTTTATAATTATTTAAAGTTGAAAATAAAGTTTTGTAATACTGATTCACCCCCCCTCTCAGTATTACTCAATCCTAACACTTTGTTTTATGCTTTTTAGAATGCAAATTTCAAATGTATGCATATGTCCTAATGATGGTTAAATGATTTGTCTTATGTATGACATAGAATAGATGAATGCAATTTTAATTGAATGATTAATGATATTGATGAATGTATGTAATGAATACATTTATGATGTTAGATGGATAATGAATAATGAATATAATGGATAATGAATATAATGGATGCATTCTTTTTGATATGTAAATGTGATGAATCTATGGATGTAATGATCATGAGCTTTTAATGAATAATGATATATGAAATGTGGTTGAATGATACTATCATGGATGATTTGCATTTGAATGATCTTAATGGATATTATGAATGATCTCTAACTAATTCAATGTATTTAATGGATGCACCTAAAATGTGATGAATGTA
Organism: Chamaecyparis obtusa; assembly: GCA_027943335.1. NCBI lineage: Eukaryota > Viridiplantae > Streptophyta > Pinopsida > Cupressales > Cupressaceae > Chamaecyparis > Chamaecyparis obtusa. The sequence continues at coordinate 355,624 of BSBK01006638.1, forward strand.
ATCTAATGATAATGCAACTTAATGTAATGTAGATGAATGTAATATAATGATAATGTAATGAACTTACCTATTTAAATATATGCAAAGGTTTAATGAAGATGACTTAATGCAATCTTAATCAATGCAAATGAACTAATGAAATGCACTTTGTTTTTGATATCCAACACACTCAATCTTATATAGTTGTTTTTGATATCCAACACACTCAATCTTATATAGTTGTTTTTGATAATCCTTTGATTTTTTATTCAAGTACACCCCCCTTTTTCTTTTTTCTCTTGCAATTTAAGCTAAGAAAGGAAAACAATATACAATGCACTTAATCTAAGATGTATGTAGCTAACTGTCATTATTCAAAATTTGGAGCTTATTTTCATCATTGAGCATTTTGGAATCCCATTTTAATACAACCATCACTAGTTCAACCATGATGATATGAATACTGTTTGCACCTCTTTCTTTGATTTTCCATTTCTCTTCGGTACGACTATCACTGATTGAAGCCAATCATGAAAGTGTGAATACTGATATTGTCAGATTCTATGTTACAAGTGGATTTTGGTATTATGATACTGAAGATCAAAATAGCCAAGGTATCCTTTTGCGTAAACAAGTAGAAATCTCAATTTTATCCTATGTACAAGTCCTTGATGATTCTTTGATGATGACATCCTTAGACAAATAATACATGATTTAAAACTTTGATTTTAAGACAGTCATTCAGAAATCAACAAAAATATCATCCTTGTTAGGAATGAATGATGAATGTTTGGCAGTCATTCTGTAGCAGTTGTTGTTGCATTCATGACTATGATTGTCATTGATGTCAACACAGTGACCTTTTGGAGACTTGCAGAGAAGCAGACAATGTTTTGATTAGCGCATGTGGGATATTGTAGTTGGAGCTATGTGATGTTGAGGTTATACTCTTTGATATGTTGTATGTCTATGGTTAAGAGCGAGACATTAATTCATTTATTCATGGAAGATATGAGCATTTTGTAGAAGCAGTATTTAGGTAGTGTTCCTAAATAGTGGTTTGTGGAAATCAGATGATATCTCCTAATCGGGATGGAATCTAGTTTTGCACAATTAAAGGGAAGTTTCAAACACATTGATAGTGACTTGGATGATAGTGCAAACTTTGAGGTTGCACGAGTGAAGATTTATTGTATTTGGAAGCTGACAGTTTTGTGTGATTTTGATATAGTGTGTGGAAAATTTTATTTTGTAATTGGATGCTGACTCATTTGTAATTATTTGAGTGTGGTATAAAGAAAGGAGTGTATTTAATTGTTTTAATATGGTTGTAGTAGTTGTGTGTGATGTTGTATGCATGAAGTGAAGAAAAGAGCTAAGTATGAAAGTGAATTTGTGAAGGAAGACATGGGAAGTACAAAGATCTGAAATTGAGATTTGGTGTAACAGTGAGTGCGGTTTGGCATAGTCATAGAAGAGGTAACATATTAATCTATTGAGTAATACAAGGATTATTTGGATAGTGTGTTTAGTGATCCTACCCTGAAGCTGTTTGGACAGTGGGTCCTTCTGTCTTCCATAACTCTTAACAGGGTTAGAATCTTTTAACAAGGATTCAAAATATCCTAACAGAGATTCATATGTACTGAATGTATTTCATAAGACTCCTAATAGAGTCCATCCTTTCACAAGGAATATTCATATTAGTGCATCTTTTTTGGGCATCATTCCCACCGGGGTTTACTCTTTGATCAAGAGATTCCCTAGTCAACATATCTTGTGTCATTGTGTTATTGTGTATGAATATCTTTCTATGGTTGGTAGTTATATTGCTTATATGGTTTAATGCTATTGAAAATGATAAAATTTATAATTATCTGATAACTGATTCACCCCCCCCTCTTAGTTATCTTGGTGGACTTTACTTTCTAACAATCCTTTCATCATAGCTTGTCTAGTCTAAAACATTCATTGATTCGCTAGAAAGACATGATTTCATCAATTGAGTTAACACTTAGAAACATTTCTTGCAATGTTTGTCAAATCCATATTTCAAGTGTAGTTCCATCCATTTCATACTTTTAATCCTGATAAAGATAAGGTCATATAAGATCTTGTATCAAATTTTGCGTTTAGGTTCAAATTGGATTAGAATGTGATTTGATTGGGTGTTCCTCTTTTGAATTTTGATGAATTGATTCCCTAATTGAATAAAGCTTGCTTTGATGAATCCTTTCTCCTTTTGAGTAGATTGCCCCAAGTTTGATATAATTTCATTTGTGGGACTTAGGACAATTTGTAGATTAGGTGACCAAAATCTTGAGGTACTTGCAAATGCAACTGTGGGGTTTTATTATGCAATATATACAAATGCTGGCAAATGCAATATTTACAAGGTGACCTTCTAGGTATGTGACTGACTTGGACTTTCAATGGTGCCTATTTACCAGGTTTTCACTGATTGAATAGATCTTTCTCTTTTTTCTATTTTTAAAGGTTTTCTCTTTTTTTTTCTACCAAGGCACCTATTTGCTAGGTTTTCACCAAGGCACTTTTTTCTCTTTTTGTTTTTGATTTGTTTTTGATATCCAACACACTCAATCTTATATAGTTTTTTTTGATAATCCTTTGATTTTTGATTCAAGTACACCCCCCTTTTTCTTTTTCCTCTGGAAATTTAAGCTAAGAAAGGCAAACAATATACAATGCACTTAGTCTAAGATGTATGCAGCTAATTGTCATTATTCAAAATTTGGAGCTTATTTTCATCATTGAGCATTTTGAAATCCTATTTTAGTACAACCATCACTAGTTCAACCATGATGATATGAATACTTTTTGCACCTCTTTCTTTGATTTTCCATCTCTCTTCGGTACGACTATCACTGATTGAAGCCAATCATGAAAGTGTGAATACTGATTTTGTCAGATTCTATGTTACAAGTGGATTTTGGTATTATGATATTGAAGATCAAAATAGCCAAGGTATCCTTTTGCGTAAACAAGCAAAAATCTTAATTTTATCCTATGTAGAAGTCCTCGATGATTCTTTGATGATCACGTCCTTAGACAAATAATACATGATATAAAACTTTGATTTTAAGATAGTCATTCAGAAATCAACAAAAATATCATCCTTGTTAGGAATGAATGTTGAATGTTTGGTAGTCATTCTGTAGTAGTTGTTGTTGCATTCATGACTATGATTGTCATTTATGTCAACACAGTGACCTTCTGGAGACTTGCAAAGAAGCAGACAATGTTTTGATTAGCGCACATGGGATATTGTAGTTGGAGCTATGTGATGTTGAGGTTATACTCTTTGATATGGTTTATGTCTATGATTAAGAGTGCAGACAATAATTTATTTATTCATGGAAGATATGAGCATTTTGGTAGAAGCAGTATTCAAGCAGTGTTCCTGAATAGCGGTTTGTGGAAATCGGATGATATCTCCTAATCAAGATGGAATCTGGGTTTGTGTAGTTAAAGGGAAGTTTGAGACACATTGATAGTGATGTGGATGATAGCACAAACTTTGAGGTTGTATGAGTGAAAATTTCTTGTATTTGGAAGCTGACAGTTTTGTGTGATTTTGATATAGCATGTGGAAACTTTTATTTTGTAATAGGATGCCAACTCATTTGTAATTATTTGAGTGTGTTATAAATAAAGGAGTCTATTTCTTTATTGTAATATGGTTTTAGTGGTTGTGTGTGATGTTGTATGCATAAAGTGAAGAAAAGAGCTAAGTATGAAAGGAAATTTGTGAAGGAAGACATGCGAAGTACAAAGATCTGAAATTGAGATCTGGTGTAACAGTGAGTGTAGTTTGGAATAGTCAAAGAAGAGGTAACGTATTATTCTATTGAGTTATAAAAGGATTATTTGGATAGTGTGTTCAGTGATCCTACCCTGAAGCTATTTGGACAGTGGGTCCTTCTATCTTCCATAACTCTTAACAGGGTTAGAATCTTTTAACAGGGATTCAAAATCTCCTAACATGGATTCATATGCACTGAATGTATTTCATAAGACTCCTAACAAAGTCCATCCTTTCACAAGGAATATTCATATTAGTTCATCTTTTGTGGGCATCATTCCCACCGGGGTTTACTCCTTGATCAAGAGATTCCCTAGTCAACAGATCTTGTGTCATTGTGTTATTGTGTATGAATATCTTTCTATGGTTGGTAGTTATATTGCTTATATGGTTTAATACTATTGAAGATGATAAAAGTTATAATTATTTGATAAAGATTTCACCCCACCTCTTAGTTATCTTGGTGGAATTTACTTTCTAACAATTGGTATCAGAGTGGCAGGTCCTTGAAAAAGAAGTTTAATATTTTAAGGAGATCTATGGTGAATTTTAGGGAAGAAAGCCCTAAGTTTGATGGAGCAAATTTTGACAGCTAGAAAGAAAAGATGAAGACACACCTACTGTGTTTAGGACTAGGTTATTGGTTGATTACAAAGAATGATAAGAATATCATTGAAGAGGACAATGTTGAAACATGTACTGCTGATGAGAGAAATCTATTCATGTGTAACCTACTTGCAAGAGAAGCACTTTTGACAGCCATTCTAGAGAATGAGTACAGTCAGGTAAAATATTTGAAAAAATCTCATAAAATTTGGAATGCTTTACACTCTACTTTTGAAGGTGATGAACATGGAAAAAGAGTTAGATTACATAATTGGATATGTGCATTTGAAGATATAAGAATGTTGGAAGATGAATCTATTAGAAGCTATATTGGTAGAATGTCAGAGATTATTACAAGTATAAAATCTTATGGAGGAACAAAAACAAAGAATGAAGTGATATGGAAAATTTTGAGGACATTGACCCTTGTATTTAAGCAAACATTACAGATGGTTGAACAAGTTATACCTTGTACTATAAACTTTACAAGAGAGACTCTTCTTGGAAGATTGGAAGCAGCAGAAATGAACCTGAGATTATTAGGAGATTTACCTAGAATGGAGACAACATTCAATGCTCTTAGTGTTCACCCTACTTTGTCAAGAAGCATCAGTGTGAGTGGAGATTATGTTGGTAGTAGTAGATCTAGAAATGAAGAAGACAATAAGATTGAAGAAGGTATTGCCTTGCTTGTGAAAAGAGAACCAGACGGTAAGAAAATATTGAAATGTTGGACTTGTCAAGAATATGGTCATTTTGCATCTAAATGTCCTAAGAGAGTTAAAAAGTACAGAAACAATTTCAAACCTAGAAGATCTAAGGAATGTTATTATGCAAATGATGAAGATCTTGAAGCTAGTATAGAAAGAACTTTAAGTGAAAGTGATACTGAGAATAATGATGACATAGGATTTGTAGCAATTAAAGGAGAAAATCCTGAAATTGATGTTAAGGAAGAAAAAGCCTTAGTTTCTCAAGTTGAAAAGAAAGCTAATTGGATTATAGATAGTGGTTGTTCACATAATATGACTGGAGACATGAAAAAATTCATAAAGCTTAATGAATATGATGGAGGAATTGTTAGAGTTGGAAACAATGCACCTTGTTTGATTAAAGGCATAGGATCTATTACTCTTGATGGAAAGACTAATACTGATGATGTTTATTTTGTTGATGGATTGAAACATAATCTTTTGAGTGTTGGACAGTTAGTTGATAAGGGATATCAAGTTTGGTTTACTAAGAAAACTTGTGTGATAAAGGATAAAGATGGAAATCTGATTGGAATTGGATCTAGAACCAGAGGTAATGTATTTTAGTTGAATCCTACTGAGATGACATGCTTGATTACTAAGATTGATGACAGTTGGTTATGGCATAGAAGGTTCTGTCATATAAACTTTGACAACATTGTGAAAGTGAGTACTACACTTGCAGTAATAGATTTGCCTAAAATTATGAAGACTACTAACATGATTTGCAAAGAATGTGTAATGGCTAAACAGAAGATAAGTTCTTTTCCCAGTAAGAAGTTTACATCTACAGAAAAGTTGGAGATTGTTCATACAGATTTTAGCGGTCCTACTAGGACTAGAGGATTCTACGGAGAAAGGTATTTTATGATTCTTGTTGATGATTTTACAAGAATGATGTCGATTGCATTTCTTAAAGAAAAATCTAAAGCATTTGATAAATTTAAGATTGTTAAGAATAAAGTTGAGAATGAATCTGGAATGAAGATTAAATGTTTGAGATCTGATAGAGGTGGAGAATTTACTTCTAGGGAGTTTAACACCTTTTGTGAAGAAAATGGCATTAAGAGACAGTATTCAGCCCCTAGAACACCTGAACAAAATGGCATTGCAGAAAGAAGAAATATATCAGTAACTAAAGTAGCAAGAGCTATGTTATTTGAGAATGATTTGGCAAACATATTCTAGAGAGAAGCAGTTAAAACAATAGTGTACATAATGAATAGAGTACAAATCAGAGCAGACACATACAAGACACCTTATGAATTATGGTTTGGACATGCACCCTCAGTTAAGTATTTTAGAATTTTTGGAAGCAAATGTTATATAAAGAGAGATGATGATATTGGAAAGTTTGATCTTAGAAGTGATGAAGGTATATTTCTTGGATATTATCTAAAAAGCAAAGCCTATAGATGTTACAATAAAAGAACAAAGACTATTGTTGAAAGCACAAATGTTAAAGTTGATGAAAAGTTCAAAATTTAGGAAAGAATGCTTGATTATGAATCAGATGAAGAAGCTCATCCTAAACCTAACACTGGATCTACTGAATTATTTTATGAAACTGATAGTGATTTGTTGAATGAAATCTATAGTGAAGTCATTGAAGAACCTACATCTGAAGTGAGATCTAAGATAGTGACACCTAGCAAGAGTTTGTTAAAGAATCATCCTATTGGACAAATCATTAGAAGCATCAAAAGAGGAGTTCTAACTCGAAATAAGGTACAAGAATAGTTATGTTTGATTTCTCAAATTGAACCTAAGAATACTAATGAAGCTTGTGAAGATGAAAGTTGGACTAATGCTATGAAAGAAGAACTAGATCAGATTGAAAAGAATAAGACATGAGAATTGGTCCCTAGACCTAAAGACAAGAATGTTATTAGAACTAAATGGGTATTTAGAAACAAGATGAATGAACAAGGGGAAGTAGTAAGAAACAAAGAAAGATTGGTATGTAAGGGTTACTCACAGCAAGAAGGAATTGACTATGAAGAAACCTTTGCACCTATTGCAAGAATTGAAGTAGTAAGAATATTTTTGGCTTATGCATCTTACAAGAAATTCAAAGTATATCAGATGGATGTGAAGTCGGCATTTATGAATGGAGAATTGAAGAAGAAGTCTACACTGAGTAGCTTGAAGGTTTTCCTTTGACTCAAGGAGACATAGTATGTAAACTAAAGAAAGCTTTATATGGACTTAAACAAGCACCTAGAACTTGGTATGCAAGACTAGATAAGTATTTGTTAAAATTTGGATTTACAAAAGGAATAGCTGATAGTAATTTGTACACAAAAGAAATTGAAAATGGTTTGTTGGTTATAGTTATTTTTGTTGATGACATTATCTTTGGAGGAGAAGATGAAGCTAATGACAAATTTGCTGATGAAATGAAGACTGAATTTGAAATGAGTATGATTGGTGAAATGAAATAATTTTTGGGATTACAAATAACACAAAACAATGATGGTATCTTTGTAAGTCAGACAAAGTACTTAAATGACTTGTTGAAAAAAATTGAAATGGAGAATTGTAAACCGGTTGGAACACCTATGGTGACTAAACATAAGTTATCTATCACAGATGAGACTCCTACAGTGGAACAAAAGACATATAGATCTATGATTGGAGGATTGTAGTATTTGACTCATACAAGACCTGACATAGCACATTCAGTTGGAATTGTAGCAAGATTTCAAGCTGAACCTAGAGAATCACATTATGTAGTAGTAAAGAGGATACTGAGATATTTAAGAGGCACAATGGACTATGGATTATGGTATGAAAAATATGATAATTTTACCCCATGTGCATATACAAATGTTGATTGGGGAGGCAATGTTGATGATAAGAAAAGCACCAGTGGTGGAGCATTTTTTCTTGGAGGAAGATTGGTTTCTTGGCTAAGCAAGAAGTAGAATTGTATCTCACAAAGCACAGCAAAAGAAAAATATGTAGCAGCAGAAAACAATTGTAACCAAATAATTTGGATGAAGCAAATGCTGAAGGATATTGGAATAAGGTTTGTTGAACCTGTTGTCATACATTGTGAAAACACCAGCACAGTTAGTATGTCTAAGAATCCTATATTACATTCTAAGACAAAGCATATAGAGATTAAGTATCATGTTGTAAGAGACAAAGTTACTGAGAATGAAGTTAGACTTGAGTACATAAGTACAAAGGAGTAGATAGTTGATATATTCATAAAGCTTTGCCTTAGGATACATTTGAGTATCTGAGAGGTATGCTTGGGGTTATGCCCCAGTGTACTTTTGAGAAGTGATGCAGTTAGTTGCATCCGTCCAGTGGTATATGAGCCTTATCTCTTTTTTGGACTGGATGTTGGTACTTCCTCTATGGGGGAGTATGTGTATCTGAGCTGAGTCATGAGGACTCTGTGTGCTAAAATTGTGTCACACTTCTATGAATCATTACATTCAAGAACACTCAAGAATGAGGTCTCAAAAATTGATCCATAGCTCCCTAGGCATGGAGTGCAAGGGTGTTTAAGAATGCTCTCAGCTAGTGCTATTAAGCCAATAACCTTGCTAGTAAACCATGCAATGGGAGATTCAATGAAGACAAGGGCAAGAATGCTAATATCCCCAAGAATCTAAATGAGAATGAAATGCAAGCTATGCTAAGAATGGAAATGTAAGCTAAGCTATGGAAATGAAAGATAGAGGTATTACAAATCCTTAATAATTAAGCTATGTGAGCTAATCTAGAGCATGAAAGAAACTAAGTTAAGAATGAAGCTATGAATGCTGTGAAAATGCAAGAAATGAAACTATGATAGCATGTAAATGTGATGCAACAATGGTATCCAAAGCTTGAATGCAAGAATGTCTTCAAAGAGCTCCAAATGATCTAGAAAACCTGCAACATAACATTAGCATAAAAAAGATCTTTATATGAAAATGAAGAAGAGAGCTCTTCTTTTATAGGAAATGAAAAATCAATGGACAATGGAGATTAAGAGGCAAAAGATTTAATCAACGGTGGAGAAAAATGGAAGCTTGATCCTTGTGAACAAATATCCTCCAATGAGAAAATAAGAGTTGACTTTTGTGTTCATATAAGACAAAAAGTACTTTTTCCTTTTTTATAAAATAAGAATACTGCTTTATTTGTGCAACTTAGGATAAGAGGAAAAGTGGGGGCTTTTTATTTAAATAAAAGGGGAGGAAGTATTCATTTTAAATAAATAAAGACTTTAAGATAAAATGGTTAGCCCATAGAAAATAATCGAATAAATGATAAAACTAGGATTTGATCAAGAATAAGCAATTGATGATATTAGCAAAAAATGCTAGCAAGGGGTTAATAGTCTAGATGACCATTTTTAGGTGTATACATTTGCCCCTCTTTGACTAATGTGTGATCAATCTAGGAACACATTATGTCAAAGAATAGATCAGCCAAGAAGGCAAGAGATAGCCAAGAAGGCAAGCAAATAGTGATCTGACTCCAAATAATGAAGTGTAGAGAGATAGCAAATCTTGCATGGTCAGCCTAGTAGCGATAGTACTGAACACTTAGGAAAGAGATAGCCAATAAGATATGATGTGTCTGCCCCCTTAGGATCAAAAGAAAAATCTAGGTAGAGGGAATGCAAAAGCAAGAGAAACATGATCAAATCACTAGAAATCATAATCAAAGATGAAAGATAATAGAATAACCATCAAGCAGTGAAGATATGCCCCACACATGGGACCTGGGACATGAACCTATCGGTCCCTCAACCCATAAACACCACGGAGGGGGGGATTTGAACTTGGGATTGGAAAGTGAATGAAAGATTGGAAGTTGGAAAGAGAGGTGAAGAATGCCCTAGTGAAGATCAAAGGATCAGGCCTCAAACAGTTAGCCAACTACACGAAAGAAGGATAAATGATCAAGGTGAACTCAAATTTTGATTTCAATCCTGAAATGAATAGAAAATGATGTGATGTGAAAGACTGGAAGTGAAAGAAATGATCGGGAATAAGCGAAAGGTGAGCGCAGTTTGATTAACAAGTCCATGAAAGATGAAAGGAGAGATCTCTCCATATGCAAGATGCAAAACTAAACTAACATGAACCTAAAATGCAAGCTACATGAAAAGTGGTTTACTTGCAAGGTCACAATGCCAATAGACATCTAATAATCATCATCGAGCACTTATTGGTAGTGTTGTAAGATCATACAATACACACTAGCATAACTATGTGGATTTGAATATGATCTATATCAGATGAAATGTAGAAATCCCACCTAGGCATCAAAGACATGTAGGTCAAGATGACTAGTGCAGTGAGATTACCTAAATTTAATATAGCAAGATTATACTTGCTCTGAGACACAAGGAAAGTCAAGATGGCTAGAAGTATGCACTTGCGAAAATAGTCATGGATAATACCTTGTAGATCCTAAGTGTCAAGTAAGACTAGCATAAATGCTCATGACAGTTAGGACCAACAATATATACCCACAAGTAGAGAAAGTGATAAAACATGTTCTCATACCCTCAGTCTTCTAGCTATGCATCATCGAAAATGATCATAGGGGAAGAACACTCAGCAAAGAAATCATCATAGATAGCACACAAAAGAAAGAAAGTCAAACATATCTCAGCAAGTCAAGTGTTTAAGTGTGTGTGTGTGTAGTTCATAGAGTCAAACTTTGAGTATCAGATCTGCCAGTGAGAAAATATTGCATCATACAGACTGTGGGTAGGATATCTGATAAGTGTTGAGAAACACTTGATGCTAGGGTAGTGTTGAAAAACATAGTTGGGGTGGTGTTGAAAAACACCGTTTGCGAGGTGCCTAAGAAACCCAGATGCAAAAAGAGACCCAAGATAAGCTAGAACAACATATGCCCCCCTAGACTAAGATATGAATCAATTCCAAGCCAGGAGAGGCAAAGCAAGAAGTGGAGTGAAGGAGCGCCACGCAAGATTGATAGACATAGGTGCAAAGGGTCTCAAGTAGTGCCTATTTCTAGGTTTTCACCACTTGATAGATTTTTTAATTTTTCAATATTTTTGTATTTTTTGCTACCAAGGTGCCTGTTTCCAGGTTTTCACCAAGGCACTTTTTCTATTTTTTAAAAATTTTTTTGCATTTTTTTATTTTTTTTGTATTTTTTCAGGACTGTATATGCTTTTTAGGATTTTTTCAACATCATATATGAATTTTTTTGTAATTTTTTCAGGATCATAAAGTATGTACAAAGAATGCCCCAGACAGAAATGGGCATCAATAATCTGCTTCCTCTGATGTAGAGAACTGATAGGCCCCAGGCCCAAATGCTTCAACTATGACGATAGGAGGTCTCAACCAGTTTGACCAATAATAACCAGCCCTAAGCAATGTTTGAGCTAGTGGAGGATCGTTAGAATGTGATCCACATATGCCATCATGGATTTCAGCTAGCACTTTTTTTGACTCCTCTATTTCTAGACACTTAAGGAGAGTTCTGTCTAGACCCTTCCTATACAAGTCACCAGAGACAAAGGCAAAGTGTAAGGGATGGTGGAAAGAATGGTGTGGTGGATTGTTAGGAGGAATATGAGGTGGAAGATATGAAAAGATGGTAGGATTGTAAGATTTGTGAGCAGGATAGCGTAATTTGTCCACTAGGAACTTGAAGCGAAATTTATGCTTTTTCATTTGTAAAAGGGACGTCAAAGTAACCAAGGCATTAGCAACTTTGTTCTCAGCTCTAGGAATGGGCTGAAGTATAACAGTTATGAGATCATGCTTGAAGAATTTCACCATTTCTTTGTAGAGAATTAGCTTGTCATCTTTTATTTGATAATCATTATTTTTGAGCAGATTTTTATTTTTACTTTTCTTAGGTTCGGATACTGCCACAATGTGGTTTTCATCATCTAACCATTGCTATTTTCTTTTGACTTGATGATTGTAATACTTGATTTCTGATTCAGTCCTTTTTGTTGCTAGTTTTCTAGTGGAAGAAGTAATAGGTGTTAATGCGAGATGAAATGGAGTGACTGGTTCAATAACATTTATGCGAGGAGTGTCATCTCTAGTAACAAGAGAGGTTGAGTCTATAGGGTAGGCTCTAGGAGTAGCTAGATCTAGATTTGTCATAGAAGGACCAATGTAGTCGACTAAGGCAATACAGGGAACAAACTCATCAGACCTTGCACGAGACTCATCAACTACGTCGGGTGGGTTACGAGAGGTATGAACTACATCAATATCCATATCTATCATGGAAGAATCTTCTGGAAGAGGCTTAAGATGCTGAGAAGTAGAGATACTCATGTCGTTATGTGAGAGATCACCTCTTTGTAGTAGCCATGCAATGTTGCAACGTTGTCTATCATAGTTCAATGTTTCTTTAGGCACATAGGTTCTAGACATAGAGGCCTCAGCCATATCATCAGTAGATATACATTCTTCTCCCCAAAGAAGTGAAGTAGAAGGAAGATCATCTCCCATTTGAGCCATAGTGTGTAGTGGTGACTCATCTGTATCTATGTCTGAATCACTGATCATGGGAGTATTTCTAGAATATGTAGGAATATCATCAACAATACCATATCCTAGACTTGTTGTATCCTTAGAAAGTCGGCCATTTGTATGACTCAAAGGCTTGACTAGGGTATGTCCATTGTCATTTATAGGTCCCTGACCTTGATAGCCCATTTTTTTCAAAAAATTATAGCCTTTACCATAGCGTTTAGGTAAAATAGGAGTAGCAACCATCAGACTACTCTCTTCTTCTCTATAGATCCATTCACGAACAACTTGTTCTTCTCTTTCATCTTCTAAAGGAATAGACAAAGGAATAAAAGTATCAAAGATTGTCATAGTAGAAGCGGAAGGCTTCATCTTATTGAAAGGTCTCCCATATGATCTATGCGAAATAGGCATAGCAGCAATGGAATCCAATGTGTATTCACCCATACCAAGGCTCATTATCTTAAGGGTTTTCTCAGCAACAACTAGAGAGGTACTAGAATCAACAGAAGGTTCATTGTGAGGAAAACAAATTTTAGTAGCAACAAGAGCATTAATAGCAATAGTATGGTCTCCAAGAATCACAACTTTAGTGCCATTGTACAAAAATTTGACACACTGATGATAAGTGGAAGGAACAGCCTGCATGTCATGGATCCAAGGACAACCCAAAAGAATGTTATATGCAAGTGGGATGTCCAATACTTGGAAGTTAATATCTTTCATGATAGGGCCCACTCGGATAGGCAGCGTGACAAGACCTTTGGAAGATCTTTCCACTTCATCATAAGCTTTTATAGTAATCTTCTTCTTAGAATCCATAGCAAATTTTGACAAACCCAACTGTTGTATGACATTGAAAGAAACAATATTTAACCCTGCACCATTGTCTATCAGGGCTCAGTAGACTTGGGTATGGTAGACCATAACTTCAATATGTAAGGCAAGATTATGAGGGTGAGCAATAGATATTTCATCTTCTGTAGAAAAGGATAGATAATGAGGTGATGAGATGTGGTTGACCATAGCCTGAAATTGATTCGGATCAATGTCATTGGGAACACATGTTGTACATAGAGCCTCATCAAGAATCTCTCTATGTGAAGGGGATAATCGAAGCAACTCAAGGATAGATATCTGGGCTGGTGTCTTTTGCAAATGTTGGACAAGATCATAGCTAGGGGTGGTTGGAGGAGCTACTTGTTTGGAAGGCAAAGCTTGCTTGGGATCTTGCGCAATTTTGAGGACAATCTTGGCTTGCCCCCTAGTAATAGCATTTAGTGTCTCACTTTGAGAAGATGAACCAGCCAATGTTTTCAAGATCAATTTCGGCATATCATGATTGGCTTTATTATCATCTTGAGACCTTATCATTAGAACACTCTCAACGGGCTCTACCATGTTGATCATAGGGGAATCAGAAGTATATGTATAGTTGATCTTAGCATCATGATTCTTCTTATGTGCTTGAGAGGTTTCCCCCTTATCATGCTTAGGTAGAGGATCTTTGAAAGCTGTGTGATTAGAATTTTTAGTTAAGCCATCAATGGAGATTGTGCTGTTATCAATGAGATCTTGAATATCATCCTTAAGCTTAAAACAATGGTTTGTCAGATGTCCCTTGTTTCTATGATAATGGCAATAAGAATCCTCTCGCCACCGAGTAGGCCTATTTAGCAAATCCCAGTTACTAGGTTTGTCAGGAAGTGTAAGATATCCATTGTCAACCAAAGTCTTAAGGATCACATCGTAAGGTTCTACCAACTTGGTATAGACTTGCTTTTGAAATGACTTCTTAGGCTTATCTGCATATTGAGGTTTAGGAGAACTATGAGCGTTGGCAGCTTCTTGTTGTTTTGCTGCATAGATAACATTGGAGAGATTGAAATCAGACTCTTTAGCTTTAGGAGCGTCAACAACCCCATCATTAACAACATACTTATTTTTATTCCAAGGTTTGTTTTTGTCTTTGCCATTGCCTTTAGCTTATTTATTAATAACAATATCCCCTTTTCTTATAGCTACATCCTCAATTCGATATGCACTTTCAACCATGTCATTGAAAGAAGAGAATAGTTTTTTTCTTAGATCATAAAATAGCTCAAGCACAAGTGTGTTGATGAAAATGTCAATCTTTTCTCTTTCAGGTAGCGGATGAGGATATCTAGAATACAATGACCTCCAACATTGTAAGTAAGTTGCAAATAACTCACCTTGATATTGTCTTAGATTACCGAGATCTATCATGGTGACAGGTTGTTGGATGTTGTAAGAATAATGCTGGGTAAATCGCTGAGCCAACTCATCAAAAGTCTTAAAAGGTGGTGTCAATTTTGTAAACCATTCCAAAGCTTGGCCTCTTAAGCTTTGAGGGAATAATCGTAGAAGAAATGTGTCTTCATGGAGGAAGTCCATGCTAAGAGCGTAAAAGTGACACACATGGTCATGGGGATCACCATTTCCATCATACTTGTCATATTTGGGAACCTCAATATCCCTAGGAAAGGAGACCATGTAGAGACTTCGATCAAAGGGAATAGCACAAATTGATTCTACAAAAGAGACCTTTGGAGGCTCTCTTTCTATTGCCATTTGGGTAAGGCATTGATTTGTCCGACGTAGTTCTTCCTAAAGGACTTCCAATTCAGTTGGTACTCTTTGTTGGATAATTTGTCTGACATCATAGCCGGGAGGAAGCTTGTATCCTCTAGAAGTCATATATTGGAAATATTGGTCACCATTATGCTCTAAAATCTTATGCATCATTCGTTGGGAGACCAAATCTTGTTCAAATCTCATAAGATCCTCACTAGAGATATCATCAATGGCCTCTTCCTCATGTTGAGAGGGAGGAGGTCTAGGAGGTGAAGAAGGAATCTCAAAAGTCCGTCTTGGAGGAGATCTAGGTGGCATGTTGTTGCCATTGTTGCTATTGATAAAAAGAGGTCTATGCTCATAATTACTAGTCTTAGGTTGCTCATGAGACGTCCCTTTATAAGCCATGCACCTAGCAACATCCATCCTTTGTTGATTGTGTTCTTTGTCTAAGAGCGCTTGGTTATCCTTATGCTCAAAGTGTTCTTGCAAGCATTGAAATTTTTCTTGTTCAGTCAAAGTGAATGAGACATTGTCTATGTTTTTGGGGGTCTTGAATGCAGAAAAGAGGAAACGTCCTTTGTACCACGGGGTAGCCTTAGAATCCTCAGATTGGTCAGAGCTAGAACTGTCATTGCTAGCAGGTGCTTGTGAGCATCTAGTTGGGGAAGGTAACTACGTATAATTGAATGGAGGGTGATTCTCCTACTCAAATTGAGACCGAGTTGTAACCGGCATGAAAAGAATTGTTGGTTGACTAATAGAATGAGACAAAGTTTCTCAAATATTGAGATAAGAAAAGCTAATAAAAATCACTTGTCAAAGTAGAACAATAGAGAGATGGCTCGTCAAAAGTGCTCAAGCACTTACAACAATCAATTGACTAAAGCCGAGCAGTGAGCAAGAAGCTCAATAAGCAAGTTGTTGGGTAAAACTGAGGTTCAATGGATAGCCTTTTATGGATATAATAGAATCAAAATTACCCTTACAAATGTCAATCTGGGATTCGTAAACTCGTGAGAGATATAACAGCTGTTTTCTCAAGGGGTGAAAGTAATAAATCAAGGGTTTTATGAATGCAAATTACTGCTTACTAATAAATTAAACTACCAAACATTCACTGCAAATGAACACAAAGTAATTAAGAATCAAATTACTACAAATGAACTTTAAACACAAAGCAATTAAAATTCAAACACACCACACATCTGCTGCAAAATGAATTTTAAGATTCAAACATTACTTTTTATAAATGGATTAAATTCATCTAAAGTTCACACCTTTTAGCAATTAAACAATGTATTTATTAACACACCTCTAAGTAACTAATCACACTCTTTTAGATAATTAATCTCAATGAATGCTTATTGCAAAAGTTGTTGTCTGATTGGAGGTTGATTTAATTAAGAATTATAATCTGCTCAAACTGCGACAGGAAGTAAGGTAGCGACAGGAGGTTTTTAACTGACTGGTTTTAATACAATGCAACCGAGAGTGTGATGGGTGCGGTAGGAAGTATAATAAAGAAGGAAGAGAATACTATGGATGGCGACAGGAGGTTATGAATATTGGGAGTATTTTAGCTCAATGACTGAAAGGATATGGTAAGGGGAATATAGCAAATGATATTGTGAGTATTAAGGATGAATGCAGGCGGTAGGAGGAATGTGGCGAACAGTAATAAATTTATGTAATGATAGGATAGTATCAAACAATTTCTTTATAACTTATCACAACCAATTACTTCATCAGACAACTGAATCAATAATCAATTGACAAGCTCTGTATCAATTTAATCAAATATATAGCAGACTTCTTGAAAATGCATATAATTAAAACTTGAAAGGAACACACAAAATCAACAATATGAAAATACTTACAAAATAAACTGCACTAATCTCACCAAGTTTCCCAAGAGGGGGCCCTCCTCCGGTACGCAGGGTGAGAACTAACTTAAAACTGGCTGCTACAGGAGTTCTACGTTCTCAATTCAGTATTTCAGAGATGATGCAAAAATAGAGTTTTTCATATATTATTGATCATATGTCTTTTGATTCACATTTGCTTATATAACCTAAAATGTTTAACCATATTGACAACTAACTCGAATGGCCGCTGGCCTGTTTCCCAAACATAGATAATAGTTTGTTTTGGCCGCGGGCCATATATAACAATTTATACAACAGTCTAACTATAATAACATATGGCCAAAGGTGAGCCATTCAAAACTAATTTCTTAATGTAACAAAACAACAATCTTCAAAATGGATCTTCCAGTTGAATAGCCGACTCCATATCCTCGCATGTTTAGTTCCTGTAACAGAATGAACCAACATATATCAATATTTATGCATTAAAAATCCACTCTTTCAAGAAATATTTCAAACCTTAAGACTTTATTATATGCACTATATTCCTTAATAATTAATGGCAAAACAGGGGTTTTAACAGGCTTAAGACAAGGCAAAAGTTACAAAGAATGTACAAAAACAAAAACAGTTTGCACACCCATCACAAGTAGCTAGAGAGGTAACCATGATGCGACAAGTGATCAAGAGTAGCATTCGTTAAGCTCAAATCTAATAGTTTTAGCTCATTTGTTTCAGTCTAGAACAAGTCTGAGCATGCAGATAACATACCAGCTTCAGGTAAGAATAGAAAAAGACACTCTATGACAGGTTAAAATGCAAGTTTAGCAACTCCGAATTGCAACAGCAACAAGATAGAAAAAAAGGTTCTGGGGGATACTCTCCAAGTAGACAGGGTGATACTTCTCAGGACAGAGGGTGACTCTTTAACCAGTGAACATAAAAATCTCAGTTTTGAAATGTTTTAAAAGATCAAGTAAGTATATCAACATATTTTTATCATTGATCAAGCACATAAGACAGCAATCAAGGAGTTCAAGTAAGCAATTGTCTTCAAACAATGAGCAAGGGGCAAAGCAACCTTGCACATGAACACAAATAGTGACTTAGTATTTCTACTCCTTAAAGATTCTACTTGTGTATGTTCTTGAAAATGTTTTAGCAGGCACTTAGAGCACAACAACATCCTATCAAGCTATCTACAAGGATATACATAGCTTTTCTAAAGGGTGTCCTTGATATATGCAAGGTATGTGAGGCCCAAATCCGTAGATGAGAAGAATCCGAAATCACACAGCTAGGGGGAGACGGTAACTCAAATCTCCTCCTTCACTTCTCAAAGGTATAAAGTTCTTTGAGGCTTAGCAAAGAGTGATATCAAAATCAATTCCCAAGAGAGGTGTCTTTTGATTCACCATCCGCTATTTATACTTTGTCAGAACACAGGAGTTAAGGTCGTCTCTTGAGGTGGTGTGGCCCCAAGCAAGCCTTCTAGAAATAAAAAGGTAAGTAATTCACTATCAAAAGTATTTGAAGCACTAAAGGTGGAACACTTAACTCTTCAAGTAAATATGAAGTGAGTCCAAAAGTGAAACATTTAACTCTTCACACAAACTCAAAGTGAGTCCACACCTTAGACAACTAATGAGATCAAGAAAGCACAAAATGGGAAACACTTTGTGGAACACTTAATGATTTTTTCAAGTAGACCCCTCCCCTATGTATGAATGTTGATATTGCATTCAAAGGGTGGAACCCAACAACCCAATTTAGCCAACAAGATCAATCAAAAGTACTCTTAGATTGCTTATCAATACTACTCACAAGCGCAAAAGGGTTTGAACCATGGAATATTTAACTTTCCAAGTAAACATGAAGTGAGTCCACAAAGTGGTGCATTTAACTCTTCATGTAAACAAGGAATGAATCCATGCCCTAAATTACTCAATGAGATTTTTGATATTGGAACCAAGAATTATTTAAGGTGTAAACACAAGAATTCACTTACACAAACTTGTATGAAAGCAAATCTATGTTCATTCATTTCCCATTAAGAGCATCAATTGAAATGTGTTCTATGAAAGCATGTAAACACTCAAGCCAAACACATAAGAGATTCATTCTTATTTCCAAAATCTAAATATTGGAGAGATGTAACAAAATACCTCAAGTCCAATGCAACGCGCTTAGTAGATTTTACCTTTTTTTTGTTTTAAGCATTTTCCATGAAAGCAAGCCATGAACCTTCAAATGAACAAGACAAGCAAACAAGTAAACTAGATATGCAATGTATATTCACCTTATGCAAACCCTAAGATGGTTAGATATGAAAATAAATTGTTAGGAGCAATGATAACCAACAAATAATCTAAACGACAACTTACATCATGCATTGAACCATGTGAGAAATAAGTGCATGCTAATCATCAAATACCCTTTTTTTTAATTTTGATTTTTGACCTTGTCAACAAGATTGGACTTATACCACATGAATTCAGACCTTAAACCCAAAATGTAGAAAAGAGACCTCTATCAAAAAATAGAGAGCTTTCCAAAAATGTCAAAATTTTAATAAGATCTTTTCATTTGTGCCCTAGAGAGCCACTTTCCCAAAATAGACTAGTTTTTATAAATTGACCAAATGAGCTATGATATGACCTCTAAATTAAAAACAAAATGAATGGACCCCCTGCAGAATTTCAAGACCTTTCCAAAAATGTAAATTTTTTTAAAAAATACATTGATTTGCGTCAAAAATTAATTTTTTATGAAAAAAAAGAAAAAATCATAGAAAATACAAATTACCTCCAAAAATTCTAATTTTTTTTTTGGAGCTTCTCTAATATGTCACCAACTTGAAAAACATTTTTTAGACCAAAACACTAAGCCATTTGGGAGATATGATCAAATCTTTCAAATTTAGGGTTTTCCATCTCCAAACAAATCTACATAAGGGTTAGCTCAAAAAATAAATAAAACCAACATGCAAGAGGTGAGTTGCCCCACGGTGGGTGCCAAAAATATGTGCTAAAATTGTGTCACACTTCTATGAATCATTACATTCAAGAACACTCAAGAATGAGGTCTCAAAAATTGATCCATAGCTCCCTAGGCATGGAGTGCAAGGGTGTTTAAGAATGCTCTCAGTTAGAGCTATTAAGCCAATAACCTTGCTAGTAAACCATGCAATGGGAGATTCAATGAAGACAAGGGCAAAAATGCTAATATGCCCAAGAATCTAAATGAGAATGAAATGCAAGCTATGCTAAGAATGGAAATGTAAGCTAAGCTATGGAAATGAAAGATAGAAGTATTACAAATCCTCACTAATTAAGCTATGTGAGCTAATCTAGAGCATGAAAGAAACTAAGTTAAGAATGAATCTATGAATGCTATGAAAATACAAGAAATGAAACTATGATAGCATGTAAATGTGATGCAACAATGGTCTCCAAAGCTTGAATGCAAAAATGTTTTCAAAGAGCTCCAAATGACCTAGAAAACCTGCAACATAACATTAGCGTAAAAAAGATCTTTATATGAAAATGAAGAAGAGAGCTCTTCTTTTATAGGAAATGAAAAATCAATAGACGATGGAGATTAAGAGGCAAAAGATTTAATCAACGGTGGAAAAAAATGGAAGCTTGATCCTTGTGCACAAATATCCTCCAATGAGAAAATAAGAGTTGACTTTTGTGTCCATATAAGACAAAAATCACTTTTTCCTTTTTTATAAAATAAGAATACTGCTTTATTTGTGCAACTTAGGATAAGAGGAAAAGTGGGAGCTTTTTATTTAAATAAAAGGGGAGGAAGTATTCTTTTTAAATAAATAAAAACTTTAAGATAAAATGGTTAGCCCATAGAAAATAATTGAATAAATGATAAAACTAGGATTTGATCAAGAATAAGCAATTGATGATTTTAGCAAAAAATGTTAGCAAGGGGTTAATAGTCTAGATGACCATTTTTAGGTGTATACAGACTCTAGTGAATGTACTTTCTGAATAGTGTCTTTTGACATTGAAGTTATTGTTGACATAGTGATGAAATTTCTATCATTGATGTCAATGGGGGAGAAGTATACATGAAAAACCATCTGAAATATCTATTGGAGAGAACTGAATAGGAAAACAAAGCAAGATTTGATTGATGAAGAGGACTTGAAAATATTTTTCTAGAGCAGCAGTGTTGTAGTATTGGATTTTTGGAACATTGGATATTTTTCATCTATGTTGCCATCAATGCCAATGGGGGAGATTGTTAGGAATGGATGCTAAATGTTTGGCAGTCATTCTATAGTACTTGTTGCATTCATGACTATGATTGTCATTAATGTCAACACAATGACCTTTTGGAGACTTATAGAAAAGTAGATAGTGTTTTGATTAGCGCACGTGGGATATTGTAGTTGGAGCTATACGATATTGATGTTATAATCTTTGATATGTTTTATGTCTATGGTTAAGAGCATAGGCAATAATTCATTTATTCATGGAAGATATGAGTATTTTGGTAGAAGCATTATTCAAGCAGTGTTCCTGAATAGTAGTTTGTGGAAATCGGATGATATCTCCTAATCGGGATGGAATATGGTTTTGCACAATTAAAGGGAAGTTTTAGACACATTGATAGTGACATGGATGACAATGCAAACTTTGAGGTTGCACGAGTGAAGATTTATTGTATTTGGAACCTGACAGTTTTGTGTGATTTTGATATATCGTGTGGAAACTTTTATTTTGTAATTGGATGCCGACTCATTTGTAATTATTTGAGTGTGGTATAAAGAAAAGAGTGTATTTCCTTTTTGTAATATGGTTGTAGTGATTGTGTGTGATGTTGTATGCATGAAGTGAAGAAAAGAGCTAAGTATGAAAGCGAATTTGTGAAGGAAGACATGCGAAGTACAAAGATCTGAAATTGAGATTTGGTGTAACAGTGAGTGTGGTTTGGTACAGTCAGAGAAGAGGTAAAATATTATTCTATTGAGTAATACAAGGATTATTTGGATAGTGTGTTCAGTGATCCTACCCTAAAGCTGTTTGGACAGTGGGTCCTTTTGTCTTCCATAACTCTTAACAGGGTTAGAATCTTTTAACAGGGATTCAAAATCTCCTAACAGGGATTCATATGTACTGAATGTATTTCATAAGACTCATAATAGAGTCCATCCTTTCACAAGGAATATTCATATTAGTTCATCTTTTGTGGGCATCATTCCCACCGGGGTTTACTCTTTGATCAAGAGGTTCCCTAGTCAACATATCTTGTGTCATTGTGTTATTGTGTATGAATATCTTTCTATGGTTGGTAGTTATATTGCTTATATGGTTGAATGCTGTTGAAGATTATAAAAGTTATAATTATCTGATAATTGATTCACCCCCCCTCTTAGTTATCTTGGTGGACTTTAATTTCTAACAATCCTTTCATCATAGCTTGTCTAGTCTAAAACTTTCATTGATTTTCTAGAAAGACATGATTTCATCAATTGAGTTAACACTTCGAAAAATTTCTTGCAATGTTTGTCAAATCCATATTTAAAGTGTAGTTCCATGCATTTCATAATTTTAATCCTAATAAAGATAAGGTCATGTAAGATCTTGGATCAAATTTTGCGTTTAGGTTCAAATTGGATTAGAATGTGATTTGATTAATTGTTCCTCTTTCGAATTTTGATGAATTGATTCCCTGATTGAATAAAGTTTGCTTTGATGAATCCTTTCTCCTTTTGAGTGGATCACCCCAAGTTAGATATAATTTCATTTGTGGGACTTAGGACAATTTGCAGATTAGGCGACCAAAATCTTGAGGTACTTGCAAATGCAACTGTGGGTTTTATTATGCAATATATACAAATGCTGGCAAATGCAATATTTACAAGGTGACCTTCTAGGTATGTGACTAACTTGGAATTTCAATGGCACCTATTTACCAAGTTTTCACCAATTGAATAGATCTTGGTCTTTTTTCTATTTTTAAAGATTTTCTCTTTTTTTTCTACCAAGGCACCTATTTGCTAGGTTTTCACCAAGACACTTTTTTCTCTTTTTTTATTTTTTTTGTATTTTTTTATTTTTTTATTTTTTTTTCACATCATCAAGGTGCCTCTTTGCTAGGTTTTCACCAAGACAACATCTTTTTGAAGATCATATATGAATGTTTTTGCTTTTTTCATGCTCAATTTTCCACTTTTTTTAATTTTTTCTGCTTTTCAAATGTTTTTGATATTTTCAAGATCTCTTTTGACTATGTACAATAAATATGATGCTTCTCATCTGATACTCTTTATACTCTTTCATGTACCTCATGTATAGAAACTTTTTAGATGTATGCTATTGATAGGTTCTTGTAGCTCTTCTCCATCACAATCTGCTAGTTTGTAGGTGCCGAACCCAAAATTTTCAATGATGATAAAAGGTCCTAACCAGTTTGCTTCCCATTTTCCTTTCTTTTCTCTTTTTGCTTGATTCTTGGGATTTTCTTGCAAAACTAGGTCACCTATTTGAAATGTTCTTGACTTGATGTGCTTATTATAAGTCCTTGGCATTCTATTTTGGTATACCTTTAGATGATCAAATGCTTGTTTCTATTTCTCATCTAGGATTTCTAGTTCTTGTAACATAGCAACCCTATAGTCTTCCTCACTTATCAAGCCATGAAGATATACCCTTAAGGATGGAAGTTCTACCTCCAAAGGTAAAACTGCTTCTGTTCCAAAGACTAAAGAAAAAGGTGTAGCTCTTGTTGGCATTCTTATGCTTGTTCTATAAGCCCATAAGGTTAGGTTTATCTTGATGTGCCAATCTCTACCTGAGTTGTACACTGTTCTCTTCAATATCTTCAAAATGTTCTTATTTGTTGCCTTGGCTTGTCCATTACCTTGGGGGTAATAGATTGAAGAAGAATGGTGAATTATGTGAAACTTGGTGCATAATTCCTTTAATTCTTTGTTTTTGAAATGCTTTGCATTATCCGTTATGATAGCATGAGGTATGCCATATCTACAAATAATATGATTGAGGATAAACAAAGATATCTATTTTCTCATTGCAGTTGATAGGGGTACAACTTCCACCCACTTAGTAAAGTACTCCGTTGCTGTGATGATAAATTTATGACCATTCAAGGATGGTGGATAAATCATGCCTATTAAGTCTAGACCCCATTGATAGAATGGCCAAGGTGTTGTCATCGAATGAAGCTCTTGTACAGGCACATGTATCAGGTTTCCTTGGAATTGACACTTTCTACAAGTGTTGGAAAAGTTACAAGCGTCTTTCTCCATTGTAGGCCAAAAAATATCCTATCATAAGAAGTTTTTTAGATAGGATTAATCCGTTTGAGTGTGATCCACAAATTAATTCATGGATTTATCACAAGGCTACATTTGATTCTTCTTCTTCTAGACATCTAAGGAGCATTCCATCTAAACTTTTGTGATACAATCTTTTGGAAATTATAGTGTATTGGGCGGCTTGGCGAATGAAGCTTTTCTTTTGATTCCTGGTTTGGTCTATGGGAAGAATTTGATCTTTCAAGTAAGTGTAAATAGTTCCATACCAAGGTGATTTGTGGGTAGTTAGAAAGAAAATGGTATAAGGGTGGGTAGGGTCAAATGTGGGTTGATCCACTTCTTCTACCAGGAATTCATATTTGGCACTCTAATCAAGCATTTGTAGAAGCAAAGCTAAAGTTTCCATTGCATCTACTGCTTTGTTCTTTTCTCTTGGCACTTGCTCAAATGTAATAAGTATGAAATACTTCTTAATACTTTCCACCACATTTTTGTAGGGCACTAATTTTTTATCTTTCATCTAATATTCTTCATTAACTTGATTAATGACTAATTGTGAATCTCCACACACCTTTAGTTCTGTCACTTTCCATTCTAATGCCAACTTGATTCCAATAACCAAGGCTTCATATTTTTCTATATTATTGGTGCATGGAAATATAAATTTATAGGACTTAGGAATATTAGAGCCTTGAGGGGTGATTAAAAGTATGCCTACTCTTGACCCATGTTGAGTGTATGAACCATTGAAATATAGTTTCCATGTTTTTGCCTCAACATTCACAATTTCTGAATCTGGGAATTTCACTTGGATGGGATGATCATCTTGAAGTGGTGCTCTGCTAACTAGTCAGTAATGACTTTCCCTTTGATTGATTTTCTATCAACATATTCAATGTCAAACTCACTTAGCACCATAACCCACTTTGCTAGCCTTCCATTTAAAGCTGTTTTACTAAGTAGATATTTCAAAGGATCAATTTTGGCAATGAGCCTTATCTTGTGGGCTAGCATATAATGGCGTAATTTTTGGGAAGCAAAAACCATGGCCAAGCATGCCCTTTCCATGAATGTATAATTCAGCTCATATTTGACCAAGGTTCTACTTATGTAGTAAATTGCCTTTTCTTTTCATGTTTCATCCTCTTGTGCTAAAAGTGCCCTCAATGAATTCTCTGTTGCTGAAATATATAGGATCAAGGGCTTGCCTCTAATAGGTGGCATCAAGATTTGTGGGTTCATGAGATATTTCTTCAATAGATTAAAGGCTTCTTCACACTTTTCATCCCATTTGAAAATTGTATCTTTATGCAAAAGTTGGGTGAAATTATGACATTTTTCAGCTAGCTGGGAGATAAATCTCCTGATGGATTGTATCCTTCCTTATAAAGATTGCGTTTGAATAATAATTTTAGGTGCTTCCATTTCCATAGTAGCCTTCATTTTAGCGGGACCCACCTCTATTCCCTTTGCAGATACAATGTAGTTTAATAGTTTGCCAGATTGGACTCCAAATGCACATTTTTTTAGGTTAAGCCTTACTTTGAATTGCTCTAACCTTTCAAAAAATTTCACCAAAATTGGGAGATATTCTATTCTTGAGTGGGATTTAGCTAATATGTCATCCACATAATCCTCCATGAACTTATGCATCATATCATGAAATATTGTGGTCATTGCTCATTGATAGGTTGCTCTGGCATTCTTTAAACCAAAAGGCATGACATTCCAGCAAAAAGTACCCCATGCACATGTAAAAGCTATCTTATCTTGGTCTTCTGGTGCTATCTTTATCTAGTTATATCCACTAAATCCATCCATGAGTGAGAACATAGAGTGTCCTACTGTTAGGTCCACAATGGCATCTATACTTGGAAGTGGGAAGTCATCCTTAGGACATGCCGAGTTTAAGTCTCTAAAATCCATGCAGATTTTGATGGATTTATCTACTTTTGATACTGGCACTATATTTGAGATCCATTGTGCATAATCAATGGCCCTTATAAATCCCACTTTCAACAATTTTTCTAAGTCCACTTTGACAAGTATATATGGGGATGCATCTTCTTGAATTTTTTCTTAACAAGTTTGGCTCCTTCCTTGATATTTAGATGATGCATTATCAGATTTGGGTCTAAACTTGACATATTGTCATAAGACCATGCAAAGTTAACTTGTTTTTCTTTAAAGAACTTGATGAATTTTGTTCTTTCTTCTCTAGATAGTGATGTCGCTAGGTGGATGATCTTTGGCTCTGTTTCTGATCCAATATTTATCTTTTCTATAGGTTCAATTAAGATTGGAGATCTTTCTTCATAATGTTTTGGTAGAACATCCAAACTCCCTTCCTTAGGTGCCTCAATTGGGTTTTCACCTTTGGAAACATCCTTTATTTCTTATCTTTCTTTCTTTTGGATCTAATGTTGCCACAACATGGTTTTCAACACTCGATTCTTTTCCCTTTTTATTTTTTTTATTCTTTTCATTTTTTCTCAAATTGAAAGTTTGGATGCTCCCCTTAATCAATTCTTCCCGATATTCCATGATAGAGGAAGGTTCAATTGCATTAAGGTATTGGGACACCACATTGTCTTTCAAGAATATTAGAAGGGTAGTTGGCTCAATGACATTCCATTCGATTAAGTCCAGGTATATGAGGGTTAGTGGGTCAATACTTGAGTTTGATTCAATGAGATTTAAGGCCAATACTTCATTGGATGGTTCATACATTGTATCATACAAGTCTATGACATGGGCTTCCTCTAAATGTTCTAAAGAAGAAGGATCAAAGTACTCCTCACTAGACTCCTCTAGGGTTTCCATTGGATAAAACTCGTGTGGATTAAACCTAATGTTTGATTCTTCTATAGTAGGTATCTATGAAGGAATGTATGGTTCACCTACCCATTGATTTATCTCTATTTCTATTCTTGGCCCATCATTTAGAACCACTTGACTTGAACTAGATGCTTTATTTGAACTTGATTATGCTATTGGTCCTTTATCCTTGGTAGAAGTATAGGTATAAATAACATCAATACCCTTATCATGGCATGACTCATTTGATAAAATATCCCATTCCCACTCATTAGAATCCTCATCACTATGAGATTCTAATTGTAATATTTAAGCATGAAGTTTGGGATAATGTTTTTGGGTGCATCCTTCTTCAAGATACCCTAATCCTATTTTCTCCTTGGTATCTCACCATGTTGTTTCTATGGGTTCAATGAGCCCTACATTCTTTGTGCCCAAAGTTCCTTGACCTTTATACCCCATCTTTTTCATGATTGAAAAGCCTTTCCCATATTGATGTGTGGGAATGGTTATATTTTGAATATGTTTGACATGTGCACTTGATTCTTCATCCTTATATAACCAGTTTAGGATCTCATTGTCTTCTTCATCCATGGTGGATGATGTACTCACTCTCACAAAATTATCATTATATCTATGGGGTATATTTGGAGGTTTTCCATAGGACTTGGGTGATAAGGGTAAGTCCATCATAGATAAGGAGTATTCACCTACACCCTTTTGCTTGATCTTGCATTTCTTATCAAAATTCTTCATCATTTGGTCCATTTTTTGATAATGAGCTTCTTTGGTGTACACTTGGATAGCTTTGGTATGGTCTTCTTTTGATTCTTCAATAATATTATCCTCACTAACCTTCTCTTTTCCTTTAGTTGATGTAGTTAGGTTAATGAGTTTTGGTGTGTCTTCAATAACAATTTCCTCTTCCATCTTTTCTTTTCCCTTCAATAACAGGATGTCTTTGGAACTTTTCCCTTGCTCCATTTGATTAGGTATAAACCCTTCTGCATTATGTGGGACTAAGGAGTCATTAATAGGCTTGATGTTATTACAATATTGGAAGGGGTTTAGGTCCCCACTTACCATTATCTCCTACCCTAGATAAGGAAATTTTAGGAATTGATGATAAGTAGATGAAACAACTTACATTTTGTGGATCCATGGCCTTCCTAATAAAATATTGTAAGTCAACTTTAGGTCTAACACTTGGCATATGGTCTCTTTTTTTATGGGACCAACTCTTATGGGTAACACTATGACTCCTTTTGAAGCTCTTTCTTCATCATCGTAGGCTTTTATGGTTATCTTTTTCTTAGGGTCAATAGCCTCCTTAGAAAATCCTAGGGATTTTACTAGGCTAAGGGTAAAAATGTTTAGGCCGGTTCCTCCATCTATAAGGACTCTTTTCACCCTATGCTTATGAATCAAGACTTCTATGTGTAAAGGCATATTTTGAGGATGATTAAGGGACATGTCATCTTTCTTGGAAAATGATAGGCAATGGGGTGCAATTAGGTGTCCTAACCATATTTTGGAATTTGTCTACCTCCAAATTTAGAGGCACATTAGTTTCCAATAAATCCTTCTCCAAGATATCTTTATGAATTGGTGACAATTTGAGAAACTCAAGAATAGATATTTGAGCGGGAGTTCTTTGTAGTTGATCAACCAAGTTATATTGTTTTGATGATGAGGTTGAAGCTTGGTTTGATAACACAATTTTTGGAGCATTGGTAGGTAGGATAATTTTTGATGCTTGCCCCCTAGTAACAACATTTTATGATGCTTTTCTTGATTTATCCTTCACTATGATAACATTTATGGTATGATCCTCTTCTCTTAGAGTATTTATTATGTTATCATAAGTATGAGAAAAGTTCACTTTCTCATTGCCTTTTTTTTTTTTTTGACTAGCATTAGATGACTCACCCTTTTCATGATTCAAAAATAGATTCTTGAAGGCCGTATGGTCTTCATTATTTTGAGGCCCTTCAATTTTGATGGCTCCATTTTCAATTAAATCTTGCACTAAGTGTTTTAACCTCATGCATTCATTTGTTGGATGACCTCTATTTTGATGATATTCACATTGATGAGCATCATTCCACCAATGAGGTTTAACTTGAGGTTCATAATCTCTCACATCGGGTAATGTGATGATTTTGTTAGCGACTAAGGTCCTTAATGCATTATCCAAAGGTTCACCTAGGTAGGTGAATTTTATTTTGTTATACGTGGAGTAAGAGGATTTTGACTTATTCCCATTAGCATTATTATTGAAATTGTTATTGGAATTATTGGAATTAAATGGAGCTTTGTTTGATTGATTGACATTATTTGAAGAATTAGCTCCATATGGTAAGGTAAAAGGGGTTGCCTTCAAATTGTGGGCCTCCACAACTCCATCATTCACAAGGTTTTTGTTGTTATTCTTTATCCATGACTTTGAATTATCATTGTGATTGTTGGACCCTTGATTATTGACATATTTAGGCACATAAATTTTTTTTTTTTTGTTGTTGGTGTTATTGGATTTCTTATCTTTAAATAGTTTTATTTCACCTCTCTTGACCAATACATCCTCAATCTTGATCCCATTTTCGATGAGTTTTTCAAATGTTGGGAGACATTGAAGTTGTAATCTATAATTCATTTCCATGGTCAAATTATTGGTGAATATTTCCATCTTCTCTTTCTCGGGTATACTTTGTGGATACCTTGCGAAAATGGTCCTCCACCTTTGTAGGAATCCTAAGAAGGATTCTCCATCTTTCTATTTGGTATCACACAACTTGAGCATTGTGATTTTGTTCTCAATGTTATAAGAATAATGGGTTAAAAACTTGGAGGCTAACTCCTCAAAGGTCTTTACTCCTTGGGGTAACTTTGAAAACTACTCCATGGCAAGACCTCCTAAGCTCCTAGGAAAGAGTCTCATTAGGTATGTATCATTGTGCATGAACTCAATGCTTAGGGTACAAAACTCTCTCAAATGATCCTATGGGTATGTTTTACCCATATATTTATCATACTTAGGAAAAATGGTATTAAAAGGAAAAGATACCATAACTAAGCTTTTGTCGAATGGGAAAGGACACAAAGCTTCAATGGAAAAGGCCTTAGGTTCCGCTGCCTTTTTGATGGTATCAATTTGTTCTTGGAAGGCCTTTATTTGCCTATTCGTAGCATTCATGGGGTCATCTTGACCTTGGTCTTTCTTAAGTTGTTCAATATCAAAATAATGAGGAAGCTTTACTCCTGCTTGGGCTAGGTTTAGGAAAAATATCTCCCTATCCCTATCTATTAATTTCTCCATGACCTCTAGGAATTCTAGATCTTGGGAAGATTTCACAACTTTTTCTTCAAGTGTTTCTTTAGGATTATGATTGGCATTGTTGATGTTATGATTGTTTCCCGCTTGTTGGTAATTATGATATGTAGAATTTCTATCCATTTCTCCAAGTCTTTGTTCAAATAAGTTTGGAAAAATTTCCTCTTGATTAGGACCTTTGAAAAGACTTTGGTACTCAACCTCTTGCCCTTAGTTTGCAACAAGAGTGCTATCTCCTTGTAAAGATACCCTATATGTGTGGGATTGCGTGGAAACTGGCATCCAACAAGGGTTTGATTTGAAGTGATCCTTGATTTGAGAATTGTTGATTTTAAATTGAAGAGATAAAAAATGTAAAATGAACTTTCAATGGATATCTCTCTCACTTGTTTATGTATTTCAAACATAACAATCATGCATTCACTTGTCTCTTTTTACCCACTCAACACAAAATGTTTGATTTGGAAGAATGTTGTCATGGGTTTTGCACAAAAAGAAACTTCAAGCACCTACCTAGCATAAGATTTGGTTCATAAACATGGCTCTAAAAGGTGGTCTTGCTATTTTATCCAGGATTTAATATAAATTCCATTCAAAATGGATCTTAAAATTTCATCCTCCACGTATGTTAACGGGCTTCCCACCACTGGTATGTCAGAGTTTTGTGCAATCTGTGAGGACTACTCAAGGAAGTTCAAAAATTTAAAATCCTTTTGTCACACACCCCATTAAGGATGTATGCGTTTCATTTTATAGTGAATTGGATTCTCACAGCAACATCAAGTGTATCCCACTTTGGGTTGTCTCTCACACCGGGTTAAGGAAAATTCTCAGGAGGCGAGCCGACTAATGTTATAGCATGTTCATGTAAAGCAAGGAAATGGAGTTAAGAACAAGTTTTCAGCAATTTGGTTCACCAAAAGGTGAAGAGCATATCCCTAACTTTTCCTTAATTTCCCAAACACAATAAACAATGTTCAATTTCTTCACCCACTAACTATAGAGAATTGAGTATTTCTACTCTCTTCTACAAATAAGGGGCATTGATTTTATGTGCTTGATTCCTCAACCTTTCTTCTTAATCAAAAAGTTCAACACCTTTGGCATTTTGATTCACTAGAAGAAGTGAAGAGCATAGGTCTAAATGCTAAACTTTCCAAACAAAGGTAGGCTATTTTGTAATTACTCCATTTTCAAATGCACCAATACCACAATATAAGGGAAAATATTCACTAGTTTGAGGCTTACCTTTCATTGTAGCTAGCATAGGCTAGGGGCATTTTTGAGTGATTTTTGTTATTTTTAGCTTACCTTGGCTATAGCTACTTTCTAATGTGCTTTTCCACCAGCAAGTTAGTCAACAAAAATAGCAACAATGAAGCAAACCAAAATGAATTTGAAGAAGCAAAGTTTGAATTAAATTTAAAGGCCTTATTTGCAAATTTTGAGAAAAACTTGAACTAAGGTGAGAAAATCCAATTAAGTGATACAAACTTAGTTTTATAAGCTTCTACAATTTTAAGATAGTTCTCATAAACTTGATTTTCTTCCTCTTGTGATTTCTCAAGAACCGATTTGATGTGCACAAAGTTCTTCTTGATTTTCCTAGTCAAAGCCTTCTCTTCTTGGTTGAATCTGCTATTTGGTTTCTTCACTTTTCTATGATCAGACATCTTGTAGAATCATATAAATAATTTTACCACATTCAGATTAAGAAAATTAACAATTTACCCAAAAGCACTCCTGAAATGCTTAAAAGTGCTACTAATTTGATTAAAAGCATTGTTTTAACTCTGTAAGAAAACTCAAAAGCACACAAATAACTGGTAAAAGTGTTGTAGAATTGATTAAAGGTAGTAAAAAGATAGTAAAAGCGTGTAGTAAATTATCAAAAGCACTCATAAGTCATGGAAAATGCGCCGTGGATCCGTGCATAGGTGCTATAAGAATGATAGACAAAAAATAGAAAGATCAAAATTGCCATGGATCAATGCAAAGGCGCACTACTTTATCGTGAAAGCACCAAAACAGTGCTCAAATGTGCCATTTTATCATGCAAAAGCATCGTTTAATCTTTCAAAATCATTGTTTCTTGAAAAACCCAAGAGTTAACCATGTGCAAATTTGATTAAAATGAGATAAATTTGAGCGTTTATTAAAGTGAAGCATTCTGCCCCACAATGGGCAACATTTTGTGTACAAGGAAATGTACCTTCATAGAATTAGTATTGAAAATAAATGAAATAGTAACTAAATAAGCCACAATTATAGCAACTATTTGGAAAAATTTAAGATCAATTGAGCATCCTATGGCTCTCTATCTAAGAGTGTTAATAGAAGCTCTCAACAAGCTACCATTAATGACAGTCCTAGAATGAGAAATGATAAAGATTAAGCTAAAGCTAACAATTAGATCAAATTGAATGCTAATTAAGCTCTTAAAATGCCTTTCTAGCTATAAAATGCAAGAGGTTCTATGCAATTCTCAGATGTGTGGTTATGAATTATGAGGATTTTGGTCTTCCTTTTATAGATTTATGCAATGGTAGGGGGTGTGGTGTAGTTGATCATGATTAAGCCTTGGTTGAGTCTTTGGTTCCACCCTTTGAAGACAATGCAAAGTTTGTGTCCTCAAAGCTTGGGACAAGTAGACAAGATCAATGGACAAGATGTTCTTTCACTTTGAGTGATTGAGATTGAATTTGGCTTGATCCATGTGAATGCCTTTCCTCAAATCCTATTGGTTGATTGAATTTCCTCCCTTTGTGGTTGTTGAGGTGAAATTAGGATTTATTAATTGATTTAAATTGATTTCTTTAGCCATGTACCCCTTGAATGGGTTGAATTTGATTTAATCCAAAACTATACAATTAATTGACTTAATTGCACTTTGATTTGATTTCATTTGATTAAAACACTTTCAATTTTGATTTATCTGGAATTAAGACTTGATTTTAATTTTGTTGGCTAATTATGCATTGTGATTCAATTAATTCAATTTTATCCTTGATTTTCTTTGATTTAGTACTCAATTGTCTTTGTCCATTTTCAAGTGATTGCATTTCTTCTTTCTTGTCCAAGTAACAAGTCTATCTCCATGAAATATTGCTCCTCTTGAGCTACTCTTTCTATCATCCACACAAATTGCCCAATCTGCATCTGTATACACATGAAGTTGTACATTCTCTAAATTAGGATACCATAAACCATAGTCTATAGTTCCTTTCAAATATTTGAATATCCTCTTTACTGCCATAAGATGACTTTGTTTAGGTTTTGCTACAAATCTTCCAACAATACCATCTACATTAGAAATATCAGGTCTAGATTGAGTAAGATATATTAGTTTACCAATCATAGACTTATACAAGGTCATGTCTACTACTATAGAATCATCATCTTTTGAAAGCTTGCATCCTATTATCATAGGGGTACTTACTAGCTTGCAATCATCCATCTTGAACTTCTTTAATATCTCTTTCACATACTTAGTCTGATTAATGAATATACATTTGTTTGTCTGTAACACATTCAATCCCAAAAAGTACTTGATAGGTCCAATCATGCTCATTTCAAATTTGCTTAGCATTTCTTTAGAAAATTCTACACTAAGCTTATGATTACCACCAAAGATAATGTCATCAACAAAAATAGTAACTAATAAGAATCGATCAGGTGTCTCTCTTATGAATAAGTTACAATCTGTTGCTCCTTTCTTGAATCCAATGTTTGTCAAGTAACCACCTAGTCTTTCATACCATGATCTAGGGGCTTGCTTAAGTCTATAGAGGGCTTTCTTTAGTCTACATACCATATCAAGTTTGTCTGATAAGGTAAATCCTTTCGGCTGCTCTATGTAGAATTCTTCCTTCAACTCTCCATTCAGGAATGCTGACTTGACATCCATCTGATATACTTTGAAGTTTTTGAATGTAGCATAGGCTAGAAATAACTTTATGGCTTCCAATCTGCTCACAGGGGCAATTGTATCAGAATAATCTATTCATTCTCTTTGTGTATATCCTTTACATACTAGTCTTTCTTTGTTTCTTACTATTGTTCCATCTTCATTCATCTTGTTTTTGAATATCCACTTGGTTCCAATCACATTTTTTTCACTAGGCTTGGGGACCAGTTCTCATGTATCATTCTTGATTATCTAATCTAATTCTTCTTTCATTACTTCATGCCAATCTAAATCAATACAAGCATCTTCAACACTTAAAGGTTCTATTTGTGAAAGTAAACATACCGCTTCATCAACTATAGAAATTTTTGCTTTTGATCTTGTCATGAATTTGCTATTCTGATCTCCAATAATGTCTTCCTTCGAATGATATCTAGATGTGAATTTAGGAACATTAGATCATGTGACTCTCTCATCTAATTTCTTTGATTCTTCTTCACTTGTTTCAGGGTCATTGAATAATACATCAATGCTGTCAAACATTTCTTCAACAACTGTTTCTCTATTGGTAGGTCTAGGTTCTTCTTGAATCATAGGTGCATACTCATGATATCTTTCTTGAATCTAAAGTTCTCATCAATCTTTACATGTGCACTTTCAATGATCTTCTTCAATCTTAAGTTAAAATATCTATAAGCTTTTCTTTTAGTAGAGTAACCAATAAAAATACCTTCATCACTTCTTGCATAAAACTTGCCAATAGCTTCATCTCTCTTGATGTAGCACTTGCTTCCAAATATTTTGAAGTATTTTACTATACTTACATTCCCAAACCATAGCTCATTAGGTGTCTTGTCTACATCTGGCCTCAATTGAATTCTATTGATAGTATAGATTGCAGTATTGACCACATCTCTCCAATAGGTGTGTGCAACTTTTCCTTCAATCATGATGGTGCACGCTGTGTCAAGTATGATCCTATTTATTCTTTCTACAATTCCATTTTGTTGAGGGGTTCTAGGTTCACTTAGCTATCTCTTTATCCCATGTTCTTTGCAATACTCATAAAATCTGTCAGAGGTGGATTCTCCTCCTCTATCTGATCTCAGACATTTTATCTTTAATCCAAACTCATTTTCAACTTTAGCTTTGAATATTTTGAACTTCTCAAATGCTTCAGATTTGTCTTTCAAGAATACAACCCACATCATTCTAGAATAATCATCAACAAACAAAATAAAGTACCTTTCACCATAGTATAATCTAGTTTGAGTTGGTCCACATAGGTTTGTATGAATCAGATCCAATTTGTTCTCTACCAAATTATGCTTGCTTCTGAATGAATTCCTCACATGTTTTCCCATCACACATTCCTTGTATATTGTATCAATTGGTTTTGCAATGCTATGAAGGTCTCTAACTGCCTTTACATTGCTTATCTTTGCTATATTGTCAAAATTCATGTGTCATTCTTTTGTACCATAACCAGTTGTCATCTACTTTAGCAACAAAATAGCTTGCTTCTGAATTAAGCTAAAAAATATTACCTTTTGTCTTTGAACCTGATGCAATCATTTCTCCTTCCTTGTTATTAATGATGCACTTGTTGTCTTTGAATTCCAACTGATATCCTTTGTCAAACAACTGTCTAACACTTAGTAGGTTATGTTGCAAACCATCAACATAAAGAACATCATTAGTGTTGTTCTTTCCATCCAAGGTGATAGCTCCTCTACCTATGATAGGTTTAGGAGTATTGTCTCCAAATCTAACCATTCTACCTTTGTACTTATCTAGATGTACAAATCTATCTTTGTCTCCTATCATGTGATGTGAATAACTGCTGTCAATGATCCAGTCTGTCTTGATGTCAGCTTGTGAAATTAGTGCCAACTCTTGTGCTTTCTTTTCATCTTCAATATCCATTTCATCAAACATGTTCTCCAGATCTTCAATTTTAATAAATCTAATTTCATCTTCTATTGAATCTTCATCTGATACTCCATCTCCAACATAGTAACATTCTTTTTAATACTTAGACTTGTAATTAGTTGTGAACTTCTTGACTCTTGCATGACACTTAGATGCAAAGTGACCAATCTTGTTACATGAAAAGCATTTGAATGGTAACTGACCTTCATATTTTCCTTTTCCTTTCCTCTCTTTCTTAGCAATCATAGCAATGAAATAATCTAGTTCTTTATCTTCATCATCATCATCAAAATTACCAAAAGTATTCAAGGATTTCTTACCATGGACTGAAGCTTTGAAGGCTATTTCACTTTTAGGCTCTTTCTTCAAACTTGAAATCTCGAATGCTGAAATATTGCTTATTAAGGTCTCTCTATTGAAGTCTTTTCAAAACTACATAGTCTCATCTAGGATGTTTATCTTTTTCTCATATTCTATTGCTAGAGTAGTCATCAACTTATCCATTATGTCTTCTTTGGAAATTTCTCTACCATTATTCCTGATTCCTACAACTGCTTCATTAATCCTTTGATTGTAAGCTCTGATGTTCTCTTCAGGTAGCATCTCTAATGTATTGTACTTTTTCTTCCATGTCTTTCTGCGCACATTCTTGGCTCAGATGTGTCCTTCAAACATGTCTTCTAGATACTTCCATATCTTGTAGGCTTTATCTACTTTCTTGATCTCTGAAAACTCACTGTCAAATAAGGTGCTGATAAGGACTTATTTGGAAATAGTATTTTGAGTGAACATATCCTTTTGCTTAAGAGTTGCATCTTCTTTGGTAGCTACTTCAAAAATATCAAAAGTAATGCACTGCAAATGTGTCATCATTTTATTCTTCCAGTCTAGATAATTCTCTCCATCAAACTTAGGACTTTCTTTTCTAAAGTATGCCATCTGATCAACCTCAAGTTGTTAAACTTTCTCTCTGAGGCACTTGGTTCTTATACCAATTGTTAGGAATAGTCTCAAGAGACACTAGTACATTTGACCTTATTTTTCGACCAAATAATTTGACCAACAAATAAAAAGGTTTTGTTTGGTTGGATTATAGAAGGAAAGCTTTGATTTTTTTTTAATCCATACCCGTGTTGGTCAAAAGTTTGACCAACATGAGCATAATTAAAAAAAAAAGGTTTCACATTTCATTATTCCACGCATGAAGAATTTGATCAAGGGCAACATGTGAAGGAGGACCGCCTGTCTGTAAGGTAATTTTCATTTCCTTACCTTAACCTAGATGTTGGGGAAGCACTATTTGGAATACAAAAGATTCACAGTTTGGAGTATGTTCCTTTTGTCTTGTCTTGTTCTATTTGTGGCACTGTCATTCTTGCGATGAACATATAGCTTATTAACCCTGCAAAGTCATTTGTACATCTTCATGGTGAAATTATTTTCGATGCATCCTCAGTATTTGTCATTCATTTAAATAGTTTATGTGTTTCATTATATTAGTCTGCTACGAACTGTTAGATGAATTAACATCCACTGCCAGTCCATTGATGCACATTGTCCTCTCAAATTCATTTAATTTGTTTCAACCTAGTTTGTATTTTCACCATTGGATTGTCCATGCCACTGGATGAAAATAAAATTTGGGAAATATGATTTAATTTATCCAACACTCAGAGCTATGGAGGTTGTCGAACCGCTTCAAGTTTGATGCCCTAGGCTAATCGAGTTTAGCATGTTTAGCCAGTGGGAGAAAGAAGGAACAAAAAGCTACAGTAGGTGGTGGATAGAGGTCAAGGAGTCGACCATGCCAAGACATTAGAAGGCCACATAAAATTTCCCAATCATCTGTGACTATTCCAAACACCCAACTTTGAACTAATACATTAAACCCGAATCTAGCTTGATCACCTAGGGTTTGTGTTGAACTAGTTTGAAGTTGTCAGGATAGAATCAGTCACTCACTGTTTGGACTGTGAAGTGGTGATTGTAGAAGATTGAGACCAAAACATAAAAGATAACTAAGGAGTATTATCAGAGTATTCTATGTTAATCAATTGGAATGCTTTTACAAAATTGTGAGACCATAACCAACAAACATCAACAAGTTGAGATCTGCTAGAAGTAAAGGATTTCTAATTAGCAGTGTGCTATTAGTATTGGCAATAGGGAATAATAGAGTTTCTTAGAAGGCAATTGGTGGATAGGATAGTTTCCTGAATTTGGAGGTATTCAAAGACTAAGGAATTTGTCAAAATTAGTTGAAACCACTGTTCACAGTTTAAAGTGACATTCTCAATCGGTTATGTAGTAGATTGGGCCTATTAAGCTTTAGTTGCCACCACTCTGCATCAGGATAATTGGTGGATAGGATAGTTCCACGATTTAATCTTATTTTATAGTGCATCAAAATAATTGATCACTCCACCAAAATTATCATTGAGTGGTCTCATAAAAAGATAAAGTAATATTTATCCACATGGAAGTAACCAACATAAACAATGATAATAATTAAGGAATAAAATTGAAGTTAATAAATATAAAAAATATACAAGATAAATTTAGGAGAGATATTTTCCATCAATCAAAAAAATGATCTAATACATAAAAATATTTTGCAAGAAAGTGACATGGAGAACATGATCCAAATGATACAACAACAACTATAGAGACAAATCGATTCAATATCAACAATATGGATAATAAACAAGTAATAATGGTAAAATATTAAGAAACAAATAAAAGTGAAATATGAATAAGAAAATATAATCTAGCTATGATTGAAAGTGGAGAAATGGTTTATTGGATATAGACCAACATATTAAGAAATTAGAGGATGCTTGTAGTAAGATATTTGAATTATAAATTAGTACCAAATTAGTTTGGAATACATTGTTAGGAACTATAAAACGGACTAACCAATAGTCATTAGAAGATCAATGCAATAGAAAATAATATCTTTGTGTGTGTGTAATAATAATAATAATTGTCCATAAATGTGTATAATTTTTTGAATCTTTAGGTTATGAATATGTTATTTACACACTATTCTCATTGCATCACTCTAGGGTTAATTTCTTTAACATAAATAATCTTTACCTTAGGATTATGTTTTCCTATCAAAAAGTACCCTACAAATATCTTAAGACCCTCTTAAAGTGATTTAGGATTAGTCATGAATTAAATGAGAGCTTGCACTACTTGGACAAAACATTATATTTCATACACCATAGTGTACATCAAAATTCTAATAGCTCTTACATTAGTTACTCAATCCATGTCCTCTGTTTGACTAGATGTAGATGAGCACTAATTTATAGATAGCTTTATCCCATTAAAATCACCATTTGGTGTTCAAAGATATCAGAGATTAAAATCATTAAAGCATTAAAATCACCATTTTATATTCTTGTTAGGTGTGTGTGTGAAAATTGCACCCGATCTGTAGACACAACACTCAGTAAAATATTAGAGGTTAGTGATAATCAAAATCGTGCAAAATTGAAATCTAATCTAACCAAGTGATTTACTGCCTTCTAGTAGGTGCGAGATTAATGTTCTTAGATTGTAATTGAGATCAGTGACCTAGACGACACCTAAATGAAGGATTTGAATGCAAAAGATGGATATGAAATTGAATGCAATTAATCTATATTTTTTATTTTTTCTATGCAATAAGAATGATAAAAACTGATATGAATCTATGAATGCTATTGAAAACTGATATGAAATGAATGCTAAATGATCTAACAATGAAGATTCTAACAATGATATGAAAACTATGAAATTCTATGCTAAGATATAAAAACTATGCAATTGAAATTGATCTCACAAAGCTTTGAATTCGCAAGTTGATTCTTTCAAGCTCCAATTGTGCAAATTCTCCAAATCTGATATGCTATGATTCCTGTAGAGTAAGTTTGCAATTTGCGAGATGATTGAGAGATGAGCTGAGCATTGTTTTTATAGAAATCCAAGGCTTTGGAGGTGCATGAAAAAAGAGCCATAAATCACTCAAATAACTCAGGTTGATTTTTGAGTTATTTTTAAATAAAGGATAATTAACTCACAAAAACATGCAAAAGCTAAGCTTTAACTCAAAATAGAGTTTAGCTTTAATTGATAATTGATAGTTGTCTGCTTTTATGATTGTGCATGGTTTATTTATGAATTAATTTAATAATAAAGTGATTTATTTCCAACTTAACTGCTTTTTGAAATAAAATAATTAATTTATGGGTTAATTAACTATTTTATCAAACTTTTATTAAAAATTATATTATTAAATAATGACAACTTGCTTTAATTAATTAAATAAAGATTTAATCAATTATTCATATGATATTAGATTTATTGTCAAAATTAAATAATACAATTAATAATAGATAGAATTAAATTTAATTACACAATTAAGTGGCAAATATTAAATCTAATTAATTAAATATGAAAATATTCAATTAATCAAACTTTAGGATAAATGTGATTTATTGCCAAATAATTATAAAATTAAAGATAATTATGATGATTAGGAATATTACTAGGAATATTCCCCGATGCAGAATTTAAGATAATCAATTATGATTCGATGATGTTTAGATGTGCCTTAGATTAGGACTTTGATGTCGATTTTGTTCGATTTGTCGATGTAGGAGGTTAATGAACTTATAGCCCATTTTTGGGGTATTACATTTTGCCCCTCTTTGAATTAGTGTGCAAAGCGCAGTGGTTCAAAGATAGTTTGTGTTTGATAAAGATATGAAACTGATGTTTGAGATTGATAATTGATATGAGATAGAAGCTGATTGATATTGATTTGATATGGAGATAATAGGTCCTGAATGACCAAAGATAATGTTTACTATAACAGCAAATGAACCTATGATTGCGAAAAAGTGTCAAAACACCTGATTCCAAACCTTAGGATTGCAAAGAAGTGAGTGACCCGTTCTAGACTTGATTGTCTTAGCAGAACTAGCAAGTATCACATCCAAATCCTTCAGTTGCCGAAGAACCAAGGAAAGAACACTATGATCCGATGGTTGCAAAAATTGATACAGTTTACAAGATTAGGAGAATACCAGATTGATATGGATCGATAAATCTGATATGCCCCAAGTGATGATAGATTTGCCTCAAGCGATGAGGACTTTTGATGAATCAGCGACTAGATGTGATTGTTGTCTTGATCACTGATGAAAGATATTGATAGATTTGATCGATAGAATTTGATTTACAGACTTTGAATGATGTGCAATACCATGCCCCCTTTGGGATTAAAATTGAAATCTGACAAGAAAAGTCAGCGTTGATAGTTTAGAAGCATGTTAATTGATTTGAGAAGTGGTTATACACGTCTGAGAACACATTCTGCATCGTTTGGAGGTCCTGGAGACCAAATTTGACTAGGTTTGACCATGAGTTGACCATGGTTGACCAAGTTGAAATTTTGATAGTTTGATGTAAGATAATCAGTTAAGTTGAATACTAGATTTTTGTAATGATTGAAGGTTGATTATGCAAGTAGTTAATAATATGAACGATCTCAGATTTGAATTTTGATCCCGAAAAAGGATTCTACTTGCTATTTCATTGGAGGAACCTTCGTGTGAGATTCAGTTCTGGTTAGACTTGAAGATGTGATTTGAAGAATCATTTAAGCATTGAAGTTCGTTTAGTCATTGTGAGATCATGCAAAGATGAAAAATGCAAAGAAACATGCAATATGAAATGCAACCTAAGACCTAGGACCTAGTCACTGATCATATGTCGATTTGTTATCATCATTGAACTTTTAGGTAATCGGATAAATCAATACAATGCCCACTAGCTATGAAACCATAGACATATGAATATCAATTTGTATGCGCAAGAATCAATACAACACCCATTGGTCAACAACCATGGATATATGAATATTGATTTTATTTTTGGAATGTCGGATTAGATATAAGCATCAAGGCGCAAACGCCAGGATGACCTGAATATCATGTCCATTTTGATATAGCAATTTGTATAAGCATCAAAACATAAACGTCGTGATGACCTGAATATGCCTTGCATAGCAATCACATCAAACAGTCAAGAGATCATTCTAAATCCAATGTGAATTACCCATAGTGACCCTTTATCATTCACATCCTTAGGCAAGATCACGTTCCACGGTAGGAGAAAGAACTTACTCAAAAAGACAATAGTTAGATCAAACTTCCTTGAATTGTCTGGGTATCAATGGTCGAGGTACACATGACCATCCAATTCGAGATAGAGGCTCTTATAGTCAGACACCATTTCAATCCAGAATTTCCAAAGTTGTTAGATTTTCACATACAAGCAGAAGACAAAGAAAAGATTATGCCCCCAGTCATCACCCTCTAAATCCTGTAAAGGACATCATTGAAGAGCTCGAAGGGACACAATATGCAAAAATCTCAATGCGGATCAACAAGCATACAAGGAGATAAAAGCATGAAAAGCATAGATTGTTTTCAGTTGAGTTTTGATGTTTGATTGCGTTGTTGTAGATGCAAAATCCTTTCTAGAGACAAGACTGACTGACTGACTCACATGAAGCTTCAAAGGACTCTGACTAGATATGATCCATCTAAGATACATGGGAGACCATAGGATATGACATTGATTGCCCCCAAGTGTTAAACATTGATAGGATACAGACGCTTGAGCTAGATTGGTGTACAGACCGACTTATTGAAAATTAGAAATGCTGAAACAAACCAGGAGATATGTACAAACTAAAGCAAGACCGAAAGCTAGGAAAGACCAAGATTGTGCTGATAGATGGAGCATTTGGAACAAGTGGCACCTGTTTGCCAGGTTTTCACCATCTTGGCAGAGATTCTATTTTTGCTACCAAGGCCCTTGTTTCCAGGTTTTCACCAAGGCACTTTTTCTTTTCATTTTTTTTTGTATTTTTTTTTTTTTTTTTTAGTTTTTTTTGAATTTTTGATATATATATATTTTTTTAATTTTTGATATTTTTTTATTTTTTTGCGAATCATCAAGGTGCCTATTGCTAGGTTTTCACCAAGATGTTCATTTTTTTAGGACTTTTTCCAATTTTAAAGATTTTTTCAGGATATTTTACCATAGACTGGATGCCTTGGGCATAGAATTTCTTCAGATGGAGAACGTTGATTGGTTCTCGGAGCTGTTCTCCTTCAGTCGTTGAGAGTTGACAGGCACCAGAGCCAAAAGTAGCAGTGATGACAAAGGGACCCAGCCAGTTGGGTTCAAACTTCCCCTTGCATTCTCGATGGGATTAATTTTTAAGATTTTCTCTCAAGACAAGATCACCAACCTGAAATTCTCTATGTTGGACTTTCTTGTTGTAGCCTCTAGACATTCTTTTTTGATACACTCTGAGATGATCATACGCTGCTTGCCTACGCTCATCTAGTAATTCAAGTTCTTGTAACCTAGACACTCTGTAGTCTTCATCAGTGACAAGTCCATGCATTCTGATTCTGAGTGATGGGATTTCAACCTCAATAGGCAGTACTGCTTCAGACCCATAA
The DNA here is from genome assembly GCA_027943335.1 of Chamaecyparis obtusa. Lineage (NCBI taxonomy): Eukaryota > Viridiplantae > Streptophyta > Pinopsida > Cupressales > Cupressaceae > Chamaecyparis > Chamaecyparis obtusa. Next base: position 399,550 of record BSBK01006638.1, read on the forward strand.
ACTAAAGCGAAAGGTGTAGCCCCTGTAGGTGTTCTGATACTAGTTCTATAGGCCCAGAGAGCTGGATTGATCATCAGATGCTAGTCTCTTCCTATTTTATTAACTGTTCTATGCAAGATCTTCAGGAAATTTTTGTTTGAAGCTTCAACTTGTCCATTCCCTTGAGGATAGTAGATAGATGACCAATGTTGAGTAATCTTGAATTTGGCACATAAGTCATCTAGGTCCTTGTTTTTGAATTGTCCCCCATTGTCTGTGACTATGGAATGAGGGATCCCATATTTGCAAATGATGTAGTTCAGGATGAACATAGAGATCTATTTCTCTGTTGCTTGTGTTAGAGGAACTGCTTCTACCCATTTTGTAAAATAATCTGTAGCTGTGATTATATGGGTATGTCCATTGGAAGAGTGCGGATGGATAGCACCTATGAGATCAAATGCCAATTGTTGAAAAGGCCATTGTGTAGTAAAGGGAATCAGATCTCTCCCTGGAGCATGAATCAAGTTGCCATGTACTTGACACTGTTGATAGTTTTTAGCAAATTTAATAGCCTCTTTCTCCATTTTAGGCCAATAGTACCCAGCCCTAATAAGTTTTCGAGCTAACATTAAACCGTTCGAGTGTGACCCACATATATCCTCATGGACTTCCTCTAATGCACGTTGAGACTCTTCCCGTTCTAAACATCTAAGCAGTGTACCATCTAGACCTCATTTGTATAGATCATTACCAATGATGACATATCGGGATGCGGATCGGATAAGGTTTCATTTCTCAAAATGGTTAAAGGACTCAGAGATGATTTGGTCGTGGAGATAGGAGAACAGATTTTTGTAGCGGGATGAATCATAACCTACAACGGTGCAGATCATGCGGGTTTCAGGGGAGTCATATGCAGGATAGGATAGGGCTTCCACCAGGAACTCGTAGTGTAGCTCATGTTCGGGCTGCTGTAAGAGAGTAGATAGTGTCGCCATTGCATCAGGAGCCTTATTCTCCATTCTGGGTATTTGCTCAAATGTGATAGAGATGAAGTATTTCTTTAAATCATCTACCATTGTCTTGTAAGGAATGAACTTTTCATCTTTGGTTTGGTACACATCATTGACTTGATGGATAACCAATTGTGAGTCTCCATGGATGTGCATCTTTGTAACTCTCTACTGTATTGCCATTTTCATACCATTGAGAAGTGCCTCATATTCAGCAATATTGTTTGTGCAAGGAAACTTTAGTCTGAATGCTTTTGGTATCGAGTATCCTTGAGGAGTGATGAACAATATGCCTACTCCAGATCCATTTTGTGTGTAGGAGCCATCAAAGAATAACTACCATTCTCTAGAAGAGAAGTGCATGATAGAGGAATCAGGAAATTCCATTTGCATAGGTGTATCATCAAACAGTGGTGCTTCAGCTAATTGATCAGCAATGACCTGTCCTTTGATAGCTTTTCTTTCAACATATTCAATGTCAAATACACTCAAGAGCATGACCCATTTAGCTAGTCTACCTGTGAGGGTAGCTTTGCTTAGTAGGTACTTCAGTGGATCAATCTTAGCTACCAAATGAGTGGTATGAGCTAACATGTAATGTCTCAGTTTCTATGATGCAAAGATCATAGCGAGACAAGCTTTCTCAATCATAGAATAGTTCTTTTCATACGCCACCAATGTTCTGCTTATATAGTAGATGGCTCTTTCCTTTTTGTTCTCATCATGCTGTGCTAGCAATGCCCCCAGTGATGTATCTATTGCAGAGACATATAATATTAATGGCTTCCCATGAATAGGAGGCATTAAGATAGGAGGATTCGAGAGATAATTCTTGATATGATCAAAATTCTTTGCACAGTCTTCATTCCATGCAAAGGTCACACCTTTATGTAATGTCTTTGTGAAAGGTTGTGATATGTCAGCTAACTGTGATATGAATCTTCTGCTGGATTGTACTCTCCCTTGCAAAGTTCGCATTTGACTGATATTCTTGGGAGGTTGCATCTCTATGATAGCTTTCACCTTAGCTGGATCGACCTCAATGCCTTTCTTTGAAATTATGTATCCTAAGAGCTTTCCAAAAGTGACACCAAAAGCACAGTTCTTAGGATTTAGTCAGAGACTAAACTATTCCATTCTATCTAGGATCATGCTCAAGTTTGTTAGATGTTTAGTTCTAATCATGGATTTTGCCAAGGTATCATCCACGTAATCCTCTATTGTTTTATGCATCATATCATGAAAAATAGATGTCATTGCTCTTTGATATGTAGCTCCAGCATTTTTGAATCCGAATGGCATAACATTCCAACAGAAGGTTCCCCACGCACATGTGAAAGCTATTTTCTCTTGATCTTCTGGAGCAATTTTGATTTGGTTGTATCCAGAAAAACCATCCATAAGGGAATACATTTCATAGCCCACAGTAATGTCCACTATCATATCAATGTTAGGTAGTGGAAAGTCATCCTTAGGGCATGCTCTGTTCACATCTCTAAAGTCCGTGCACACTCTGATTGAACCATCTGGTTTTGAAATAGGTATAATGTTAGAGATCCACTCAGCATAGTCTATGACATAGATGAATCCAACTTTTAGGAGTTTTTCTAGTTCTGCTTTGACTAAGAGTGCAACATGAGGATGCATCTTTCTTAGTTTTTGTTTGATTGGTTTTACTCCAGGAGCAATGGATAGATGGTGCATAATGAGATTGGGATCCAATCCTGGCATATTTGAATATTTCCATGCAAAGTTGATCTTTTTTTCTGATAAGAATGTAGTGAATTTCTGTTTCTCTTCTTCTGATAGTGATTGTGCTACATGTACCAATTGTGGTTCCTCTATTGTACCCAAATTGATGGATTGAGTTGGCTCAATCAGAACTGGAGATCTATCCTATAAATGACTCAGAAGGACATCAAATATCTCATCCTTAGGTGCCTCAGAGAGGTTTTCACCTTCAGATATGTCTTTTCTTTTTACTTTTCTAGGTTCTGAGACTGCCACAAAGTGGTTTTCACCCTCAGAACTCTTTTTATTTTTTTGACTAAGATATTTGATGTCCGACTCGGTCATGCTGATGCTTGGTTCGCTGATGGAAGTCCTCATAGGCTCAACTGCATTGAGGTAACAAGCAAGGGCATAGTCACTTGGAAAGGTGTAGATACCATGGCTCGGGTTCATGGAAGTTTGGTCGATAAGATCAGGGCGTTGGATAGTCAAAGTAGGAAAGGCTAGGGATATGGTGTTCATGGATGGGGATATGTCATCATTGGTCCTAACCCGATGCTCAAGTTCAAAGGTGATATTATAGCTCAAAATGTTCAATACGTGAATAGGCTCAACATCATCATGGGAGTCCTCTTCAGCCATAGGTGGATCAGACATGTTAAGTTCATTGTTTCACTCTAGACCTACGTTGGGTTGAGATACATATTGGTGAATAACATCAATATGTTTCTCTGTGATAAGCTCATCTTCTTCTAGAATGGCACCCCATTCATAGTCATTTGACTCAGCTTCTGATTCAGGATCTCTAGGAAATCTTAGAAAATGTGTGAAATCAGGATGAATACCCCAAGAAGGATTACCCTCAGTCTCTAAATTGAATTCATATTCATGGGAATCAGTGTCAGAATAACTACTCTCTGCTTCTGGATTAGTTTGATCACCTTCGAGATTGGCTGGTTCTTGTGGTGCAACCATCTCTTGCCCTACAGTAGGTTCTTGTGTTTCTACTACATTAATTCTTCTGATAGGATCATCTTTATCATCAAGAAGATCCTTGATCTCTTTAGGCAATTTTTCATAGGGGATAAGCTCAGAGCTATCTGAATCATCGTCAGAGGGTTCTGTGTCTTCTTTCTTAAGAAGGGGTTCTCCTGGTGCAATTTGTTCTATGACATGAGAACAACCACCTTTGAGATGATAGGGTTTCTTCTTAAACCCTAAGCCACCAGTATCTTTGTTGGCTCTACCAATATATGAAATGGGTGTCACAAGACCCTTTCCTCTGATTCCTAGAGGTCCTTGACTGGAATATCCCATCTTAGCTATTAATTTGTTCCCTGGACCATATGAATTAGAAGGGATTGTAGGTGCTATAGATTCACTAGGTTGAACAATTTTGGATTCAGAATCATCTTTGTATAGCCATGCAAGCACAGCTTCATCCTCTTCAAATTCTTGTTTGGATACTTGCTCCGCCACAAAATTTCTTTTGTATGCTTCCATAGGTTCCTTAGGTTCTAATTTAGACTGCTTCAAGGATTGTCCATATGACTTAGGTGAGATTGGGAGAGATGTCAGAGACAAGACTGGCTCTATAGTGTATTCTCCCATCCCATTTTCTTTGATATTGATCTCTTTAGCAATGTCTTCCATCTTGGATGTGGAAGCCACATTTTGTTGCTTGATGGAAGATTCTCTATTATTAGGTACAAGCTTATCGGCACTTTCCTTCATTGTATTGCAAGTTGTACTCAGATCTGCTGGGATAGTAACTTCTACCCCTTCATAGGGAAATTTCAAGCATTGATGGTACGTAGAAGGAATGGCTTGCATTTCATGGATACAGGGTCTCCCTAGAAGGATATTGTAAGCCAATGGTAGATCAAGCACCTGACATGTGGTATCTTTGATGACTGGACCCACTCAGATGAGTAAGACAATGGTGCCTTTAGAAGATCTTTCTTGTTCGTCATAGGCTTTTATGGTGATCTTCTTTCGAGGATCAATAGCCATCTTTGAGAATCCCAACTGTGTGATTAAGTTGTAAGAACAAATGTTGAGGCCTGTGCCCCCATCTATCAACACACGTTTGACTCGACGGTTCTAGATCAAGACTTCTATGTGCAAGGGCTGATTATGTGGGTGACTTAGGGAGTTGTCATCTTCCTCTGAAAAGGAGATATATTGCGGAGACGTTAGATGACCAACCATAGTCTGGAACCTGTCTAGATCAAGATCATCAGGAACATTAGAGCCAAGCAAAGCTTTGTCTAGGATATCTCTGTGAGCTGGAGATATTCAAAGTAACTCAAACATAGAGATTTTGGCATTGGTATGCTAGAGTTGTTGGATGATGCTGTAAGATGTAGTTCTTCTATCCTTTGGATTGGAAGATTTTGAGGCAACCTTCTATTTAGAAGCAGATGTGAGATTGAAAGGTATCTTAGGGACATTAGATGAACTTGGTGTTTGTCCTTTTAGATGAGTCTGAGCTTGTGATCTGGTAACCACATTAGCTGAGGAATGATTTCTATCTCTTCATACAATCGTGATGACATTACAGCTCTCAGAGAGACATGGTTCAACCATATTGATGACAACATTGTTTCCAGGGTAGGCATAGTTGACTTTTGCCCCCATGTTAGGCTGAGAAGTGGAAACTCCCTTGCCATGTTGTGGAAATAGTTTTGTAAATGCTGTGTGATCATTATTGCTAGTAGGATTATCGATCGTGATGTCCCCTTGATCTATCAAGTCTTGAATGGTATGCTTCAAGTGGAAGCATCCATTAGTCTTGTGGCCTTTAGTCTGATGGAAAGCACAAAATTCATTATCTTTCCACCAATATGGTTTTGGATCCAGATCAGGGTTTCAGATTGGTGGTAAAGAGATCATGTTATCAGCTATCAGGATTCTCAGGGCAGATTCCAAAGATTCTCCCAGGGGAGTAAACTTTCATTTATTATCCCATCATTTGAATGGCTTCTTTGGAGATGGTTCGGCAAATTTTTGCTCTAAAGCTTCAATGGCTTTGGTGGAAAGGGTGAGATTGTAGGCCAGTGCCTTTGATGGGGTGCGGATAGTGTCAACAACACCATCAGAGATGATAACTTTGTTTCTATTCCAGCTCTTGTTTTTATCTTTTGAGCTAGATCTAGATTCAGACTTGTCCTTTTGAAGTGTGATTTCTCCTTTCTTGACAAGTACTTTCTCAATCTTGATTGCATTATCCACCATTTTATCAAAAGATACATGATCTTGCATTTGTAATGGATAATTGAGCTCTGGAACAAGGTTATTGATAAAGATTTCAAGTTTCTCCATTTTGGGAATTTGTCTAGCATATAGAGAGAACTTCTTTCTCCACCTCTTGAGGAAAGTTAGGAATGATTCCCCTAGATATTGCTTGAGGTTACAGATATCGATCATGGTGACCGGATGTTGAATATTGTAGGAATATTATTGATAAAACAATTTAATCAATTCCTCAAAATTTTTGATCGTAGAAGGTAATCTTGAAAACCATTGAATGGATGCTCCTCCCAAGGATCTAGGAAAAAGACACATCAGATAGGTCGGTTCATGCATGAATTCCATGGAGTGTGTACAGAACTCTCTGACATGATCTTGAGGATCAGAGTGTCTATCATATTTGTCGTACTTTGGCATCTCCACTCTTTTTGGGAATGGAGGCATATACAAGTCTTTGTCAAAAGGGAAAGGACAAAGGGCCTCCATGGAGAATTCCTTGGGTTCCTTCTCTTTCTCAATTTTATTCATTTTGACCTGCATAGCGTCCAGCTGGTTCATTATGGCCATCATCAAAGTTTCTTTCTCATGCGTGATGATATCTTCGACATTGAATTGAGGAGGAAGTTTAGCTCCTTCCTAGGCTAATTGCAAAAAGTATGCCTCTCTATCCACTTTCAAGAAATGCCTCATCATTCTCTTGAATTCATCATCATTCTGACATTGATGGATTTCAGAGGGTGTAGGTTCTTGGTCAGCATTATGTTGAGAATGGTGTCCTTGGGATCCTCCTCCTAGAGAACCACAGTTTGTCCCTGCTTGAGACATGATAGGAGTTTTTGGGCTCCTTGGAACAGATTGAGGAGGAGTTTGCTGATTACCTCTGTGAGTTGATAAAGGAGGTATGTAACCAGTTTTCAATCAAAAGTTACCGAGACCGTTGTCTTCATAGATACCTGACTTGATGAGTTGTTCAAGAGTTGGACCTGGGGTATTGGTCAAAAGTAAGTTCTGAGATGTTTCTTTTGATTTCTTGTGTGAAGAAGCTCTGGTCTCCACCATTAACTTTGAATGAAACAGAAGAAAAGGATGAAGACAACTGAAGAACAATTTGATTTGAGAAAATCAGATGACGCAACCTTGTCAAGATTATGATAGTTTTGAAGATCTGATGAGATGTGGGTGAAGGAAACTATGCCTTGGATGTATGGGATAGATCGCCCAAAAGATAGCGGACACGAGTTCTCAACACTTAGTCTATTTTTGAAGATTGATTGAAGATTGATAGTTATGACAAGGTTTTGACACGAGATAAAAATGACTCAAATTGATCAAACAGAAGACTAGATTGGATTCAAAAGATCAAACTCAGAAAATGGTAGAATGCTCAATAGCTACTACTCTGTTCTTGACACAATGATATTTTTGACAGATTCTGGAACTAGGCTGGAAACATTGGATATCTTGCAATTTGACAATTTCTGACAACTCTCTCAAATTTTTCCAAACGACAATTTACAGACTCGTACGACACTGGGTAGTCTATGAAATGACAGTTGCTAAACTCATACGACAGTTGGGTAGCAATGAAATGATAGTTGACAAAACTCATACGACAGTTGCTAACAGGTTTTTGACTTTCTTGAATTTGCTAGTTTGAAAACTCGTATGACACTGGGTTCTCAATCATACGACAGATGGGCAATACTGAAATGACACTTGACAAAACTCGTATGACTTCTGACTTCCTGAAACAACTTTTGACTCCAGAAAAGATTTTACATCAATTTTTGCAAAATTTAAGGTCTTCAGTTCTGGATTGTTTGCAAATTGTACTGTCCAGATTTTGAAGGTTATACCAGATTTGATCATTTTTAATAGCCAAGTAGATAAACAAGCACGCAGAACAGCAAGCAAGTGATTCCAAGCACGTCTGAAAACAATGAACAAGGGCAAAAGCAACCTTGCGCATGAACAATCAAGTGACCAAATTGTGCTAATCCCTGAGAGTACTAATTGTGTATGTTTTGAAAAGTTTTGCAATAACACACATATACTTGAAAGTGAAAAATTGGCCTCTCTAGGGTTTTTAGTAATGGTTTGACTGTACAACTTTTATGATTCAAAGGGGTGAACTCCAATCCCGGCACACCAGGGTTTTGACACAGTCTGAGAACTTAATCTTCAAGAGCTTCTAGGGAGATCTAACAACCCAACAATGAACCATACTCGTGGAGATTTCTTCCACAAGGACATTTATATAGCGGCTGTCACTACCATGGTGAAAATGGCTATTACCGCTTGAGGTTCTATCAACGCGGTTTTCCCTGTGAAGGGATTGTCCGCTACAGTTAACCCTCTCTAAAGGTGACTCACAGATTTATACCACAAGGGGACTTGGCTCTAGATTCAAGGTTTTGACACCTCTTCACTTTTAACCCAAACAAAGCAAGCAGATTAATCCGACACGCTAAGACAAAGTTTTGTTCCACCAAGGTCTGTGATATCAACTCCACGTGATCTATCAACCTCTCCGGGGAGAGAATGTATCAATCAATAAGAGAAGATGCACTAACCAATTTTGATTCACCAAAGCTCGTGATATCAACCCTACGTGATCTATCAACCTCTCCGGAGAGAGAATGTGTTGATCAATAAGAGAAGATGCACTAACCAAGTTGAATGTGAAACGCACTAAGTATCCTCCCTACCTACAAGGATTCTATCGTCAAGAAAGATTTCTCTAGGAATCCAATCTCTCAAGAATCATGAATAGTGTTCATAGGGTCTAATTACCATGTGAGCACATATATATTCCCGAAAGCAAATCTACCAAAAGTACCCAAAAAGCAGAAAGAGAAACACTTAACACTTAAAGCGAATATGAGATGAGTCCACAAGGTGGAACACTTAACACCTCACACAAGCTGAAAATGAGTCCACAACTTAGAAAACAAGTGAGTTCCTAAAAGCACAAAAGGGTTGCCAAGTGGAACATTTAACGCTTCTATCCTATTGACCCCTCCCCTTTATGGCGCTGAGATTGCAACCACGGGGTGGAAATGAGAGGCCGGCACATTAGTGAGTCCAATAACCCAAGATAGCAATCAAGATCAGTCACAAGTAATCTAAGACTACTTAATGAATCCTTAAGGGATCACAACCTATTATCAAATTATGCAAGTGTGTAGAAATAGATCAAAAGCATGAAAAGATGCACACAAGCTTAACACATAAGAGATTTATTTTAAGTCCAATTGTGCAAATTCTCCAAATCTGATATGCTATGATTCTTGTAGAGTAAGTTTGCAATTTGCAAGATGATTGAGAGATGATTGAGAGATGAGCTGAGCATTGTTTTTATAGAAATCCAAGGCTTTGGAGGTGCATGAAAAAAATCCATAAATCACTCAAATAACTCAGGTTGATTTTTGAGTTATTTTTAAATAAAGGATAATTAACTCACAAAAACATGCAAAAGCTAAGCTTTAACTCAAAATAGAGTTTAGCTTTAATTGATAATTGATAGTTGTCTGCTTTTATGATTGTGCATGTTTTATTTATGAATTAATTTAATAATAAAGTGATTTATTTCCAACTTAACTGCTTTTTGAAATAAAATAATTAATTTATGGGTTAATTAACTATTTTATCAAACTTTTATTAAAAATTATATTATTAAATAATGACAACTTGCTTTAATTAATTAAATAAAGATTTAATCAATTATTCATATGATATTAGATTTATTGTCAAAATTAAATAATACAATTAATAATAGATAGAATTAAATTTAATTACACAATTAAGTGGCAAATATTAAATCTAATTAATTAAATATGAAAATATTCAATTAATCAAACTTTAGGATAAATGTGATTTATTGCCAAATAATTATAAAATTAAAGATAATTATGATGATTAGGAATATTACTAGGAATATTCCCCGATGCAGAATTTAAGATAATCAATTATGATTCGATGATGTTTAGATGTGCCTTAGATTAGGACTTTGATGTCTATTTTGTTTGATATACATTAGGAAAGCATTAAACTAAAATCACCATTTGGTGTTCAAAGATATCAGAGATTAAAGAAGACTGGCAGTCCATTATGAAACTAGGTATTATATATTATACATCCTTTGTGTTTACATTAAGAATGGATTGATTCATAGATATATAAGACAACCCTTCATTATTGCAATTGATCCTAATAATAGACAAGAATATTCAATTCATTAAAATATTAATCAGTAAGAAGTGGGGCAAACTTAGAATACAATCATAGTAGATATTACCAATTCAAATTCTAATGGAGAGTTTTAGAAAAAGCAAACAAGGTTCTACTTAGAAACCATGAACATACCGCTATGATGAGGCCTGTTTGAATAGAGATGAATATTGCACCCATAAAAGTACCCATACATGTAAGAAAATCCACCTTATCTACCTTCAATATGAAATAAGTTGCAGGGAAGTCAATGAGACTAACAAATGCTACAATTATGGTGGTGTTAGAAGAGTAGAGTTAGACGCAAAAGAGTCACCATGATTGTTATAGCCATTACAATATATATCAGCTCAGTAATATTTTATTCAGTTCCTAAGTTGTTTCCAATTACAAGGCTTAGCCACTAAGTGTTGCAATACTCTTTATTGTGTATGAGTTTCTTTTCGAACCTAGTCAATATAAAAACATGCATTGCAAGAAGGGAATGTGAATGTAACACAACAATGGATGGGGATATGTGAAAACATGCATTGAAAAAAAGTTCTTTAATCTTTGAAAAAGTTCTTGTGCTGCATTTATATTTTTTTGCATTCAATTTGTAGCATTTATAGGGTTTCAAGAGTGGTTTTATCAATAGAGGGATTGATACATATTATCTTCAAGAAGCTCATATTTTTCCAAGCCCTATATTAAATAGGATGTGCTAAGATATATCAATTCTTTCTAATATTTTTCCTTTGCATTGATGACTATTAAGTCAGGTTCCAATCTGATCTGAACTTGATAGGGGTTTTGTAATTCAATCAAATAGATGGATAATGGTATTCAAAATGACATTACTAAAAGATCTACAACTTTTGAATATAATATCAATCTGATAATTATTTTCTGCTTCTTTATAAGCCATTTTGAGATCTCTTATTTCTCAGATCAAAGACTCATTTTATTCCATGATCAATCTTCTTTCTTTATCCAGGTTGATTTGGCTAAGAATTGATGAACTACAACTGATTTGAAATTTGATTGAAGAATCTATGATTAAAGATCACTAAGAAGTTGTTGTTTAGATATGTAATATGATTAAATTAGTATTATGTTTTCATTGATGTCAACTAGTTTGACAACACTTATCTTGTAAGTTAATATACAGAAACATCTGAAGAAAGGTGAAAGAGATGAAGAACAGAGAAATCTACATGAGGAAGATGTATATGTCAGATGAGGATAAGGAACAGATTGAGTAACTTGTTGATGATTCTATGACCTTATGATATTGACTTTATTATGTTGCATTCATCTATGATGAAGAATAGAGCTGAAAGACACAAAGCAGTGTTGTCGGTAAATGAAGCATTTTAGTATACACCAACATAGTGTAGTGTATACCGAGCACAGTGTTAACCGAGCTTGTGTTCACCAATGCATTTCTTTGTTAACCAAGTAGAATAGAATGAATTAAATGATCAAGTTTAGCTGATAAGATTGATGAGCTGGAAAGTGTATGAAATCGAGGTAACAGATAAATGTTTGTTATGAAGATCGATGGTTAACATATTTAAAGGAAGATCTAATGTAGTAGATTGAAACATGTTATTGACACATCAGCCGAGGAAGCTTAAAGCGGCAAAATCAATGAATGTGATTAAGCGGAAAAATTTGATGGACAAAAAGGAAAATAGTTTACTCGTCTATATAAGAGACTGGAGATTTCATAGTGAAGTTGCCGGAAGAAGAAGATACTGCAGGATTATTGCGTGAACAAGTTTTCATGTATTCTGATCATACTGGTTAGTAAGAATCAAGCTGTAGAACAATTACTGAGCTACAGAGAGTAATTACCAATAGATAGTAAGTTGATACATTATTGAATCTGAAGTGTTACATTGATCAAAAATATTTATATGAGTTGAATATTGATCTGTAATATGCAATTGAAGTTGTATTAAGGCAGATCATCTACTGTTACATATTTAACCATTGTACATAGTCAAATCTCTTAACTGAGTGGACTTAGAAAGTCTTATTATGTATCATTCATAGAATGAACATTGTTAGCTTGTCAACCCCATAGTGAATGCTGGTTGGATGATAACTGCTGGTCTAAGATCCTCTAACAAGGTCACACCTAACAGTGTGTTTGTAAACCTTTAACAGGGTTGGGTCTTCACCGACCTCACTTCAGAAGAGTGAATATTTTTGAGTTGCCAGTCCCAGGTGGTTTTTCCCTTCACAGGGTTTCCACATTAAATCTTTTGTGTTATGTGTTGATTGTGATATTTGTTTGTTATCATACTTTGCATGTTACATGTTAGATTTGATTAGTAACTGTTATAAGTTTTAGACTGATAATCGGTAAAAGCACAGATAGTGAAAGTATTTTATGTTTACCGAGTAGGAGAAGTTGAAGTATTTATTTTGGATTATACATTTTGTTTTGGGACACTGGATAAATGATTCACCCCCCTCTCAGTTATTCTAACAATTGGTATCAGAGCTGCAGTTGCTTAGAATAGAGTTTTAAGGACTTCAGCACAAAGGTCTCAAGATGTATAAGAGGGAAGTGCAAATACTAAACAAAGAGAACTTCACAGTATGGCAAAGATGAATGAAGTTGCACATATCTAGAATTGAGAATTCTACACTAGAACTGATGGAAAATGGCTACATTGAACCGACCCCTGGTCCCTTAACTCTTGATCAACTGAAAGACATGCATGAACATAACATTACTATGATGGAACTTGCTACTGCATGTATTGACACTAAATTTGAAGACATTAAGGGATGCACTACTACCAAAGCCATGTGGGACAAGCTAAATCTAATATACAGTAGAGATTTGAATGTTAAAAGAGCCCGAGCTGAAATTCTGAGAGGCAAATTTGATGATATGCAGATGCAGGAAGGTGAGAACATTGTGTAGTACTCAAATAGACTAAAAGAAGTAGTACATGCTATTAGAGCATTAGATGGAGTTATTGATGATGAAACAGTGATAAGCAAGATTCTCAAAACTTTGCTGCTAGTTTATGCAATCAGGATCTCTGCAATTCATGAAACAAGAGCTACATCCAACCTTATTCTTGACACATTGATTGGTAAACTTACAACCTTTGAATTAAATAACTTTGATAACAATGTTGTTCCTTCTGTTGAATCAACTTTTATGTCTTCTTTAAAGATTGGTAAGTCTAGTAAGAATAATAAGAATAATGATAGTGATAGAAATACCAATGATGAACTTGATGAGCTTGAAGCTCTTATGGCCAGGAGATTACCCAAAGAAAAAGGAAGGTATAGAGGTAAGCTACCTTTGGCATGCTTTAATTGTAAAGAAGTTGGCCACATCGCTGCTAGATGTCCACATAAGAAAGATGATGATAGATCCAAAGACTGATCTAAAGGAAGCTATGGGAGAAGAGTCAATAGAGGCTATCGACACAACAATAGAGACAACTGAGATGATAAAGGAAAAAAGGTATGTTACATAGCCAAAGATATTGAATCTAAATCTGATTCTGATGATGACATAGAAGTTTTATTTGTTGCTATGAAAGATGACTTAGAAGAAGAAGAGAAACATGAAGAGACAACACTGATATCTAAAGTAAGTAGAAATGATACATGGATTATAGACAGTGGTTGTACACGTCATATGATCGGTGATGTAGAGAAATTTGATCAACTTGATGAATACAATGGGGGATTTGTGAGAATGGGAAATGATGCACCTTGTATGGTAAGAGGTAAAGGTTCACTAATGATTAATGATAGAATAAAATGTGAGAATGCATACTGGGTAGATGGACTAAACTATAATTTGTTAAGTGTGGCATAGCTAAATAATTCAGGCCATTGACTTGCTTTTGAGAGCAAAAAGGTGAAGATTTATGATGATGGAGGAAGATTTGTCATAATTGGTACACAATCTAGAGGTAATCTATTTTATCTTGATATTGATCAGTCTTCTTGTTTGTTAATGAAGGATGAAGATGTATGGTTGTAGCACAAAAGGTTATGCCATGTGAATTTTGACAACATGATCAAGATTAGTAAAAAGAGAAGAGTTAGAGGATTGCCTAACTTGTCAAAACTAGATCATGCTATGTTCCATGAATGTTAAAAAGGTAAGATGACTAAGTCTAGTTTCAAAAGAAAAGACTACTCAACAAAGAAGATACTTGAGTTGGTTCATACCAACCTGTGTGGTCCTATGAGAACTCAGAGTTGTTATGGTGATAGATACTTTATTCTTTTTCTTGATGACTATACTAGACTGATGACTGTTATGTTCTTGAAAGAGAAATCTGAAGCTTTTAAGATGTTTAAATGGTATAAAGCTAAGGTAGAAAAAGAGACTAGTAAAGAAATAAAATGCTTAAGATCTGATAGAGGAGGTGAATTTATCTTTGATGAATTTACTAATTTCTGTAATGATCATGGTAACAAAAGATAGGTCTTTGCATCGAGGACACCTCAACAAAATGGCATTACTGAAAGAAGGAACAGGTCAATAATTGATTGTGCTAGAACACTGATAATACAAAAGAATGTTGCTCAGACATATTGGAGGGAAGCTGTCAGTACAACTGTATATGTTCTTAACTGAGTACAACTGAGGAAGGATACCAACCAGACACCCTATGAGCTATGGTTTGGACACAAACCTACTGTAAGTTATCTTAAGATTTTTGGAAGTAAGTGCTTTATTTTGAAAGATGAGAGAAATAGTAAATTTGATTCAAAAGGAGATGAAGGGGTATTTTTGGGATATTCCACTAAAAGTAAAGCATATAAATGTCTAAATAAGGTTACAAACAAGATAATTGAAAGTACTAATATCCATGTTGATGAGTTTGATGACAAGAACATAGAGGAAAGTACAAAGGAACCAAAAGACTACAGTAGATTCACTTACATTGAACAACTAGAGTATCTACTGAAGCCACAATTTGTGATAACCGGTCAACAGGAAAATAATGCAGAACAACAGGAAAGACAAACTGACGAACAAGATGGAGCTACCGAGCAAGGAAATGAACCTAAACAAGATGAACAAGAAAGAAGAAACTGAGTATTGGCTAGTTTTGTCAGAAGACATCATCCTGAGACACAAATTATTGGAGATAGACAAGTTGGAATGCAAACTAGGAGCAAAAAAAGACAAGGTACATGTCTAGTTTGTGAATTTGAACCAAAGAATGTGAAAGTTGCATTAGAGAATGAAGAATGGGTTAATGCAATGAAAGAGGAAATAGAGAAAATAGAGAAGAACAAAACCTAGTCCTTAGTACCCCGACCAAAAGACAAGAATGTTATCGGTACTAAGTGGATATTCAGGAACAAATTGAATGAAAATGGTGAAGTCACCATAAATAAAGCTAGATTGGTATGCAAGGGATATGCACAGGAAGAAGGCATTGACTATGGTGAAACATTTGCACCTATTTCTAGATTGGAAGGTGTTAGAATGCTACTTGCATATGCTACACACAAGAAATTCAAAGTCTATTAAATGGATGTGAAGTCAACATTTCTAAATGGTATACTTGAAGAAGAGGTCTACATAGAACAACTTGAAGGATTCATTGATCCAGACAACAAAGACATGTTATGTAGACTACATAAAGTTTTATATGGTTTGAAGCAAGCACCAAGAGCCTGGTATGAAATGCTGCATACTTACTTGTTAAGTATTAGATTTGTTAGAACAAGTGAAAACAACAATCTGTATATGAAAGGTGATACTAATGATACTATTATTATTGCTAAGATATTCATAGATGATATTATTTTTGGAGGTCAAGATCATGTATGCAAAGAATTTTTTGATAAAATGAAAAAGGGGTTTGAAATGTCTATGTTCAGAGAGATTAAGTTCTTTCTTAGACTACAAGTGATTCAACAAAGTGATGGGATATTCATCACACAATCTAAATACATAAAGGAAGTATTAAAGACATTTGACATGGAAGATGCTAAACTTGTGGGAACACCGATGGCTACTAGATGCAAACTAACAAAGGAGGATGAACTACAGAGGTAAACTAGACACTTTACCGATCCATGATTGGTAAGTTAATGTATGTAGTTCATAGTAGACCAGATGTAGCACATGCTATGGGAATAGTTGCTAGATTTTTTGCTAATCCTAGAGAATCACACATGATTGCTACTAAAAGAATCTTAAGATACCTAAAGAAAATAGAGGATTATGGACTATGGTATCCTAAGGAAGGAAAGTTTAAACTGAAAGTGTACACTAATGCTGATTGGGCTAGAAATGTGGATGATAGAAAAAACACCACTAGAGGAGCATTTTTATTTGATGAAAGACTTGTAACTTGGACAAGTAAAAAGCAAGCTTATATTTCTCAGTCTATAGCTGAAGCAGAGTATATTTTTACTACTACTAATTGCTCAAACATTGCATACATTAAGCAAGTGTTGGAAGGAATGAATGAGGTAATCACTAACCCAGTGATTATATACTGTGACAACACTAGTGCTATAAATATTTCAAAGAATCAAGTGATGCACTCTAAGACAAAGCATATATCTATTAAGTATCATTACTTAAGAGAACAAGTGCAAGAGAAGCAAGTGAAGTTAGAATTTGTTACATCTAAGGAACAACTTGCAAATATCTTTACAAAGCCTCTACCGAAGGATACATTTGAATACTTGAGGACTAGACTTGGGGTCCATCCCCTGTCTATCGGTCACTAAGGTGATCTGGATGTTGCATCAGCCTACTTTTATCAGAAGATCACACATGTTGATGTAGCATAGTTCACACTTTGAATCATGTTCAAGGTTGTGATTAAGTTTGGAGAATTGGAACAGATTGGGATATCAGTATACAGAGATACAGAGGATGTATTGAACAACAAAGAGTTACTTAGCTACTGAAAGAGCTATTTGTTTATTTGTTTCTTTGGCATTGTTGTTAAAGGGAGAGATAAATAATATGAAAAGGAGAGAAAAACATGCATCGATGAGAACTATCTAAGGGAGAGACAATCTGAAAGGAATAGAGTATTGAAGATCAGTTACAAAGAAAAGAAGCAGGAACAGGAGAGCTGAAAAGAGCACATATACAGAATGGTAAAGCTGTATTATCTAATGCTATTTAGTAATGTAGTGATTAAATATATTAAGCTAGGGAGAGCTTGTACAACATTTTTTCACAGATTTGTAGAATACATGTTTGGTATGTGTATGGTACATTTCATATTACTTGAGTTGCCATCAATGCCAAAGGGAGAGATTGATGAACTACAACTGATTTGGAACTTGATTGAAGAATCTGTGATTAAAGATCACTGAGAAGTTGCTGATTAGATATGTAATATGATTAAATCAGTATTATGTTGTCATTGATGTCAACTAGTTTGACAACACTTATCTTGTAAGTTACTATACTGAAACATCTGAAGAAAGGTGAAAGAGATGAAGAATAGAGAAATCTACATGAGGAAGATGTATATGTCAGATGAGGATAAGGAACACATTGAGTAACTTTTTGATGAGTCTATGACCTTATGATATTGACTTTATTATGTTGCATTCATCTATGATGAAGAATAGAGGTGAAAGACACAAAGCAGTTTAGCCAATAAGATTGATGAGCAAGAAAGTGTATGAAATTGAGGTAACAGATAAATGTTTGTTATGAAGATCGATGCTTAACATAATTAAAGGAAGATCTAATGGAGTAGATTGAAATGTGTTATTGACACATTAGTTGAGGAAGCTTAAAGTGGCAAAATCAATGAATGTAATTAATTAGAAAAATTGATGGACAAAAAGAAAAATAGTTTACTCACCTATATAAGAGACTGGAGATTTCATAGTGAAGTTTCTGGAAGAAGAAGATACTGTAGGATTATTGTGTGAACAAGTTTTCATGCATTTTGATCATACTGGTTAATAAGAACCAAGTTGCAGAACAAAAACTGAGCTAAAGAGAGTAATTACCAATGGACAGTAAGTTGATACATTATTGAATCTGAAGTGTTACATTGATCAAAAAGATTTGTGAGCTGAATATTGATCTGTAATCTACAATTGAATTTGTATTAAGGTAGATCATCTACTGTTACATATTTAACCATTGTACATAGTCAAATCTCTTAATCGAGTGGACTAAGAAAGTCTTATTATGTATCATTCATAGAATGAACATTGTTATCCTGTCAAACCCATAGTGAATGCTGGTTGGACGATAATTGCTTGTCTAAAATCCTCTAACAAGGTCACACCTAACAGTGTGTTTGTAAACCTTTAACAGGGTTGGGTCTTCACCGATCTCAATTGAGAAGAGTGAATATTTTTGGGTTGCTGGTCCCAGGTGGTTTTTCCCTTCACAGGGTTTCCATGTTAAATATTTTGTGTTATGTGTTGATTGTGATATTTGTTTGTTATCATACTTTGCATGTTACATGTTAGATTTGATCGGTAACTATTATAAGTTTTAGACTAATAATTTGTAAAAGCACAGATAGTGAAAGTATTTTATGTTTACCGAGTAGAAAAAGTTGAAGTATTTATTTTGGATTATACATTTTGTTTTGGGACACTAGATAACTGATTCACCCCCCTCTTAATTATTCTAACAAGAATATCTTGAAAGAGTGGTTCTATTGTAATGATGGTTCTATTTGCAACAAACTTGTTAGAAACATGAAAAGAAAACATGTTAGCAATTCCATCATTTGTCTGTTGTTTGGGACAGTTGCCATAGAATTATTTGGACTATCTCTCCTCTTTCCTTGTAAGGTTAAAATGACTTTTTTTTCTTCCCTCCATGAATAGACCCTTACCGTCTTGCACTTGTGCAATGATAGGACACCAATGTGTGCACCTAACTATATCTTCTTCAATCACACTACTCTTCCAATTTTCCATCTTTTGTTCACTGTCATAATCATCAATTTTTAGAATGATTATTGATGCTCCAATCTTCTAATCCTCTTTCATAGAACTCTTCCTTATGTGACTTGAAATCAACATACTCTTTGTTTCCAAAACAGATAACCCTTATCTCATATGAATAATTATTTTTTCAAAGGCTTGAGAATAAACTTGTTACCATCCTTATGAACAAGTATTCTTGTACCCATCATATTTTCCTTCAAAAGGACTACCAAGTTCTTCCTAAGAGGATGTGACAACATGTCATTGGTACTATATCACACAAAAATTTCTCCTTGTACTCACCAATAGAAAAATCTACATAATCTTGTTTCCTACTCACAAGACTTTGCTCATCACTCATTCATGAGGATCTATATGGTCTATCATGTGCAAATTTCTTCAAATGCAACTTCAAAACAAGATTGTTGATTGCAAAACCCCTATACAGGACACTCAAGAACAACTTGTGCTCTTTGCCTTAAAACTTCATGATGAAATAAATACAAGGAAATGATAATAAATCAATATACCATCATGTATATAGAGAGTGAAGAAATTTTTCTCGGTCTTAGCTTTGCCCAACTTGAAAGGTGCTCTGGCATATCAATATTTCTTTTTGAAATGTAGTAATCTAGAAAATACATTTATCTCTATAATAAAATGTCATTCAATTTAACATTTTGCATGTTAGTTTTTATTTGCTGATTTATTCAATCAGGGCTATACGTTCCAAGCATTTCTCTTCTTGAACAATATATGGATTAGAGTAGCCATCATGAATTGTCCTTCTCATACATATTATATTTTTTACTTAGCATTTAGATTTTCCTAAGCAGTACTATGAACTTTCCTCCAACACGTACTATTGTGAAAATGATCACAAGTCCATTTGTTGGAGGTCAATTCATAGTACACATGATTGGAGGCCTAAAGGAAACAAGATAATTTGAAGAGTCATGAGTGCTGAGAAGATTCTTTTGAGTAGAAGCTTTGGAGGCACTGTAGATCAGTCCAAAAGAGGTGTAAGGGTTAGCTGATAGGAAATATGTAAGTTAATATATGAGAAAAAAATTTGACATGTGCATATAAGATACATTAGTATTGGAATGGGCCAAATAACATTACTAGAATAAATAATAAATGGTCATTTATCTTTCATAAAATGGATGCATGACTCTCAAAAGAAAGCAATCGGCGTATCCCTTGCACTCTTGGCTCTAAAAGTGTTAATAAAACATAAATTTTGATCACCAACTCTTCATCCACTTCTTGCATGGTAACAAATTATCTATGCTTTTCTATATCACATCCACTAACATCATCATGTCCTCCAGAGGACTAACCGCTATTACAACTATGCTATGCTCTTTAATAAAGCTCCATTCGCAAATAATTTCATGCCTTCTATAAGACTTTCTCCAATTACAATCTCATCCTCTTTAATCATAACTGTTTTACCTACAATAAAATAATCACAACCAATATTATGAAAACTAAAAGAATCCATAAACATTTTGTATGAGCCTCAATAAGGTACTTCCTTTCTTTTTCCACTTTGATCAATATATCTTTTAAAGGAGAATATCTACTGCACTCTCATAAAAACTCATTATAGTATGATAGACTTTAACTTCATCCTTCTTTGTTCAATAAATCTATGTGCATAGAATCACAAGAACTAACCACTTCTTTAATCTTCATCTCCTCTTCATACAAAATATTTTCTACATCTTCATGTACTTTTCTATCAACCATGAGATATTCACATGCCACCACTTCAACTTCCAAATCTGTTACTTCTTCCAAAGAATCTTCTGCTGCAACATTTTGTTGTTTTGGTTTAAAAACTTATAAAGGTTGTAGAATTTGGCTTTACAAGTGCCAGTTGAATTTGTTTATAAGTTTCTAAATCCTTTTCAAAAAAATCCATGTAGTACATATCCTACAATCATTACAGTCCATGAGACCACATTTCCTTGAAGCATTTTCTCAAATAGTTGAAATGCTTGTCAATTATTCCACATTTTGCATACATGTCTACCAGTGCACTTACAACTACATTTGACAAAAATGACTCTTTTGTTATCTTTTGGTAGATGTCCATACCCTACTCCAAAGCCCCTTTTTTGATGGAAAAAAAATGGGAATCTGCCTTTACATCTGTCAATCTATTGGAGCAGAATATGGAGAACTTAGATTTGTTGAAAGGGCTCCTACACAAATGCAATCTATAGGTGCAAATACATATTTGAGAACCTTTTCTAGTGTCCAATCTGCCTACACCAATTTGGGAGCCATAGATGAGAGTGTGGATATCCATCAATATGAGCCAGAGGCTACAAATAGTATAAGGATTCCATCAAAACATAAAAGACAGGGAAGTTTTAATTTGCACAAAATATATTTATTGAAAAGGCTCATAGAACTTTCAAGTAATGCAATTGATGACTACAAATCTTCTTTCTACAAAATTTTGTCAGCATTCTTCCTGCTTGTACCAATATGGGAGCTTTTGCGCAGGGTATGGACATTCCTCAAAGCATATGCAGATGCGTGAACTGATATAACAGATTTTTTCCAGTGAAATGTGGAGGCACAAATTCGGATTACTGGATCTTAGTAATGGACTAAACAATTGGAAAAATGATCAAGGTCATACTAATTATAAGTAAAATAGTAGGTTAGGACATATTGATTATAAGTAAACTAGTAAACCAAAGGACATGCTTTTACTACTAAGTCTCTGTTTGTTGGGAATACTGATTATAAGTACTTGACATATATCACAAATGTTGCTAATTAAAGTTGGCAGGATGATTACGCCTATCCTAAAAAAAGACTGTCAAATCATTATTCTTTCAAATCAATTACCTATCGACGTATCCCTTGCGAGGGAGAGAAACCAAACACATAAAGAACATGCACATAAACACAACAACTGAAAAACTTAAATAAATGGAATACACCAAGAAGTACCAAATGATGAATGCTCAATTGTTGTAATGGAAAAGCAATATCAAAACCATCCATTTCTAGAACTTGATTTTTCTATAGTCCTAATGATTTTTCTTATTTCTTGTCTGTGCTTGGTGACAGGATTTTGAACATTGTTGACATACTTAAATGGAATACACAATACCAAATGATGAATGCTCAATTGTTGTACTGGAAAAGCATCAGAACCATCCATTTCTAAATTTTGATTTTGTATAGTCTTAATTATTTTTCTATAGTCCTAATGATTTTGAAAATTGTTGACAAAGAGTGTTTCTTTTTTTTATTATAGTATAAATGATTTTTCTATAGTCGTAATGATTTTTCTTATTTCTTATCTTTTGTCCCTTTTTGATTTCTTATGTCTGTGCTTCATGACAAGATTTTGTCACCTTCTTTTGATGGTATATTTCATTCACTCTATGTGGAATATTATTTTGTTCACTATTTTATTTCAGCTTCATATTTCTTTCATTTTTCATATACACAAAGACTACACATGTTGATAAAAAAATGAGCTATTTGATTTAGGTTTACTTTTAATTACTGTAAATGGTTAATATTTCTGATGGTACTCCTTGGTGTATTTCATATAAAAATAATCATATAAAAATAATAAATGTAGTAATGATGGTACGGTGCATTATTGATATAGGCTCAATGACTCTTGTCAATGTGCCAAACTGTCAATGTGGTGGTGGGCAGTGTGTGTTGAAGACTTCACAGATACCGAACAACCCTGGACGATAATTTTGGTGTTGCCTAAATAGAAAAAAGGTTGCTAATGTGTATATATTTAAAGTTTCTAATGTAAATACTATTCATTATAATATAAGAACTAATGTAGACTGGGTATCATAGGGAAATAATGGCTGCGGATACTTTAGTTGGGTCAATGATAACTCATCTGCATCTGTCTGCCCATCTCCACTTATCTGTGATGAAGGATTTGAGTACAAAACGTGTCAGGCTAGGGAAAATTCTGAAATTATATTTTTATGATGCCTTCTATGTATTGTAATCGCATATCTTTGTTGCAACCATAGCAGAGATGAACTCAGGAATTAGTTAGTTTAGTATTTTCATATTGTAACTAATATTTTAATATTGATATGACATAACTTCTCTTTGCCTCAAGTGCATATATATATGGTTTACATCTTTTTTTAGAATAATTCTTCATGTTTATGGCTCAGGTGAGCCCCAATCTGCTATCAATCACATGATTTAACATATAGTGTTTTCTTGGTTATTCCATTTGTTCCTTGACCTTGATTATGGATTGACTATCATTTTCAATCTTGAGTGAGGCTTCATACCACACAGGATCCATAGATTTGTACGCAATGCTGATTTATGCTAGAGGTAAAATACATGTGTCATGTAAACAACATGGTTGAATGCAATCTCTTTTACGCGTTTTCAAGAGTTTCCCACAAATACAAGCGTAAATAATGCATTGAATGTAATCTACGAATGCTGCGTGGTATGAAGTCTCACTAAAGTTTGAGTGCAATGTGGTATGATGTCTCCCTTTATTCTAGTGAGGGATTGGAATGAGTTTATTTTGGATGCAAAGGAGAATGGGGATACTCAAAGAGGAATTACACTAGCAAATGAGAGAAGGTATAAACATGACAGCTGAGAAACATAAATATAGATTTCACAACAGCTGAGAAACATAATTGTAGGCATCACAGTCACAATTTTTTAGACACAACGTAATTGAGTTGTATACCCAAATGATGGAGTGCAACTTCTACACCTCTGATTCCAAGTTGACACTATGGGATACAAAGACCATAGATAAGGAATAAATTTAGAGAGCGGAAGAGGTCCATAATGACCAAAATAATACAAGATGAACCTCAAGTTAAATGAGGCAACTGTAAACATTTTAATAGATTTTTATTATTAAATAATGAAATTTACATATACTAGTGTTCTAAGCCCCCTCTAACTTACACATCTAGAAAATGAAACTACAACCTATTGGGATTGAGACAAACCTTATAGAACAACAACAACTAGGAATGATCACTTGCCAACATTTGTGGAATACATCTTTTGAATACATCTGTAGCTCATGAATACAAGGTGTAGCTCATGAATACAAGGTCCTCTAATAGATGTATTCAACAGATGTTGGAAAGCGATCCTTCCTACCTGCTATTGTTCTATAAGGTTTATCTCAATCCCAATAGGTTGTTGTTTCATTTTCTAGATGCATAAGTTAGAGGGGGCTTACAATAATAAATCATGTAATGAGGGGGCTTAGGACACTAGTATATGAAAATTTCATTATTTAATAATAAAAATCTATTAAAATCTTTGCAGTTGCCTCATTTAACTTGAGGTTTGTCCTATATTATTTTTTTCATTATGGCCCTCCTCCGCTCTCTAAATTTATTCCTTATCTACGGTCTTTGAATTCTATAGTGTCAATTTGGAATTGGAGGTGCAGAAGTTGCACTCCATCGCTTGGGTATACAACTCAATTACATTATCTCCAAAAAGATGTGACCATGAAGCCTACAATTATGTTTCTCAGCTGTTGTGTCCCAGGACCCCTTATGACCCTTTACAACTATTTATGATTCCTAAGAATACATCTTAGAGGTCTTAAATTGTCGTAAAGGGTCATAAGAGGCTCCTAGGAGGGGCTAGATGAGCTTCCACCTTCACGTGGTTGGCATTGTTAAGTAGAGAATATTATACTCTTCTTGAAACAAAGAGAAGCTCAATAATTTAAGGTCTTAGTCCATAGACAAATTAAATTAGACTTACTATCCAAAACACATAAAAAACATGCACATAAACATGACAACTGAGAAACATAAATGTAGATTTCATAATAGCTAAGAAACATAATTGTAGGCATCATGGTCACAATTTTTTGGAGACAATGTAATTGAGTTGTGTACCCAAGCGATGCAGAGCAACTTCTACACCTCTGATTCCAAGTTGAATATATTTTTTGGAGGACCTTTTATTCATGAGAAAAAAATGTAGTCAACTTGGAATCAGAGGTGCAAGAGTTGCTCTACATCATCTGGGTATACAATTACATTGTCTCCAAAAAATTGTGACCATGATGCCTACAATTATGTTTCTTAGTTGTTGTGTCCTAGGACCCCTTATGACCCTTTACGGCCATTTACGATCCCTAAGAATACATCTTAGAGGTCTTAAAATGTCGTAAAGGGTCATAAGAGGCTCCTAGGAGGGGCCAGATGAGCTTCCACCTTCACACGGTTGGCCCTGTTAAGTAGAGAATGTTATAATCTTCTTGAAACAAAGAGAAGCTCAATAATTTAAGGTCTCAGTCCACATGAAAATTAAATCAAAGCATTTTTTGAAGTCAATAAAGCAACAAAAATCCTCGTCACCTAGAGTGTCTCATATCTTGTCAACTAAGTATCTAAGAGTTGCTCTGTGATCTATGGTGGAGTGTTTTGGTCTAAAACCAGCTTGTTTGTGTGAAATAAGACAGAAAATGTGTGACTGTTTGTAAATAGTAAACAACAGTGACATAATATTGCTGTGCTTAATTTGATAATATATATATATTTAAAAAAAATTAAATTGTATGTCGATATTTTGACCAAAAAAGAATAGAAATATCGATGAGAAAGATATACATTCGACATTTATTGTGATGATTTACGTCACAATTGAGACGTACATTGGTCATAGGGATAAGGCTATAACTGACAATTCTTCTAGGTTGAAGCAATGATTTCGATGTCATTTTTGTTGATAGTTCAACCATTGTGGATGTCACAATTTCGATGGAGATTTGAAGTGTGGTGTTTTCAACAAAAAAAGTTTGACAACTGTTATGGTCGATTAGCTGACCAATAGGCATCTAATAATCAACTAAACCTCATAAAAAAAACAAGCTAAAATTTACTAGTGAGATAACTGAGAGGGGGGGGGGGGGGGGGGTGATTCAGTTATCTACAAGATTCAATTATTTATCCAATTAAGTATAGAAGAACATTAAGCATACACACAATATGAGAACACTTAACACAACACCACAATTTAGGTTATGGGGAAACCCAAATAGGTAAAAACCCCGATGGGAATTAACACCCACTATGAACTGTACTAGAGTATAATGATCCCTTTTAGAAGATATTACAACCCTGTTAGGAGTTGATCTTTATAATGCATTAAGTACAATGACCTAGTCAAAGGTTGGATCTTGTTAGGATTATTTTACAATTAACCCTATTAGGGGTGAGGACACACTATCCAGGAGCACAATGCTTAAAGGGTGAAGGCTGCAACCTTCTGCACAACAAATACACACTATATCTGGATCTTGGTGAACTGTGAGTTAGACATGCTGTCTTGATTAGTTCCAATTAATAACATACACTCTCTTCTTTGTCACATAGACCTTCTACTAATGGCTCAATACTTTTTAACTTCTACTCTGCTTTGCACTTTCAACTATCTGCCATACTTAGCGATCACAACTGATTGAATATAAGTATCTTTCTCCAAAATATAATCAAGTCATCCTATTATAACTTCCTTGAAATCATATTATAGAAATAATATAACTCTCCAACAACATCTCCAGTGGCTATACTAAGCACTCAACACAAATTAGGACTGCGCAACTCAATATGAGTAGATGTGTCGCTTCACACTGTCGGCTCCACCAAATTAACTCATACTTTCTTCTCATGCTGAAATACATTTTGCGCTCTTAACCAAACATTATTAAATCTTCTCCAAACATGCATACCAAAATGATAGTCACAACTTCTACAACAATATAAACAATGTCGGCTCCATCAGATAAAGTTAGGAAATTGTAACTGGCAACTGGAAACATCACAACTCAACTTCAACTGCACAAAAGACTCTGCATCCATGAACATAGCATCATACACATGTGATGAACTACAATTGATTTAGAACCTAATTGAAGATTAGTGATTAGAGATCACTGATTTGTTGATTAGATATTTAAGATGATTAAATCAGTAATATGTTGTCATTGATGTCAACTAGTTTTGACAATACTTATCTTGCAAGTTACAAATACCTAAACATCTATAGAAAGGAGAAAAAGAGATGAAGAATAGATATATCTACATAAGAAAGATGAATATGACAAATGAGGATAAGGAATACATTGGGTAACTTATTGATGAGTCTATGACCTTATGTTATTGACTTGATTATGTTGCATTCATCTATGATGAACAAAAGAGCTAAAAGACACAAGGCAGTGTGGTTAGTTAATGAAGCATTCCCGTATACACCGAGTAGTGTAGTGTATACCAAGCATAGTATAAAATGAGCTTGTGTTCACCGACACATTTTTTTGTTAACCGAGTATGAACAAAAAAACCAAATGATTAGTTTAGCCGATGGAAGTTGATGAGCTGGAAAGTGTATGAGTTCAAGGTTGGAGATAATGTTTGTTATGAAGATCAACAGCTAACAAAATTTGAAGAAGATCTAAGGGATGGAAAAAAAAAGTGTTACTGACACATCAGCTGAAGAAGGTTTAAGCGAAAAAACCAATGAAGGAGATTAAGCGACACAATCTGATGAATGAAAAGAAAATGGTTTACTTGTCTATTTAAGAGACTAGGGTTTCATTATGAAACTTATGCTAGAGGAAGGAAAGTATAGAGATATTTCATGAACAAGATTCATGCATGCCTGATCAGACTGGTTAAGGAGAACTAAACTACAAAGATTACCGAGCATCAGAAAGCTATAACCAAGAGATAGTAAGTTACTGAATATTGTTGAAACATAATTAATATATTGATCAGAGGCTTTGAATGAGTGTAATATAGATCTGAACATCTACAATAGAAGTTATATTGTAATCAGATCACCTACCATTACAATTTTACCATTGCAAATAGATAATTCTCTTAACCGAGTGGACCTGAAAGTCTTGTAATGTCATTCATAGAATGTACATTTGTTATCCTATCAACCCCATAGTGAATGCTAGTTGGAAAATAATGGTTAGTTTTAAATCCTCTAATAAGGTCACACCTTACAGTGTGTTTTGTAACCTTTAACAGGGTTGAGTCTTCACCACCCTCACTTCAGAAGAGTGAACAATTTTTGGGTTGCCAGTCCTAGGTGGTTTTTCCCTTTATAAGGTTTCCACATTAAATATTTTGTGTTATGTGTTGACTATGATGATTGTTGGTTATCATACTTTACATGTTTCATATTTGATTTGGTTGGTAATCTCTATACGTTATTAGCTGATAATCGGTAAAAGCACAGACAGTTTACTATTTTATGTTACCAAGCTACAGAAGTTTGTGTAAATTGTTTTTGGATATACATTTTGTATTTAGGAATATGGATAACTAATTCACCCCCCTCTCAGTTATTCTAACAATTGGTATCAGAGCTATATTGGTTCCTTGGAACAGAGTTTTAAGGACTTCAGCACAAAGATCACAAAATGTATAAGAGGGAAGTGCCAAAGCTAAAAAAGGATAACTTCACAATATGGCAAAGCCAAATGAAGTTGCATGTATCTATAATTGGAAATTCTATCCTCACCCTAATATAAAATGGCTACCTTGCACCACCCACTAGACCTTTGACTCTTGATCAGTTAAAAGATAGACATGAGCATAATGTCACTATGATGGAGATTGTTGTTGCTCTGACAGATGTCAAATTTGAAGATTTCAAAGACTTTACTACTGCTAAGAAAATGTGGGATAGAATTTCTCAAGTTTATAGCAGTGATGATAATGTCAAAAGAGCTAGAGCTGAAAGTTTAAGAGGAAGATTCAATGATATGAAGATGAAAGAAGGTGAAAACATAGTGCAGTATACAAACTGAATAAAGGAAGTCATCAATGCAATAAGAGGATCTGATGGTGTTATTGAAGAAGACACTGTGGTAAGAAAAATTCTTAGAACCTTATTACTGATTTATGCAATCAAAATATCTGCAATCCATGAAATGAGGTCTGCACCTGGTAATACTCTCACTCTTGATAATCTGATTGGTAAGCTAACTACATTTGAGCTTAAAAATTATGATAATAGTGTTGTACCAATTTTTGAATCTATTTTTATGACTTCTCTGAAGATTGGTAAGTCTAGTAGTAGACATGATGACAATGATAGCAATACTGATAATGAGCTTGATGAAATTGAAGATCTTATGGCTAGAAGATTACCTAAAGGTAAAGGTAGATATAAGGGTAAATTACCTTTAGCATGCTTTAACTGCAAAGAAGTTGGTCATATTGCTGCTAGATGTCCAAACAAGAAAGAAGATGACAAAAACAAAGACCGATTTGGTGAAGGAAGCTATGGGAGAAGAAACAATAGAAGTTATCAACACTACAATATAGACAACCGAGACAACAATGATAAAGGTAAAAATGTATGTTACATTGCTGAAGAAGATGATGTAGAAGCAATATTTTTTTCTATGAAGGATGATTCTAAGGAGGAAGAAAGGTATGTAGAAACAACACTGATCTCTAAAGTTAATAAAAATGATACATGGATCATAGATAGTGGCTGTACACATCACATGACTGGTGATGAAGAAAAAATTGATAATCTTGAGAAATATAATGGAGGATCTATAAAAATGGCTAATGATGCACCTTTTATGGTTAGAGAAAAAGGATCCTTGATGATAAATGATAGAATAAAATGTGATAATGCTTATTAGTTATAAGGACTAAACTATAATTTTATAAGTGTGGCACAACTGAACAATTCTAGTCATTGAGTTGCTTTTGAGAGCAAGAAAGTAAAGATATTTGATGATGGTGGAAAACTTGTTGGAATAGGAGCACAATCAAAGGGTAATATGTTTTATCTTAACAATGATGAGTCTTCTTGTTTAATGATGAAAAATGAGGATGCATGGTTGTGGCATAAAAGGTTATGTCATGTGAATTTTGATAACATGATTAAGATCAGTAAAAAGAAAAAGGTTAGAGGTCTACCTAACTTAACAAAGCTTGATCATGTTATGTGTCATGAATGTCAGAAAGGTAAAATGAAAAAATCTAGTTTCAAAAGAAAAGATTATTCAACAAAGAAAATACTTGAGTTTGTTCACACCGACCTATGTGGTCCCCTAAGAACTCAGAGTTACTATGGAGATAGATATTTCATTCTTTTTGTTGATGATTAAACTAGATTAATGACTCTCATGTTCTTGAAAGAAAAATCGAAGGCATTTAAGATGTTCAAGTGGTATAAAGCAAAAGTAGAGAAAGAGATCGGTAAAGAATTGAAATGCTTGAGATCTGATAGAGGTGGTGAATTTATTTTTGATGAATTTACTAACTATAGTAATGAGCATGGTATTAAAAGATAGGTCTCTGCACCGAGGACACCTCAGCAGAATGGAATTGTTGAAAGGAGGAAAAGGTCAATTATTGACCACGCAAGGAAATTGATGATAGAAAAGAATGTAGCTCAGACATACTAGAGAGAGACTATTAACACAATTGTCTATGTTTTGAATTGAGTACAATTGAAGGACACTAACAAAACACCCTATGAGTTATGGTTTGGTCACAAACCCATTGTAAGTTATTTTAGATTTTTTGGAAGTAAATGCTTTATTCTGAAAGATGAAAGAAATGGGAAGTTTGACTCAAAAGATGATGAAAGAATATTTCTTGGATATTCCACTAAAAGAAAAGCATACAAGTGTCTAAATAGAGTTACTAATAAAATGATTGAAAGTACTAATGTCAGGGTTGATGAGTTTGATGATAAGAATATAGAAGAAAGCACAAAGGAACCAAAAGACTATAGTAGATTCACTTACATTAAAAAACTAGAGTATCTACCAAAGTCATAGACTGTGACAACCGGTCAGCAAGAAAACAACACCGAGGAACAAGAAAGAGAAATCGATGAGTAGGAAGGACCTACCAAGAAAGCAAATGAACCTGCACAAGATGAACAATAGAGAAGAGATCAAGTACTAGAAAGATTTTTTAGGAGACATCATCCAGAGACCCAAATAATTGGAGATAGACAAGCTGGCATGATGATAAGGAGTAAGACGAGACAAGGTACATGTTTAGTTTGTGAATATGATCTGAAGAATGTAAAATCTGCACTGGAGAATGAAGAATGGGTTAATGCAATGAATGAAGAAATAGAACAGATAGAGAAAAACAAGACATGGAATTTAGTACCTAGACCTAAAGATAAGAATGTTATTGGTGCTAAATGGATTTTCAGAAATAAGCTTAATGAAAATGGAGAGGTAACAAGGAACAAAGCTAGATTGGTATGCAAGGGATATGCACAAGAGGAAGAATAAATTATGGTGAAACCTTTGCACCTGTTGCTAGATTAGGAGTCAGAATGTTACTTGCATATGCTACTCAAAAAAAGTTCAAAGTTTACCAAATGGATGTTAAATCTTCTTTTATGAATGGGATACTTGAAGAAGAAGTCTACATAGAACAACTATAAGGGTTCGTGGATCCAAACAAGAAAGATATGGTATGTAGATTACATAAACCTTTATATGGTTTAAAGCAAGCACTTAGAGCTTGGTATGAAAGGCTGCATACTTATTTGCTAAGTATTGGATTTGTTAGAACTAGTGAGAATAGAAATCTGTATTTGAAAGGAAATTCAGATGATACTATGTTGATTGCTGAAATATTTGTGGATGGCATAATATTTGGAGGACAATATCACATCTGTAAATTATTTTCTGATGAGATAAGAAAAGAGTTTGAAATGTCTATGTTTGGAGAGATTAAGTTCTTTCTAGGCTTACAGGTTATTCGCTAGAATGATGGTATATTCATCACATAATCCAAATATATCAAGGAAGTACTGAGAACATTTGGCATGGAAGATGCTAAACTTGTTGGAACACTGATGGCTACTAGATGTAAACTAACCAAGGAAGATGAAACTACAAAGGTAAACCAGACACTGTACCGATCAATGATTGGTAAGTTGATGTATGTAGTTCATAGTAGACCTGATATAGCACATGCTGTTGGGATAGTTGCTAGATTTTCTGCAAGTCCTAGGGAGTCACACATGGTTGCTACAAAGCGAATCTTGAGATACCTAAAGAAAAAAAAGGATTATGGTTTATGGTATCCAAAGGAAGGCAATGTTGAACTCAAAGTCTACACTGACATAGACTGGACTAGAAATATAGATGGTAGAAAGAGTACCACCCAAGGAGCATTTTTCTTTGGTAAAAGACTTGTTACATGGACAAGTAAGAAACAACCTTATATTTCTTAGTCCACTGCTGAAGCAAAGTATGTTGTTGCGGCTACAAATTGTTCAAATATTGCATATATCAAGCAAGTGTTGGAAAGTATGAATGAGGTAATCACTGAGCTGGTGATTATATATTGTGACAACACTAGTGTAATTAATATTTCAAAGAATCCAGTGATGCACTAAAAAACAAAGCACATATCTATTAAGTATCACTACTTAAGAGAACAAGTATAGGAGAAGCAAGTCAGATTAGAATTTGTTACATCAAAAGAATGACTTGCTAATATTTTCACAAAACCTCTACCGAAGGAAACTTTTGAATATTTGAGGACTAGACTTGGGGTCCATCCCCTATCTACCGGTCACTAATGTGATCTAGAGGTTGCATCAGCCTAATCTTATAAGAAGATCATTCATGTTGATGCAACATAGTTCAAACTTTAGATTCTGTCTAAAATTGTGAAAGGTTTGAAGAACTGGAACAAATTGACATAACAATATACAAAGATACAATATAGAAACCGGACAACAGTGAGTTACATGGCTACTACAGAGCTGTATGTTTATGTTTTTCTTTGGCATTGTTGTCAAAGGGAGAGAGATCTCAATATGAGATAGAGATGAAGGGAGAGAAAATTAATGAGAGATCTGAAATGAAAGGGATAGGTAAACTGAAGAAGATTTATTATTGAGAATAGAAGAAGGAATCTGAGAGCTGCAAATATCATATTTGCAGAAGATAGTCTACACTTGTAATGCTGTTATGTAATGTAGTGATTAAACATATTAAGCTAGGGAGAGCTTATACCGAGCTACAACATTTGTTTATGGAGTTGTAAAATACATGTTTGGTATGTGTATGGTACACTTCATATTGCTTAAGTTGCCATCAATGCCAAAGGGAGAGATTGATGAACTACAACTGATTTAGAACCTAATTGAAGATTAGTGATTAGAGATCACTGAGTTGCTGATTAGATATGTAAGATGATTAAATTAGTAATATGTTGTCATTGATGTCAACTAGTTTTGATAGTACTTATCTTTCAAGTTACAAATACCTAAACATCTGTAGAAAGGAGAAAAAGAGATGAAGAACAGATATATCTACATAAGAAAGATGAACATGATAGATGAGGATAAGGAATACATTGGGTAACTTATTGATGAGTCTATGACCTTATGTTATTGACTTGATTATGTTGCATTCATCTATGTTGAAGAAAAGAGCTAAAAGACACAAGGAAGTGTGGTCAGTTAATGAAGCATTCCAGTATACACCAAGCATAGTATAAACCGAGCTTGTGTTCACTGACACATTTCTTTGTGTTGGTTCTTGGAATGGATTTTACACTCCATGAGACACCAATATACCTAAGACTAATTTTGGGAATGGTCTGTTCCAAATATGGGGAAATCTGTAGGTAACTGGACCAACTATAGGGAAAAGACTGCCCTCTTCACTTTTGGCTTAGCAGAACCAAGGTGGGTGCACCGAATCCAGTGACATGTAACACTCTTTACAACATCGAGACTGGATTGAACAAAGCAGATAATAGAAAGAAAGTACTAAATGATAACCAGTCATTTATTGACTCTCCATTGCTATGAGATAACTAAGGCCAAAATACATAAAACTGAAAGAATAGAAAGGATTTGATTTAACTTTTGCAGAATACAACACATCCCAACTAGACATATATCAGGATAAATTTTACTTGTTTTAGATCAGTGCCTTATCCATTGGGAAAATCATCTAATACACTATAGAATACAGAGACTAATTACTATTACTTCACCACAGATCCAAAGCATGAATACAAATACCCATAACCATATTGCTTACAGAAATATCTGTGCAAACCCTATGAACTTGTGTATCATCTAGAGCATATTTTAATCTGATTACAACCAGAACTAAAGACAAATAACACATGCATAGATAAACTCCATACAAAGAATTAGAACATTCAAAACCCATAAAACTTGACACAGATGGAGAGAAATGGAACTAAAAAATTGAATTAAGAATGAGGATCTAAGCCTCTGCATACACTTTTCTTGAAGATTCGAAGCCACTGAGACAATATGCAAATGATTTACAACTTTCTACTCTATTCTGATACAAACTGGACTGAAAATGTCCTACTCCTTGACTGAGGGTTTAGGATGTAACCTTATGAACCAGAAAAACCAACAGCCTTTGTAAATGGGTTTGGAAATCCATATATAGGATTGCAACAAGCTTAGGACCATTTTTAGGGCAATACAGTCAACCCTAAGACTAACAAAAATATCTCAGA
The DNA here is from genome assembly GCA_027943335.1 of Chamaecyparis obtusa. NCBI lineage: Eukaryota > Viridiplantae > Streptophyta > Pinopsida > Cupressales > Cupressaceae > Chamaecyparis > Chamaecyparis obtusa. Next base: position 434,231 of record BSBK01006638.1, read on the forward strand.
CAAATCTGATTTCATTTCATTCCAAAACACATCTTTACAAAATATCTGCATCTTTACCCAAATTTGACCTCGGATTACACAGTCCATTACTGCTCTCACCAACTTTGTCAAATCTGAATTTTAATATCGCCATTGGATTCTTCATTTCACGCTGATTCTGAAAACATATAATACTTGTATATTTGGATAAAAATTAAGCCTTGGACATCATTTTTCGTGAGCAACCTGCAACATTAAATTTTTTGAATTTATGATATAGTTGAAACTTTACAATTTTGAATTTAAACTTTACACAAACATTTGAATTTGAAAGTGGGCCCTATGTGGCACATGGCATGATCCTATTGGTCCAACGATCCACCTCACTGCCAAGATGGATATGTGCACATCTCTCTGCCACATGACGCTCTACGATTGGTCTGTATTGTTGAGTGGGTGCCAATCTGCAACCTCACCTTGGGACACATGTCATCACGTCGCTGAAGCACTAAGGTTAAACTTTGAGCATCTCTGCTTCACACCATAATGACCACTTTTAGATTGGCATGCATCCCAAGGTGGATGACCAACTGCTCGATCCTCTACTTTGTCACTACCAAGTGCCACATGTCACATTTTGGTTCGGTCGTGGATCCACCCAGGTGCTTGACTATACCAGCTTGCCACATCATCACCATGACACTTGTCACTCTATCACAATTTCACAATGCTATCTATCATGCAACTTCATTTTTCTGGTTCAGCGATGTCCGTCGATCTATTGGCATGCATCCAAATGCATACAAACTACACACTATCAAAATTTCTCACCTTTGTGTAGGTCCATTGCTGAGTCATCGTCCAACTATCACCTTGATTTCTGCACTCGTGTGAGACCGATCTTGGTATATGCGTCCACACTTGGACATTTAACTAGTGTGTGTTTGGCCTTATAAATATTTGATTTCTCCATTTTGGTGTCAATGTGGGACTAAGCTCCCTTTGTTTATAATATTTCTTGTTAAAAAAGCATCACCTTGGAGTGCGCCCAGCTGGCCCACCAAATCCGGTTGGCAACATAGAGCCCCTTCTCTTCTTATTTACTTCATTCTGGAGCAATGTTTGTTTTTAAACATCTCAAATATACAAAACATATTAAATGTGGGACAAATGTTTCCACATAATACAACCATTTGAATGGCTGCCCAGTCTTCATGCTCGTGTGCCATATTTTATTACCTTAGCACTGGCTTGTAAACATCTTATTTGTCCCTACCTGGGCACTACACGCACCTTTGCTTCCTCCCTAACCCTCTCGCAAGACCAACAAAGATTCCTGTAAATTTTTATATGTTTCATGTGTTTCTTATTCACCTATTGCAAACATCTTGGCAGCTTCCTCCACCTATGCATTTCCATTTCCTCCTGAGGTATGCGTGTGACTCCACTTCTTTTACGAAACCCACAACACCTAAAAAGGTGTATGCATATTTCTTAAGGGAACACATACAAAATCTTTTAGCAATAAGTGTGCTGCTCAAACGTAACAACCAATAGAATGTGCATACCTCATGTTGGTGTGTTCAACCCTTAGCAAAATGGTTTCAAACCTCGGCATGTGGGAAGCACCTCTTCTTCGGTGTGTATAAAGTATGCATACCCCTCCATCGTATGGTATACACAACACCTCGTCTCTGGTATGCACATGCTCATATTGGTGCCCTCCCTTTGTTATTTGCAGCCTCCAATCATTTTTAGCATATTCTGGTGTATGCAGCTCCCTTCAAATGGTGTGTAAGAGCCTCCAACATCTTCCTATTACCCAGCTTACCAGCAATCATCTTCCAAGTTAAATCCTCTGGACCAAGTGATTGAGCTGGATTTGAAAATTGGAAATGCTTTGAAAAATTTGCCAAATTGGAGTGCATCTTCTTAACTTGATTTGGCTTAAGGCCATGCAAGTAATCTATAAGCCACCCTAGTTCTGAAACATCATATGCGGAGACAAACAGAGCCATCATTTTGTAGTCGAGTATACCCTCAAAAAGCAACTCAAGTTCATCACTCACTATGATTGGGATACATCCACATTTGCAACATAAGGAAGAAACAAATCTTTCTCAAGCCACACTTCACTAGGTTTATACCAGTTGCCTATAGAGTCCATGTCTGACAGAAGCCATTTTTGCATTCCATATCCATAAGAGAAGTCTTCGCAAAAACATTTGGCTCAAAACCATTCTTAATTATGAAATTATGAACCTGCCTGCCTTTCTGTGATATTTTGCACATGAGCACATGCTGCAAGCGAGCTAACCATAGTGATTGAATCAAGTTCAACACCTTTCAATTGCACTTGAAGAAAGGGTGCCAAAGTTTTACCAACATAATCATCCTCAGAGCAACTGGCACTGTAGAAAATAGATGGCTAGTCTAACGTAATCAACAAAGTTATCTTTAAAAATAATGAGGCAGGCTGGACCCCAGGCGGGTCCGGCTTAAATTTTTTTCGAACTGGAACAACTGGCCTTGAAAAAAATCTAGAACAACTAGCGCCTACAACCAGATCCAATCTAGATAATTGGAAACCTTTAAAAACTTCAAATTTTAATACTTCGCCAGTCGCCAAACCTTAATAAAACACCTCCAATCGCGCTATTAAAAGACCAATCAAAACATATCACTAAAAGCTGAAAATTGGTGAGTACGAACTTTGTACTATAGAGAAACATCCTGCCAAAGAGATTCATCAAAAAATGAATGAGGCAAGAGATTTTAAAAGTTGAAAATGCCCATTCAGAATTGCCAACAAACATAGATTGAAAATCACTGCCAACTGCCCCAGAAAGAGATGAGTTAAAAATATGAAATGATGAGCTAAGGGCACTCCACCGAAACTAGAGAAGAAATCATATGAAAGGAATGTGGAAAAACAACCACCAATTGGAGATGATCATCTAGCAAAAAACTATGAATTTCTGAAAATGGTTATTTTATAAAATTATTCCATTTGCACTTTCCGTCATCTTTTGAACACCTCCTGTTTGATCCTGCAAACTGATCAAATGGAAACTTCACAGCTTGAAACTCTGGGTAGCTGATCTTTCATATATTTATAAAACAAGGCTTTGATTAGATTCCCAAAGTGATCAATAGATTATCAATTATTAATCTTCAAAGTCGGCCACTTGGAACATTCTAAATTGAGAACAATCAAATTGGTAGAAATTGCATTTGGAATTGATTGAGCAAAGTGACCAATTGGATTGGTAGAGACTTGAAAATTCCTAGGAAAGTATACTTTCATGTCTATAGTATGGAAAATCATTCAATTATGTTTGACTTTGATCTTGGTGCAAATGGCAAGGCCCCAAAGTAGGCCACTCAAAAAATTGAACTGCGCACTTCTGGAGAAACTAAGAAATTGCAAACAGAATGGCTTTAGTAAACATGTCAAACAGGTGCATGGGGGGCTAAAATTTGGTGTGACACTTCTTTCTCATGCCTATAGCATGATGAAACAACCCTCATATCATGAATATCAACCAATTGTCAGATGTAAACCTCCAAAGTAGGCCATTTAATTAAAACCGAACATAATGCAAAGTGCAGATTTGACATTGGCCTACTAATGGGTACCCTCAAAACTTGTCGAAACTGAATTCTGAAAGTTGTGACCAGATGTATATGCCAAATCAAAGGAAAGGAACACATGTCCTAAGCCACATGCCATGAAATTAAATAGGTCCATCTTTATGTGCACTTGAAACTAGGTCCTTTCACAATGGTTCTTTGAAGCATTGATCTTTGCTTTAGGGAAAATCTTTGAATATAGGCTCAAACTTATTTGGATTTTTCAAAGCACCAAAACTTTGTTAACCAAATATGGATAAAAGAACTAAATGATTAGTTTAGCCGATAGAAGTTGATGAGCTAAAAATTGTATGAGTTCGAGGTTGGAGATAATGTTTGTTACAAAGATCAACGACTAAAAAAATTCAAAGAATATCTAAGGGATGGAAAAAAAACATGTTACTAACACATCAACTGAAGAAGGTTTAAGCGGCAAAACCAATGAAGGAGATTAAGCAGAAAAATCCAATTGATGAAAAGAAAATGATTTACTTGTCTATTTAAGAGACTAGGGTTTCATTGCGAAACTTATGCCAAATGAAGGAAACTACAAAGATATCGCATGAACAAGCTTCATGCATGCTTGATCAGACTGGTTAAGGAGAACCAAACTACAAAGATTACCAAGTGTTAGAAAGCTATAACCAAGAGACAATAAGTTACTGAATATTGTTGAAACATAATTGATATATTGATCAAAGGATTTGAATGAGTGTAATATAGATCTGAACATCTACAATAGAAGTTGTATTGTAATAAGATCACCTACTATTATAGTTTAACCATTGTAAATAGATAAATCTCTTAACCGAGTGGACTTGAAAGTCTTGTAATGTCATTCATAGAATGTACATTTGTTATCCTGTCAACCCCATAGTGAATGCTGGTTGGACGGTAATGGTTAGTGTTAAATCCTCTAACAAGGTCACACCTTACAGTGTGTTTTGTAACCTTTAACAGGGTTGGGTCTTCACCAACCTCACTTCAGAAGAGTGAACAATTTTTGGGTTGCCGGTCCCAGGTAGTTTTTCCCTTTATAGGGTTTCCACCTTAAATATTTTGTGTTATGTGTTGACTGTGATGATTGTTTCTTATCATACTTTACATGTTGCATAGTTGATTTGGTCGGTAATCACTATAAGTTATTGTACACTCAAAATGTGCACTTCTCTAAGTCTTTGGTTCCAAGAGAATCCATGAATTGGAAGCCTTGAGAAAGTGACTTAGAGCTCCTTAGGCATGGAGTGCAAGGGTGTTTAGAGGGCTCTCAGCTAGAGCTATTAAGAATATAACCTTGCTAGTAAACCATGCAATGGGAGATTCAAACAGACAAGGGAAAGAATGCCAATATCTTCAAGAATCACAATGAAAGATGTAATGCAAACTATGCTAGAATGAGAATGCAAAAATGCAAGTATGCTATGAAAATGAGAGTATTACAAGCCTTTACTAATTAATCTATGTGAATTAAGCTAGAACATGTTTGGAACTAAGATGAGAATGCCATGAAAACTAAGCTATAATTCAAGTATGAAGACTAAAATGCAACAAGCTCTCCAAAGCTCCAAAGTCACCAAGAAAACTTGCAATACAACATTAGCATCAAGAGTGGGATCCTATGAATGAGAAAAGAGCTCTCCTTTTAAAGATAAATGGACCATGGAGATTAAGAGGAAAAATATTTGATCAAGGGTAGAGTTTGAAAGTGGGATCAATCCTTGTGCACAAATCTCCTCCAATGAGAAAGAAGTATTGACTTTTGTGCCCCATGTGAGACAAAAAGACCTTTTCTTCTTTTTTATAAAATAGGAATAATGCTTTATTTGTGCAACTTAGGGTAAGAGGTAAGTGGGGGCTTTTTATTTAATAAAAGGGGAGACAATTTCTTTTAATTAAATAAAGACTTAGGATAAAATGGTTAATCCATAGAATATAATCGAATAAATGATAAAATTAGGATTTGATCAAGGAAATTGATTTAATTTGAAAATATTGCAAAGCATTGATTTAGGAAATTGATAAATTGAAGAATGGGGCCCAAAGTCTAGGCGACCATTTTAGGATGCATACATTTTCCCCTCTTTGACTAATGTGAGATCGATTTGGGATCACATGTAGTCAAAGAATGAAGTTGAAATGTGAGATCGATTTGGGATCACAAAACAACTCAGACATGTGTTTGACAGATAGGAACACATCAGGACAAAGATAAGCTGATTGAAAAAGACAAGGCCAACACCCCTGTAAATAGGTAATTGTCAAGTCTCAAGCAAGGTTTGATTGATAGGTTTGATAAAGCTGAATCAAGGATTGAAGTTTGACAGGTACTGCCCCCTTGTGATTGAAATCAAAATCAGGTAGAGGGAATGCAAAAGTGAGAGAAGCATGATCAAGTTGCTTGAAATCATAATCGAAGAGGAAAGATGATAAAAAAAACCATCAAGCAGTGAAGATATGCCCCAATTTGACTAGGTTTGACTGAGAAAGATATAGGAAATTGATTCAAGAAATTGATAAATTGAAGAATGGGGCCCAAAGTCTAGGTGACCATTTTAGCATGCATACATTTGCCCCTCTTTGACTAATGTGAGATCGATTTGGGATCACATGTAGTCAAAGAATGAAGTTGAAATGTGAGATCGATTTGGGATCACAAAACAACCCAGACATGTGTTTGATAGATAGGAACACATTAGGACAAAGATAAGCTGATTGAAAAAGACAAGGCCAACACCCCTGTAAATAGGTAATTGTCAAGTCTCAAGCAAGGTTTGATTGATAGGTTTGATAAAGCTGAATCAAGGATTGAAGTTTGACAGGTACTACCCCCTTGTGATCGAAATCGAAATTAGGTAGAGGGAATGCAGAAGTGAGAGAAGCATGATCAAGTTTCTTGAGATCATAATTGAAGAGGAAAGATGATAAAAAAAACCATCAAGCAGTGAAGATATGCCCCAGTTTGACTAGGTTTGACTGAGAAAGATATAGGATAAAGATGAAGTCAAACCTCAGAGAGATGAAGTGAAGGAGATGAATGAAAGACTATTGTAGTGAGAGAGATGGAGATGAAGAAATGAAGATGCCCCAGCGAAGATCGAAGGATCAGGTCTCAAACGGTCAGCCGACTGCACAAAAGAAGGAGAAATTTAAAATACTATGTTGACTATCAAGATGAACTTGGATTTTGATTTTGATCCTGAAAATAGATCTAGGACGTTGACATTAGCTAGGGTGAAGTTTTCACAAAATTTTGAGATGTTTTGAAAATTAGGTCAAAATGTCAAAATGCTATATCAAGGTAAAAAGGTCATTTTCAAATTCATTTGTCTTTTTTGATTTTGAGAACTTTGAGAGATCAAAGAGAGACTATGGCTCAACAGGCAGTGATTCCCTTCCACACACATCGATTCAAGTGCAATCAGTTACACAACTGGCCTCCTTAGTATGGTGCCCTATTAAGTTTTCAAAAAAACTAGCCATTTGAGTCATTTATTGCTTTTAAAACATGTATTTAATTTTTCAAATTATAGCTTAGAAAAACTTCGTACGATACTTTAAAAGTATCGCACACCTATTATAGATTGTATTGTACAATATTTCATGGGACCACAAAGCATCGCATGACTATTCAAGAAAGCATCACATGATGCTAGATGAAATGCCATACAAGATTGTGCAAACTATCACACGAGCCAAAAGTATTGCACCGCTATCGAAGAAAGTATCACACAATACAATATCAAAAAAAAGTATTGCACCAGTATAATAATAAGTATCACATGCTTTTAATTTGAACAATATAACATATGTAGAGACAATTTTTGCATTTGAGATTTCTTCTACTGATTTTAGTCATCCATCATGATATGTTCTGACACCTGGTTTGTGGGTTATGGCTTGTAGGAGAATCTACCTGCACTCATTATTAGAGCACTGAGAGTGGTTGGGCTACGCTGCATCTAGGATCTAGATGATCTAGGTAGAGATGACCTGACTAGGATGGGGTTCAGGTACCTATTGGACATGCCCCATATACGGGTAAACCATGGGTTGCTGATGGCTTTAGCAAAGAGGTGGGACAATGAGCATAACACCTTCCATCTGCTAACTAGAGAGGCCTCAATCACACTAGAGGACATCTAATGGATCTTGCATGTACCTATCCATGGAGATGTGGTGAGTATAATTATGTTTGTAGATGTTCATAAATGTAGCATTTCCATATGAGGAAAAGATGACATGATTTTTTTGTTGGCATAGGTATACTATGATCAGACTCCCATAGAGGGGAGATAGGCCATCCAGGACCTCTTCTAGGATGTGACCATTATTAACAGGCATCTCAGTTGGGACCAGTTGATAGAGGAGTATGGTCAGGATTACCTAGTGGCAAGCATCCTGTGCTCGATAGTAGCACAAGATTTGATTACTGATTGGAGTCAAAGGGGGTTCCCACTAGGCTGAGGGAGATTAGTGGTAGACTTGGTGGCACACTTGAGATAGATGGCATAGGGCCTAGCCATCCTAGCAAACATGTATCATGAGATAAATGAGATCATATATAGAGATAGTAGATCTTGGGCATGCAGGGCTGTCCTAGCGCAGATATAGGCATGGGAGCATATAACCATTATGCAACCATGAGTATAGCTTCAAGAGCAGAGGCATCCCTATATATATAGGTATACAAGATTCATCACCCAGTCTCATAGTGGTGATGTTACTTATTATAGGAGGCTATTGGATGAGATGAAAGCCTTCGAGTGGAGGCCATATAGGTAGTGTGAGAAGTGGAGTGACAGGGATCACAAGATCAGATACATGTTGTGCAGCCGACCACTACTAGGTTGACATGTAGAGATTGTTGATAATTTTGTGATCACTCAGGTATGGAGGCAGTTTAGCCGTTAGTAGAGGGTGGCAGTGGAGATGACTACATACACTAGGGTTAGGGAGGAGGAGGGATAGGGATGGCTACCGATGCTGGATTACCAACAGGTAGCATAGGAGATGGCAGGGTTACAGAGAGAACCATGGGATTACCTACTTGATATGGTAGATGAAGGTGCAGATCTTGCATATAGAGCAAAGTGCTGGAGACGCCCATTTCCTAGGTTCACGGTCCTGGATGCATAGCTAGAGGCACAGGATGGGGATAGAGATGAGGGTGATGGAGGAGATGGAGGAGGGAGGAGAGGATCTCTGTGCCAGGATTCAGGCCTTGGAGGTTGAGGTACAACAATTGAGGACTACCATTTCCATTCATGATCAACAACTTCTAGATGCACAGGCTGAGATAGATTGGTGAGAGAGGGAAACATGAGATGATGTCGCAGAGCTCCAAAGGGAGGCAACATGGGTGGTGTAATATCATGGGTTATATATAGCATCCATACTTGAGGGGTAGCGAGTGCCACTCTACTCTGAGAGGGTTGAGAGGTTAGATATGCAAGCTAACAAGATGGGACTACCACCTCCACCACCACCACCTCCACATGATGGGGAGAGTCAATCCTAGGTCTAGGGATTGGATGTATAGACATATCTTGAGACTTGATCCAGATTTTGGGATCTCATATTGTATTTGTATCATGATTTATATATATGAGATGACTAGATTTATGATGTATCTTGTGTACTTGTCTCACTTGTGATGGATGTTTCAGTATTATTGTCTTGTTATATTGCTCAAATGTATCATATATGCTCATGTATAGTCTCTCTCATAGATGTATGTTTAGTTCTTATGTTATGATATAGACTCATGTTTCTGAAAATGATCTCTTTTGATATAGATATGATGATAAAATTAACCCCTTGTGATGACAGGAAAAGGATGTGATGTAAAAGATAAGGAGTGAAAGACATGATCAAGAAGAAGCAAAAGGTGAGTGCAGTTGAATGAAAAGTCTGTGAAAGATGAAAGGAGAGCTCTCTCCATATGCAAGATGTAAAACTAAACTAACATGAACTTAAGAATGCAAGCTACTATGAAAAGTGGTTTACTTGCAAGGTCACAAAGCCATTAGACTCTAATAATCATCATCGAGCTTTATTGGTAGCGTCACAAGATCATACAATATGCACTAGTATAACTATGGGTATATGAATATGATCTATATCAAATAGGCATGTGGAAATCCCACCTAAGCATCAAAGACATGTAGGTCAAGATGACTAGTGTAGTGAGGTTCCCTAAGTTTGGTATAGCAAGATTATGCTCACATCAAGACACAAGAAATTCAAGATGACTACAAGCATGCACTTGTGGAAAATAGTCAAGGATAATACATTGTAGATCCTAGTGTCAAGTGGAACAAGCATGAATGCTCATGACAGTTAAGACCAAAAAAATATACCCATAGGTAGAAAATAGATAAAACATGTCCTCATGCCCCTAGTCTTCTAGCTAGGCATCATCGAAAACTATGAGGGAGAGAACACTCAACAAAGAAATCATCATAGACAACACACAAAGAAATAAATTCAAGCAAGTCTCAGTGAGTCAAGTGTTTAAGTGCATGTGTGTAGGTCATAGAGTCAAACTTTGAGTATCACATCTGCCAGTGAGAAATATCATATCATTCTAGACTGTGGGTAGGATATCTGATAAGTGTTGAGAAAAAATTGACGCTAGGGAAGTGTTGAAAAAAATAGTTGGAGTGGTGTTGAAAAAAATCATTTGCGAGGTGTCCTAAAGACTAACACATCCAAAAGACCAAAGATAACATAGTTATTTCCCCTAGACAAAGAAAAAGACCAATTCCAAACCAAGGCAACAATGACAAGTCGTGATGGAGAAAGGCTAAGTGTTGAGGAAGCATTCTAAGAAACAGGGGTGAAAAGGCCTCAAGTAGTGCCTGTTTCCAAGTTTTCACCACTTGGCAGATTTTTTAGGATTTTTAAAATTTTGTTTTTTGTATTTTTGCTACCAAGGTGCTTGTTTCCAAGTTTTCACCAAGGCACTTTTTCTATTTTTTTGAATTTTTGATTTTTTAAATTTTTTTTAGGACTTTATATACTTTTTAGGATATTTTTAGCATCATATATGAATTTTTTTGGGATTTTTTTAGGATCAATAAATATGTACAAAGGATGCCCCCAGACAGAACATGCATCATGGATAGAACTTCTTCAGGTGCAAGACATTGATAGGATCAGGGAGTTGCTCTCCCTCTTCAATAGATAATAAATAAGCACTTGTCCCAAAAGTTGCAATAATGATGTAAGGTCCAAGCCAATTAGGTTTGAATTTTCCCTTCTGATCTCTATATTGTTGGTTCTTAGTATTTTCACCTAGGAAAAGATCTCCCACTTGGAATTCTGTAGGGTGAACCTTTTTGTTGAAGGCTTTGGACATATACTTTTGGTAGACCCTCATATGGTCAAATGATGCTTGTCATTTCTCATCTAGAAGTTCCAACTCTTGAAGTCTCATGGCATGGCAGTATTTATCTGTGACTAGACCTTTGAGGAAACTCTAAGTGAAGGAATCTCAACCTATAAAGGTAACACTACTTCATCACCATAAGTAAGGGAAAAAGAAGTAGCCCCAGTAGGAGTACGAATACTCATTCTATAAGCCCACAAAGCTAGATTTATTTGTAAATGCCAATCTCTACCATTCTTATGAACTGTTCTATGCAGGATTTTAAGAATGGTTTTGTTTGATGCCTCTGCTTAACCATTTCCTTGCAGGAAGTAAATGGAGGACCAATGTTGTTTAATCTTGAATTTCTTGGAGAGTTGCTTAAGGTCCTTATTTTTGAACTGACCTCCATTGTCAGTGATAATCTCAAAAGGCACTCCATATTGATAGATGATATGGTTCAGCATGAATAGAGAGATTGTATTGCCCAAGGCAATAGAAAGTGGGACAACTTCTACCCATTCAGTGAAGTAATCAGTAGTAGTGATGATAAACTTGTGTCCACTTGATGAGTTGGGATGAATTTTCCCAACAAGATCAAAGGCCCAGCGCTGAAATGACCAATGAGATATAGAAGGAGTAAGCTCCCTACCTGGAGCGTGTATCAGGTTACCATGTTTTTGACACTTTTCACATGACTTTGCAAAAGATACTACATCAATCTACATTGTAGGCCAATATTACCCCACCCTAAGCAACCTTCGGGCCATGGAAAGACCATTGGAATGTCCCCCATAGATGCCCTCGTGAATGTCAACTAACACTTGGTTAGATTCTTCCTTTTCTAAGCATCTCAGAAGTGTTCCATCTAGACCCCTCCTATACAAATCACCAGAGATAAGGGTACGATGAGAGGCATTTTGAGTAAGGTTTCTTCATTCAGATCAGTTAAAGGTTTTAGGGATAATGCCATCATGAAGGTATGAGTAAATGGCACCATAACAGGACGACTCATGACCAACAAGAGTACAAATAACATGGCTTTCTTGGGAGTCATAGATAGGGTGATGAAGCTCTTCCACCAAGAATTCAAATCCAGATTCATGTTTCTCTAATTGAAGGAGTGAAGCAAGTGTAGCCATAGCATCAGATACTTTGTTTTCTACTCTAGGGATTTGCTGAAATGTGACAAATGTAAAGTATTGTCTCAAGGAATCAACCATTTTCTTGTAAGATACCAGTTTCTCATCTTTTTTTTGATATTCTTCATTGAATTGGTTGATTATCAGCTCTAAATCCCCATAAATATGTAACTCTATGATTCTCCATTCTATGGCCATCTTAAGTCCATTCGTTAAAGCTTCATACTCAACAATGTTGTTTGTACATGGGAACAATAGCTTGTAAGACTTAGGAATCATATATCCATGAAGAGAAACAAACAACACACCAGCTCCTAAACCATTTTTCATAAAAGATCCATCAAAGAACATCTAGGTGCACTATCTTGAATTGGGAAATCAGCCAATTGATCTGCTATGGCTCATCCTTTGATTACTTTGCATTCAATGTACTCTATGTCAAACTCAAAAAGAATCATCATCCATTTAGCAAGTCTACCTATGAGAGCAGCCTTACTGAGTAAATACTTGAGTGGATCAATCTTTGCTATGAGGTGTATTGTGTGCACAGGCATGTAATGTCACAACTTTTGAGAAGCAAACACTACTGCGAGGAAAGATTTCTCAATATTGGTGTAATTAACCTCATATGAAACAAGCATATGACTAATGTAATATATGGCTCTTTCTTTCCCATGTTCATCAAGTTGAGCTAGTAATGCCCCCAAGAAAGATTCTGTCATTGAAACATATAGAATAAGTGGTTTCCTTGGGATAGGAGGCATTAAAATAGGAGGATTTGCCAAGTATTTCTTGATTTGATTAATGCTCTTTTGACGATCCTCATTCCAAACACATTTGACTCCTTTGTGTAAGTTCTTGTTAAAAGGTTGAGCTCTATCTGCCAATTGTGAAATGAACCTCCTTATGGATTGAAGATGTCCTTGAAGACTCCTCATTTGGCTAATGTTTTTAGGAGGTGGCATATCTATGATTGCTTGGACCTTTTCAGGGTCTACCTCTATTCCTTTTTCTGAAATGATGAATCCTAGAAGTTTTCCAGAGGTGACACCAAATGCACACTTTTTTGGATTTAACCTTAATTGAAATTGTTCCATGCAATCTAGAATGACTTCTAAATCACCCAAGTGTGTGTCTCTTTTCTTAGACTTGGCCAAGGTGTCATCCACATAATCTTCCATGTTTTTATGCATCATGTCATGAAAATAGTTGTCATAGCTCATTGATAGGTGGCTCGTGCATTTTTTAATCCAAAAGGCATAATGTTCCAACAATAGGTAACCCATGCACAAGTGAATGTAGTATTTTATTGGTCTTCAGGAGCTATCTTAATTTGATTATATCCAAAAAAACTATCCATCAAGGAATAGATCTCATAACCCATGGTCATGTCCACTATCATGTCTATGTTGGGGAGTGGAAAATCATCCTTTGGGCATGCTCTATTGAGATCTCTAAAGTCTGTGCAAATTAAAATGGATTTGTCATGTTTGGAAACTGGTACAATGTTTGATATCCATTCAACATAGTCAATAGCTCTTATGAATCCTACACTAAGGAGTTTCTCTAATTTTGTTGACTAGAAGAGCTATGTGAGGATGCATTTTTCTCAATTTTTGTTTGATTGGTTTTACACCTAGAGCTATGGATAAGTGATGCATAATAAGATTAGTGTCCAATCCTAGCATATTTGAATAAGTCCAAGAAAAGTTGATCTTCTTTCTTTGTAAGAATTTGGTGTATGCTTCCCTTTCTTGTGGTGATAAGGAATGAGCCAAATGTACTATCTATGGAGCCTCATCTGTACCCAAATTAACTAATTGTGTTGGCTCAAAAAGTACTAAAGATCCATCCTAAAAGTAACTTGGGAGATGATCAAGTACCTCATCCTTAGGCACCTTAGAGAGGTTTTCACCCTTGGATACATCATTTATTTTTACTTTTTTAGGTTCTAACACTGCCACACAGTGGTTTTCACCATCAGAACTCTTATTCTTTTTTTCTTTTCTTTTTATTTTGTGACTAAGGTACTTGATGTCTGGTTCTGTCATGTTGGTAGCTGGTTCACTAGTGGAAGAGACTATGGGTTCAATGGCATTCAAGTAACAAGTTATCTCATAATCATTTTGGAAAGTTAAGAGCTGAGGCTCTTGATAGCATTGGGACCAATCAATGAGGTGAGGATGAGCAAGAGGTAAGTTAATGACTGATTCAAGGTTGTGGATATGAATGGTATCATCTCTGGTGACCAAAGTGTTAGAGTCTGTCGAGTATCAATCTAAGCTACCCAAATCAGAATTTGTCCTACCAAGTGAAGAATCATCCACGAAAGTGACCTATGGATTCAAATCCTCTAACCCTACACATGACTTGTTAGCTCCCTTAGGTTGAGAACTATAAGTATGGATGACATCAACATCCATGTCAACTATGGAAGAATTAGAGAGAGAGAGAGTCCCATTCATACTCATGTGAATCTTTTTTTGAATTCGGACTGGGATGTTTACACCATGAAGGTTTGGGACATCTTGATGTAGAAGCTCTAATGTCATCAAGGGTAACATCTCTCTCCATCAAACAAACAATATTATTTCATTGACATTCTCTGATAGGATCTTCTATATCTGACTCATCTTGTTCTATGTTTGCAACTATCACATGAGCAACTGGATTATCTGAATCTCCCCAAAGGAGATTGGTGGAAGGGACCCAATCTTCATACATATCTTGCTAGTTTGTCAAATTGGGCATGTAATTTGGTTCATCATCACTATCTATCTCATCAAGGATAGAAGCAGTGTTCTTGTTATGATTCTCAAATCCTAGGCCAACCATCTTCTTAGAGTTTCATCAAAAAAGAGCATGATCAAGAGGTTCAGCCCTAGCATCCAATCTATGACTAAGAGGGCCATGTCCTGGATAGCCCTTATTTTTGACAAAAGTATACCCTCTTTCATAAGCCTTAGGAGAGGGAGAGAAGTTCTCATTATGCATGTATTTATCTTTTCTATAAATCTAGTCTTTAACATCCACCTCTTCTTTCTCATCTTGTATAGGTACTAAGGACTCTACAAATGTGTCAAATAAAGTCATGGCTGAAGAGGAAGGTCTCATTTCTTGTGAAGGTTTTCCATAACACCTAGGTGAAATTGGAAGCTTTGTGAAGGAATTGAGTTGATACCCCCCCATACCAAGGTCTACTGACTTAAGCTTGTTTTTACATTGTGCTAAGGTCGCATTGAAATCTTCCGCTTCTTTATTGAGGGGAACATGAGTACTTGCTGAAATTGAATTGATAGATAAAGTGCTATCCCTAGGTATACAAACTTCTACTCCATTGTAGGGAAACTTAACAATCTGATGGTAGGTAGATGGAATTGCTTGCATATCATGGATCCATGGTCTACCAAGTAAGATATTGTACACAAGGGGACCAACATAAAAAATTTGAAACAAGATATCCTTCTCAATATGGCCAGTCCTAACAGGAAGGATGGCCAACCCCTTGGAACTTCTTTCTACCTCATCATAGGCTTTGATAGTAATACTCTTTCTGGTATCTATGACTTGTTTGGAATAACCCAATGTCTTTAAAAGAATCAATGAACAAATATTAAGCCCAACACCCCCATCTATCAACACATGCCTAACATAGGTTTTGTGAATCATGACTTCAATATGAAGGGCAAGATTATGTGGGTGGCTCAAAGCTTTGTCATCATCTTCTAAGAAGGTTAGGTAACAAGGGATGGAAATATGATTAACCATGTTTTGGAATTGATCAACATCTAAGTTGTTAGGGAAATTCACCTTGTGCAAAGCATCCTTAAGGACTTGCTTGTCTCTCAGGGACAACTCTAAGAGCTCAAAGATTGAAATCTGAGCTGGGGTTCTTTGCAACTAATCTACAAGGTTATAGATCAACTTGGGATTAATTGCTGATTTTGAGGTGACATTCTTGGATGCCACTTGCTTTGGTTTATTGGATTGACTTGAGTTGGGTCCTCTAATGACATTGGGACCTTGACTTCAGGTAATAGCATTGAGAGCTTGGGATGACATTCTAGAGTTGGGGCCCCTTAGCACCACAACGGGTTCTTTATCAAAGATAGGAGGAGAGTCATAACCATAGGGATCTTTATTTCTCATCATGTTGACACTTTCCTCTACAACTTCAAGCATGTTGACCACATTCTCTATGGTTGTGTAAGTGTAATTGATCTCAGCCTTGCCATTCTTAGGTTTAAAGGTTTCTCCCTTCTCACACTTGGGCAAAGGCTCTTTGAATGCCTTATGATAAACATTGGTGTTCAATCCATCTATCTAAAGTTTTCCATTCTCAATGAGATCTTGGATGATATGCTTAAGTTTCCAATAGTGTTCGATATCATGTCCAATACCATTGTGAAATTTGCAGAAAGCTTTCTCATCCCACCAATGTGGCTTAACATTAGGAATATGATGTTTTGTAGGATCTTGAGGATGTGCAAGATTGTTGGCAATGAGTGTTTTGAAGACATCCTCATATGAATCACCAACTTTTGAAAATTGATGCCTCTCTTTCTTAGGCTTACCTTGGTATCTTGGCTTATGCTCTTGTTGGTTGGATGTGTTGAGCTTCATTGCTTGAACAACACTAGATAAGTGAAGAACACCTTGATCCTTAGGTTGAGAAGAGTCCACAAATCCATCATTAACCACTTGTTTGTTCCTATTCCAATGTGAGTTTTTCTCTTTGTCCTTGTTAGAGTTGTTATTTTGGCCATTGTTGTTGTTGTTTCCTTGTTTGACCAAAATTCCTTGTTCTTTCAAAACACCTCAATTCTACATGCGGTTTCAACCATGGTATCAAAGGAATAAAAAACCATCTTCCTAACTTCATACCACATTTCGGGAACCAAGTTGCTAACAAGGATGTCAATCTTCTCATTTTCAGGAATGATCCTAGAGTAGCGAGAGTATTTTCATCTCCACCTTTGCAAGAAAGTGACAAAGGATTCCCCTTGATTTTTCTTTAAATTGCATAAGTCCAACATGGTGACAAATCTTGAAAGGTTGTATGCAAAGTGCTGAACAAATCTATGGACAAGCTCTTTGAAAGTCTTGATGGGGGGAGCTATGTTGGTGAACCATTCCATTGCTTGACCTTTAAGACTCCTTGGGTTCAATCTCATAAGGTAGGAGTCATCTTGATGGAACTCAAAACTCATAATATAGAATTGACCCACATGATCATGTGGATCTCCATTACCATCATACTTGTCATATTGGGGGATTTCCACCTTTCTACGAAAATCTTTCATGCTCACACTCTTGTCAAAAGGATTGGGACAAATTGAGTCAAGTGAAAAGGAACTCTTGGGTGCCAACACCTTTTCCATCATACGCTTAAGTTGCTTGATCTCCTCTTCTTGGGATGGACCTTGCTTCTTGATCTTTCTATCCACATCAAAGTTGTAGGGAACTCTAGCACCCTTGTTGATCAAACTCTCTAGGAACTTATCTTTGTTTTGCTCCACATACCTCTCCACATACTGCTAGAAGAGTGGTTCTTGTTGAATTTTTATGAAATCTTGAGAGTCAAGGTCAAAACTTGAACTGCAACCCCCATATTATGAACCATGGTGAGCAAATTGAGAAGGTTGTCTTAAGTTCCTAGGAGGTGTTTGTCTCCTATAATGGTCTTGTTGTGAAGCCCTTATTCCTCTAGGGCTAGGAGATCTTGAAGGTGTTCTTGAGTATCTTCCACTTTGTGGAGTCTTAGGAGGAGTGGGTGGAGGAGAGTTGTTTCCACCACCAACACACATGTTGTTGTATTGATCATTGAGTTGTTGAGCCAAAAGCCTATCTTTCTCTTCTTGTGCGGCTCTCCTTTCTATATCCAATAAGGCTTGTCTTTCTAACTCTAGGAGCCTAAGTTTCTCTTCCTTTACATCTTGTTCATCTAGGAAGGATTTCTTTTCATGCTCAATTCTTTTGAGTATTTCACTTGTATACCTTGAAGTTGTTTGGAGTGGTGAACTTGGTCTTGAATGCCTAAATAAGTTGTTGGTATACGATGCATTCACATGAGTATCATAAGGCTCCTTGTCTTGATTGTCATGTTGTGATTGTTCATCTTGATAGGATTTCTACATTTTCCTTTCAACCCTTTGATGTGCATCCAAATATTTGGTTGACATAAGGGGTGAAACTAGTCGATTTTCATTAGAGGAACTACCAAAAATAATGTTGTCTCTATGTCTTTCCAATAGGTTTTCAAGACTCTCATCCCTTTCTTCCCTCTCTCTTTGATTCATTGTGTAAATCATGTCCATATTTGAATGAGAAGGTGCTAAGGATGTGCTCAACTCACTAGGATTGCTCTTGGGGTCAAACCAAACTTTTGAAGTATTCCTAGGGGATTGATCAAAGATGGGCTCTTTTCCCTTATGTTTTTGGCAAGTTTGAAGTAAGGTAATTGGTCAAAGACTACTTGAGGTCATTTTCCTTGATTCACTTGATACCTTGTCGTAACTGACATGAAATAAAAAGGTACTAGGTGAAAAGATGACCCTAGGGAACATTGGTACCAAACTAAGATAGTAAAAGCATTCAATTGTCCAAAAGAGAGGTGATAAGATAGAATTTTTGCAAGAGGTATAAACCAACACTGCCACAGAGATGCCCAAAAATGGATAAGTATCCTAAAACATATGGATCAGGAGGATGATTTACCCAAGATATATTTGATTGAATTTGAATTTGGATGGAAGTGAATTGGACAAGAGATTACTAAGACTCTCCAAGTGTGTTATTAAAGGATCCAAAAGTTGGTCTTTTCAACAAGGACAATTTCTAACTTACCGATTCCAAGCAAGGTCACTCGTGAAATCAAAGATTGCTAATTCAGGAGGTCAAGACACATGAACCCAAGGTGAAAACAGGCTTCTGACAGTGGGGTAAGTGACCTACTAAAATCTAGATCGACTAAGGAAGACTAAAAAAATGACACAAATTAGCTTCAGATTGTAGACAATAGTAAGACAACAGGATGACTCTGTGTGATGGTTCGTAGGGTAGCAGAATGATACAATTTTCCCATATGATATTTCACACAAAGCAGTGCGATAGTTTCTAGGCAATTGATGTGATAATATCCAGGCAGGTGGTGTGATAGTTGTGTAGTATCATATGATATTTGACCAATGAATGTGTAAAATCCAATTTTGAAGGTAATTTGGCCAAAGTTGCAGGTTGATAAGCTCAATTTCTCAATTTCAAACGTAGTAATAGCAAAAAATATATAGGTTTGCAAATAGTAAGTGATCAAATGTGTCATAAAACACTTGAACAAGGGCAAAAGCAACCTTTCCAAGACATGCACTTGGGATATCAAAGCAAAAGATCCTATGAACACTACTATGATGTTTACTATTCAAGAACGTTTACATAGGTAGATCACAGTGAAGACAATTCAGGCACTTGCTCGCCTAGAAAGACAAAGGCTCAATACTCAACAACTTGGTGGTTGCCCACAATAGATATTGATTTTGTCATGGAAGTTCCAATGACAACCAAAGGAACATAGATGGTGAGTAAAATCTTGGGGTGATCTGGGTTAGTCCACTAGGATCAATCCTTGCACTGAGATGTTGAGTGGAAAAATTGGGTAGGTTCTATCTAAAGTTCATAATAAGGGCTTCCATTCACAATACCCCTCTTTCTCCCCGAAGGGACTCCTTACCTTGCGGAAAGTAATAGACCTCACAGTGACAAGAGTACCTTAAGCATTCTTGCTTAGCATTTTCCTCATGGTCACAATCCCACAAGTACTCACACTCAGTAAAGACAAGTACTACATCTACCAAGGTTTTGTGTCCTTGATAGCCTTGATTTTATAGTGGGTCAGAATAGCCGGGTATTAGCTTGTCCCCACTTGGGTCATTCCTCTTGATTGCTCAAGAGTAGGCTCGCTAAAGGATTCTAAACTAAATAAGAAGTGGATCCACCTTTGAGGGTTGGGATTTCTGGTTCACCACAAGGGTGAAGAGCATACTCTCCTATCTTAAAAATCTTTCCCAAACACACCAAGAAATGTTCAATTAACCCTTGCTTTCAAAATCTAAAGGTGGATCAAGATTTCTAGTTCACCACAAGGGTGAAGAGCATACTCTCCTACCACCAAAAGACTCCTATGACAAGATATTAAGTGCCTAAAAAAAAAGAACTAGTATAATGCCGTAGTTAAAAATGAAAGCAAAGAACAAGCACTTGATTGTTTTTATGCTTTGGGCACCCCTGCAAGAAAAAATAGTAGCCCTTGTGCATTTGAAGCTTTGACATGCATTATTTTTAGCAAATAATGCAAGCAACTAGAGCACACCTACAAACACAACTTGTTATGCCCACAAAGGTTAGTACAACAAAAAACCAAGTATAATCTGAAAATGAATCTCTATCCTAACACAACAAGTCAAAACTAGCAAGCAAACAAATCCAAATCTTGCAAAGAAGAACCAAAATCAATCATTGCCAGGCATGGGTGACAGTTTTGTGAGAGAAAGTTTCGCATGATACTTTGGAGTATACATATGAGATACTTTTGTTCCAGGAGACACTTCGCATGACACCAAATGATAGAATATTATATTATTGAATGATAGAGTCATGTATGGCCACACAATACTTTTGACTGAAAAAGTATCAAACAATTATGTAATAAATTGTCGTATGACACTAAGAAAATGTTGTACGATACTCTATCAAAAAAAATACAAAAAACTAGCCAAAATAGCAAGATAACTATGATGAAAAAAAAGTGTGGAAATGCAAGAAAAGAGAGGCAAAACAGAAGTGTTCTGCCCCACGGTGGGTGCCAAAAATGTAAACTCAAAATGTGCACTTCTCTAAGTCTTTGATTCCAAGAGGATCCATGAATTGGAAGCCTTGAGAAAGTGACTTAGAGCTCCCTAGGCATGGAGTGCAAGGGTGTTTAGAGGGCTCTTAGCTAGAGCTATTAAGAATATAATCTTTCTATTAAACCATGCAATGGGAGATTCAAAGAGACAAGGGCAAGAATGCCAATATCTTCAAGAATCACAATGAAAGATGTAATGCAAACTATGCTAGAATGAGAATGCAAAAATGCAAGTATGCTATGAAAATGAGAGTATTACAAGCCTTTACTAATTAATCTATGTGAATTAAGCTAGAACATGTTTGGAACTAAGCTAAGAATGCCATGAAAACTAAGCTATAATTCAAGTATGAAGACTAAAATGCAACAAGCTCTCCAAAGCTCCAAAGTCACTAAGAAAACCTGCAACACAACATTAGCATCAAGAGTGGGATCCTATGAATGAGAAAAGAGCTCTCCTTTTAAAGATAAATGGACCATGGAGATTAAGAGGCAAAAGAGTTGATCAAGGGTGGAGTTTGAAAGTGGGATCAATCCTTGTGTACAAATCTCCTCCAATGAGAAAGAAGTGTTGACTTTTGTGCCCCATGTGAGACAAAAAGACCTTTTCTTCTTTTTTGTAAAATAGGAATAATGCTTTATTTGTGCAACTTAGGATAAGAGGTAAGTGGGGGATTTTTATTTAATAAAAGGGGAGGAAATTCCTTTTAATTAAATAAAGACTTAGGATAAAATGGTTAATCCATAGAATATAATCGAATAAATGATAGAATTAGGATTTGATCAAGGAAATTGATTTAATTTGAAAATATTGCAAAGCATTGATTCAGGAAATTGATAAATTGAAGAATGGGGCCCAAAGTCTAGGAGACCATTTTAGGGTGCATATAGTTATTAACTGGTAATCGAAAAAAGCACAGACAGTTTACTATTTTATGTTACCGAGCTGCAGAAGTTTGTGTAAATTGTTTTTGGATATACATTTTGTATTTGGGACTATGGATAATTGATTGACCCCCCTCTCAGTTATTCTAACAACATGTCTTCTACAAAAATATAAATGCACAAGGCTCCATCATAACCATACTGAAAATAACATACATAACTATTCCTAGGGTTTGTCAGGAACACTGCTGATATAAACAACTGTACAATTGTCTGCACTTAGAATCAACCTCTACGTCTATGATATCATGTTAACAACATATCTAGGAAACATATACTCAAGGCTCACTACATAAGTCTTCAATGCATGCTGCTTACCATATATTTTCATCAATGACAAACATACAGTCAACATTGGCTTGTTGGAATATATACAATAGTTGTGTGGATACTCGTTAGGGGGAGTAGTCAATATAGTAAAGAGTCAAGGATTTTAGAACCATGGTCAGTGAGATTGATTGAAACCTTTGGCATTTTTGTCAAAGGGGGAGAGAAAGTAATGTAAAGAGAAAAGAGGGAGAGATATTAAGGAGAAGAACATAGGTTGAGAAAGTACAAGAGGAGAGAAAGTGAAAGACACATAATGCAGAGGATGGTGATGATAAGAAGATCAATGAAAGGGGGAGAAATTTTGTATAGATAAGGTGACAAGAGTAGAAATTTTTTGTGAAGGTAAGGAGATGATTTTTTGTGTTGCCATAAATACCAAAGGGGGGTATTGTTGGCATAATATATGCAATGATGGTAAGTGAGTTTTGGAGATGTCATGATACAGATGTGATTGCATGATGATCGGTTATTGGGTTGTCAGTGATGTCAATTATTGACCTTATATTCCTAGTATGTTTCTAAGTATAAGTATGATGAACAAGGTGTTGCAATGAGTTTTAGTTGTAGTGATTCTTATGAGAGACTTGGGGATGTCTCAGGATGTCTAATGCATGCCCACTACTATTTCTATAGACCAATAAGTAAGTTTTTAGCAGATGAAGGATACAAGTGTAACTGCTAGAAAAGTTAGTGACAAGAAAAAGGTGATTTGATTGGTTTGTCAAATCTATGTTGAGTTATGTGGCATGGGCAAAAGAGAATCTTGTTGATAGTGTTTAGAAGCTATGGTTGCAACCGTAACTTATTTAGATGACTAGTGAGAATTTATTGTAGTTACATAATTAGTTTCAGGATAAAGAACTTATATGTTCTTGAGCTATCGATGGTAGATCTTGAATTGGTGACTAGTATGGATGTGGTGGCAAATAAAGTTATGTTAGTCAAGATGTAGTGATGTGTCCCAGTGAATAGAGGTGATGATCTGGCATCACATTATTTGATTCTAGCATATGGAGAAGATTCTAGAGAACACGTGTTTGGTCAAAACATATTTGACCCCTTAACACAAAATTCTATGTAAATAATTATATTCATCGATGCAGTATAATAAAATTGATATGTACTTTGAGATGTGTGCATTGGCTTGTTATGTTTTAGTGGGAAGTAAGTCAAATTGTAAACTATTTAGGGAAATATTAAGGTGGTGGAAGGCTCTAGGGTTTGATGAACAATATTTATGTGCTAAGGATGAAAATATTAGGAGTAGATCATGTGTTGGGCAAGTGCGGTTGTAAACTACAAGTTGCGATCAAGCTAAGGAAGAGATAAGTGTGTTGAGAAGAGATTGTGTGCTTCATTGGATCTAATCAAGCATAGGTAGTGCTATTCTATAAATTATTCTATCTTTTGCTCCCTAACATGTACAACACTCAAAGTCCCTTAACTAGGTGGGTCCTTACAGGTTATTATTGTAAATCCTTTAACAAGGTGGAACATTAGCTTGTGTCTAAATTCCTTTACAAGGCTACTCCTAATAGGGTAAAGCTCCTAATAGGGATAGAGGTAAATACCTTAACCGAGTGGCACCTAATAGTGTCTTTGTAAACTCCTAATATGGTTAAGCTCCTTACATGGTGTACTTCATAAGAGTGCACTATTTAATGGGTGATAATTCTCACACGTGGTTTTTACCAAATTCGGTTTCCATGAGGAAAATATCTATGTCAAATGTTTCATTACTTTGTTGATGTGCTTATGTGTTTGAAGTTTTTATTTTCTCCTATTAAGTTAATCTTGTGAATGTTCTTATAAATTTTAAGGTTGAAAAGTTGTATAATTAGTTGAATACTAATTCACCCCCCTCTTAGTATTATGATCTCTCAAGACTAACATTAGTGTGTAGGATTATTTTGAGGGTAAGGGTTTACATCATGGCTAGTATTATGGTTAGAGTTAGGATTTAGGGTTACAATTAGGATTAGGTTTTAGGGTTAGGATTAAGATTATTGTTAGGGTTTAATATTTTGGTTGTGGTTTTCTTTAGGATTAGGATTGTGGTTAGGGTCAGGATTTAGTACTTGGTTTAGGGTTTAGGGTTATGATTAGCATGAAGATTTTAGCATTAGGATTATGATTAGGGTGATGTTTAGGGTTAAGGTTTAAATCATGCTTAGTATTATGGTTACTATTAGGATTTTTTTTAGGGTTAGGATTAGGATTGGGGTTCACATTATGATTATACTTAGGATTCAGGGATGGGGTTAGAATAAAGGTTTATGGTTTACACTTAGGATAATCATTAGGACTATTATGAGGCTTAGAATTTATATCATGGTTAGTATTATGGATAGAGTTAGGTTTTTGTTTAGGGTTGGGGTTTAGAATTAGGATTAGGGCTTAGGGAATAGGATTATGATTCTAATTAGGATTTTTATTAGGTTTAGGGTTTACATCATGGTTAATATTAGGGATAGGGTTAGGGGTTAGGGTTAGGAATAGGATTAGGGTTGGACTTACAATGATGGTTAAGATTCTAGTTAGGTTAAGGGTTTTCATCATAATCAGTATTATGGTTAGGATGAGGGATTTGGTTAAGATTAGGATTTAAGGTTACGGTTAGGATTAGGGTTTAGGACTAAAGATTATTATTATCATTAGTAAATTTAATGTTTGGTTTATGGTATTTTTTAAGATTAGGATTATGGTAGAGATAAGGTTTAGTATTTGGTTTAGGATTTAGGGTTAGGTTTATGATTAGCATTTAAGGTCTAACATTAGAATTATGGCTAAGAATAGGGTTAAGACCATGGTTAGTATTATAATTAGGGTTAGGATTTTTATTATGGTTAAGGTTTTCAGTTAGATTTAATATTGGGGTTAGGGTTAAGCTTATGTTAAGGATTTAGGGATAAGGTTAGGATTAGGTTTTAAGGTTTATGACTAATATTATTAGTAGGACTATCATCATGGTTAGTATTTACATCATGGTTAGTATTGTGGTTAAAATTAGGGGTTTTGTTATATTTAAGATTTAAGGTTAGATTTTAGAATTAGGGTATAATAAATCTTGTGTTTGATGTAAGGGTGAATGTTTTTGATAAATTAATGTAGAAAAATAAGGTGTTGTCCCTTTATAAACTAACCCTAAGGGTGACTAGTAGTAAAATAACCATATCGACAATAGATGAGCATTATCAACATAATAACAATGTCAAAAAATATACATAACCAAAATTTTAACCACCCAAGGAGAAACTAAATTGGCCACCCTAGCACTACTAGCAAAAACCACAAAAATTAATAGTGTTGAACTTTTCAACAAAAAGAAAACTAAACTATCACTAGTGTGGAGCATAATAACTAGGTTAATAGTATGAACCATAATCATATTGTTCAAAAAATCACCATAGTCTACCATAGTATCAAATATAATAAAAAAAAGAGTTTCTATTGAAGACCACTTAGGGTCTTAACCACTAGTAGTGAAAGCACTAGTCTAGAGGAAACCAAGTAAAACTAAGTAAAACATCACATGGCCATGAAGGCCGAAGAAAACCAAAATGTAGAAACTAGAGAAAGGGCTCTGCCCTAATTATTTTACCTTTTCCCACTACAATAGATTGAGTAATTAAAGAAAAAAATGGTGCCTATTTTTAGTGTAAGTTTCACGGTGATTTGACGCTATATGATGACATAAAAGTTAGCATGCAAATGCTTCCACTCTTCAGAGATAGATTGAGAATCATAGTTAATGATAGAGGTGGATCTATTTTCAATATTGAATGTTGTGTCATAGGTGTGTCTACACCAAAAATAGTGCCAAAAAAAGACTCAGGCATTAGCACCAAATATGATGCCATAAATTGCATCATTTTTGGCTTCCACTTTTGCTCCTTTGTTACTTCGATATTTTCTCCTAATTGTGCTTCTATTTTTTCTTCTTATTATGCTTCTTGTTTTACTTCTATTATAACATCTTTCGTTTCTTTTGTTTTGGCTTCCCAGTTTTCTTCTAGTCTTGCTTAATTTTTGCTTCTCTTTTGCTTTTGCTTTTGCTTCCCATTTTGCTTCTAATTTTTCTCTTGTGTTGACTTCTCATTTTTCTTCCCATTTTGCTTCTACTTTGGCTTCCCAATTTTCTTCTAGTTTCTGTTCTATTTTTGCTTCCTATGCTACTTTTGGCTTTTCTTCAATTATAACACCACTTGTTGCTTCTGGTTTTACTTTAGGGTTTGCTTCCAATTTTGCTTCCATTATAATGTCGCTTGTTTCTTCTAGTTTTTCTTCAAGGGTTGCTTTGAGTTTCACTTCTTGTGTTTCTTTTGGTTTTCTCTCCTTATAACAACATTTATTGCTTCTAGTTTTACTTCTTGTCTTGCTTTTAGTTTTGCTTCCATTATAATACCATTTGTTGCTTCCAATTTTACTTTTTATATTATTTCCACTTTAACGCTTATTTTAATGCAACTTCTTGCTTCTAATTTTGCTCCTCTTTTTTCTTCCATTTTGTGCTCCTAGGTTTTTTTCTGATATGGATTATAATTTTTATTAGAGCAATAAGTTGTTTGATTATTAATTAAATCATATTGATTTAATTATTAAATCACTTATTATCTCTTTCTACTTAAGCTAAACTTTAGGCATATAATAATTATTTGTTTTATTAATTATTATCATGTAACCTAGGTTTGTCCACCCTTTTTAGGGTTTTGATCTCCTTTATAAGAATTGATATCCTTTGTATTGAAGAAAATTCATTATTATTGAATTGTAATTTTTGTTTTTGCACATCAAGAATGTCTCCTCTTTCGTGGATCCTTGCATTCAGGCCTCCATAGCTTTTCCTTCTCTCTTTCTGCGATAGGAGTTTTCATGCAGGTGTTCTTTGGAGCTGTGAGTTGTTTTCTCATCAACTCCAACACTTTTTCTTCTTGTGTTGCTTCTAGTTTTTCTTTCATTATGGTGTATTTTCTTTCTTCTAAAATAGCTTCTATTAGTGCATCTTTTTTTGCTTCTAAAATTGTTGCTATTATTGTGTGATCAAAAGATGACACACTTCTATAAACTATTGTTCTTGAGAGAATCCATGAAGAGGAGATCCCAAGAGACAACTTATAGCTTCCTATATATGATGTGCAAGAATATAAATATTATGGATAGTGGCTCACAAATGAACCTCAATAAGAAACCCTTGCAAGGTGCATCATAGAATGAAAGATTCAAAATGAAGATGAAAGCATGAGAAATCTAAATGAAATGTAAGATCTAAACTAAAATGAAATGGAAGAACAAGAAAGTAAATCTAATCCAAGAAGATTACAATGCCTCTAGTTAAGCTATGTGATTTAAGCCAAATGCAATAAGGAAATGTAAAGATAGAATGGAAGTAAACTAGAATTCTCTTAAGAATGAAAGATTAAAATGCTAGATTGACTAACTTGCTAACTCATTGAATAACTCACTAACTAGATAAGAATGAGGTGAGAGTCTCCTTTTATAGAATTTAGAAATGAGTGGAAAATCAAGATTAAGAGGCAAAATTCAAGGATGGAGAATAATCCCCATTTTGAATTTAGGGGACAAGATTATCAAGAGGATTCTCAAGAGGCAAAATTAATGGACATGAATGGTTAGGTAGAAATGAGTGGTGAGGATTAAGAAGATAAAGAGATTCCACATTTTGTCTTTTTGTCTTTATTTTTTCAAATTGAGAAATCCCCTTTTCATGTGTACACATAGGATAAAGTGGGTTATATTTAATTAAAAGGGGACATGTTCTTTTAATAAAATAAGACTTAGGATAAAGTGGTCAAACTTTAGGATATCATCATATAAATTATTAGATAATGATTTGATTAAGAGATAAGAGATTAAATCAATACACAAGATTGATTAGGAATAAGATAAGGTCTATCATTTAAAATATTTAATGTTAGAGTGGAGCTTAAGGTTTACTAGACCATTTTTGGGTGATTACATTTACCCCTCTTTGACTAATGTGTGAGTGATCTAAGAATACATTGAGTCAAAAAATAGATAATAAGATAGCTGGTAGAGATCTAACTCAGAACTTAATCAAACAGAGCATAGATAGGTAACTAATCTTGAACATGGTCGAACGAGAACTAGCAAAGGTAGATAAGATAGATCTGAATCCAAACTTGATTGAACGAAGCACATAAAGATAAATAGTCCTGAACTTTGATCAAACAAGAATTAGAAATCATAGGTAAGATTTCTATTTAAGAGATATATTATTCCCACCCCCTCATGATTGAAATAAAAATAAGGTAGAGGAGATGCATAAATGAGATAAGATATTGTTAGAAAGTAAAGTCCACCAAGATAACTGAGAGGGGAGGGGGGGGTGAATCAATTATCAGATAATTATAACTTTTATCATCTTCAACAACATTAAACCATATAAGCAATATAACTACCAACCATAGAAAGATATTCATACACAATAACACAATGACACAAGATATGTTGACTAGGGAACCTCTTGATCAAAGAGTAAACCCTGGTGGGAATGATACCCACAAAAGATGCACTAATATGAATATTCCTTGTGAAAGGATGGAATCTGTTAGGAGTCTTATGAAATACATTCAGTACATATGAATCCCTGTTAGGAGATTTTGAATCCCTGTTAAAAGATTCTAATCCTGTTAAGAGTTATGGAAGACAAAAGGACCCACTGCCCAAATAGCTTCAGGGTAAGACCATTGAACACACTATTCAAATAATCTTTGTATTAATCAATAGTATAATATGTTACCTCTTCTCTGACTGTGCCAAACCACACTCACTGTTACATCAGATCTCTGTACTTCGCATGTCTTCCTTCACATATTCGCTTTCATACTTAGCTCTTTTCTTCACTTCATGCATACAACATCACACATAACTACTAAAACCATATATCAACAAGGAAATACATTCCTTCCTTCATACCACACTCAAGTAATTACAAATGAGTCGGCATCCAATTACAAAATAAAAGTTTCCACACACTACACCAAAATTACACAAAAAATGTTGGCTACCAAATACAATAAATCTTCACTCATGTGACCTCAAAGTTTGTGCTATCAGCCACATCATTATCAATGTGTCTCTTACATCCCTTTAACTATGCAAAACTAGATTCTATCCCGATTAGGAGATATCATCTGATTTCCACAAACCGCTATTCAGGAACACTGCCTGAATACTGCTTCTACCAAAATGCTCATATCTTCCATGAATAAATGAATTACTATCTGTGCTCTTAACCATAGGCATACAAAATATCAAAGAGTATAGTCTCAACATCACATAGCTCAAACTACAATATCCTAGGTGCGCTAATAAAAACTCTGGTTGCTTCTCTACAAGTCTCCAGAAGGTCACTATGTTGACATCAATGACAATCATAGTCATGAATGCAACAAAAACTACTACAGAATGGCTGCCAAACATTTAGCATTCATTCCTAACAATCTCCCCCATTGGCATTGATGGAAACATAGATGAAAAAACATCCAATGTTCTAAAAATCCAATACTGCAACACTGCTGCTCTAGAAAAATATTTTCAAGTCCTTTTCATCAATCAAATCTTTCTTTGTTTTCCTATTCAATTTTCTCCAATAGATATTTCAAATGGTTTTTCATGTATACTTCTCTCCCATTGACATCAATGACAGAAATTTCATCATTATGTCAACAACAACTAAATGTCAAAAGACACTGTTCAAAAAATACATTCACTAGAGTCCTCATGACTCAGCTCAGAGACACATACTCCCCCATAGAGGAAGTACCAACATCCAGTCCAAAAGAAAGATAAGGCTCATATACCACTAGATGGATGCAACCAACTACATCACTTTTCAAAAGTAGGCTGGGGCATAACCCCAAGCATACCTCTTAGATACTCAAATGTATCCTTAGGCAAAGGCTTTGTGAATATATTTGCTATCTTCTCCTTTGTACTTATGTACTCAAGTCTGACTTCTTTCTCAACAACTTTCTCTCTTACAACATGATACTTAATCTCTATATGCTTTGTCTTAGAATGTAATACAGGATTCTTAGACATACTGATTGTGCTGGTGTTTTCACAATTTATGACAACAGGTTCAACAAACTTAATTCCAATATCCTTCAGCATTTGCTTCATCCAAATTATTTGGTTATAATTGTTTGCTGCTACTACATATTCTTCTTCTGCTGTGCTTTGTGAGATACAATTCTACTTCTTACTTAGCTAGGAAACCAATCTTCCTCCAAGAAAAAATGCTCCACCACTGGTGCTTTTCTTATAATCAACACTGCCTCCCCAATCAGCATCTGTATATGCACATAGGGTAAAATCATCAGATTTTTCATACCACAATCCATAATCTATTATGCCTCTTAAATATCTTAGTATCCTCTTTACTACTGCATAATGTGTTTCTCTAGGTTTAGCTTGAAATCTTGCTACAATTCCAACTGAATGTGCTATATCCGGTCTTGTGTGTGTCAAGTATTGCAATCCTCCAATCATGGATCTGTATTTCTTCTGTTTGACTACCAATGATTCATCTATCCTAGATAGTTTATGTCCAGTTACCATAGGTGTTCCAATTGGTTTACAGTTCTCCATTCCAAATATTTTCAAAAAATCATTCAACTACTTTGTCTGACTTACAAAGATACCATCATTGTTCTGTGTTATCTGTAATCCCAAAAAGTATTTCATCTCACCAATCATACTCATTTCAAATTCAGTCTTCATTTCATCAGAAAATTTGTCACTAGCTTCATCTTCACCTCCAAAGATAATGTCATCAACAAAGATAACTATAACCAACAAACCTTTTTCAATTTCTTTTGTGTACAAATTACTATCAATTGTTCCTTTAGTAAATCCCAATTTTAATAAATACTTATCCAGTCTTGCATACCAAGTTCTAGGTGCCTGTTTAAGTCCATATAAGGCTTTCTTTAGTTTGTATACCATGTCTCCTTCTTGATTCAAAGGAAAACCTTTAGGCTGGTCAATGTAGACTTCTTCTTCCAATTCTCCATTCAGAAATGCTGAATTCACATCCATCTTATATACTTTGAATTTCTTGTAAGCTGCATTAGCCAAAAACATTCTTACTATTTCAATTCTTACAATAGGTGCAAAGGTTTCTTCATAGTCAATTCCTTCTTGCTGTGAGTAACCCTTACATACCAATCTTGCTTTGTTTCTTACTACTTCCCCTTGTTCATTCATCTTGTTTTTGAATACCCATTTAGTTCCAATAACATTCTTGTCTTTAGGTCTAGGTACCAATTCCCATGTCTTGTTCTTTTCAGTCTAATCTAGTTCTTCTTTCATAGCATTAGTCTAACTTTCATCTTTATAAGCTTCATTAGTAGTCTTAGGTTCAATTTGAGAAATCAAACATAAATGTACCTTATTCTGAGTCAGAACTCCTCTGTCCAAACTTCCAATAAATTGTTTAACAGGATGATGTCTTGATAGATACCTGTTCAGTGTCATAGTCTCAGATCTTGCTTCAACTATAGATTCTTCTCTAGATTCCTCTCTAGTTTCTTCAGCATGACTTTCATTCAATAATTCATTGTCAGTCTCAGAGAATAACTCAGTAGTTTCAGTGTTAGGCTTAGGATGAGCTTCTCCATCAGATTCATAATCAAGCATTCTTTCTTGAATTTTGAACTTTTCATCAACTTTAACATTTTCACTTTCAACAATAGTTTTAGTTCTCTTGTTGTAACATCTATAGGCTTTTCTCTTCAAAGAATATCCAAGAAAAATAACTTCATCACTTCTAGGATCAAACTTTCCAATATCATCATCTCTCTTTATATAACATTTTCTTCCAAAAATTCTAAAATACTTAACTGAGGGTGTGTGTCCAAACCATAATTCATAAGGTGTCTTGTCTGTGTCTACTCTGATTTGTACTCTATTCATTGTGTACACTACTATGTTCACTGCTTCTCTCTAGAATATCTTTGCCAAATCATTCTCAAATAACATAGCTCTTGCTACTTCAGTTACTGATTTGTTTCTTCTTTCTGCAATGCCATTTTGTTTAGGTGTTCTAGGGGCTGAATACTATCTCTTAATTCCATTTTATTCACAAAAGGTGTTAAACTCTTTAGAAGTAAATTATCCACCTCTATCAGATCTCAAACATTTAATCTTCAATCCAGATTCATTTTCAACTTTATTCTTAACAATCTTAAACTTATCAAATGCTTCAAATTTTTCTTTAAGAAATGCAATCCACATCATTCTTGTAAAATCATCAACAAGAATCATAAAATACCTTTCTCCATAGAATCCTCTAGTCCTAGTAGGACCGCTCAAATCTGTATGAACAATTTCCATCTTTTCTATAGATGTAAACTTCTTACTGGGAAAAGAACTTCTCTTCTATTTAGCCATTACACATTCTTTACAAACAATGTTAGTAGGCTTCATAATTTAAGGCAAATCCCTTATTGCAAGTGTAGTACTCACTTTCACAATGTTATCAAAGTTTATATGACAAAACCTTCTATGCCATAACCAACTGTCATCAATCTTAGTGATCAAACATGTCATCTTAGTAGGATTCAACTAAAATACATTAGCTTTGGTTCTAGATATAGTTCCAATCAGATTTCCATCTTTATCCTTTATCACACTAGTTTTCTCAGTAAACCAAAATTGATATCCCTTATCAACTAACCATCCAACACTCAAAAGATTATGTTTCAATCCATCCACAAAGTAAACATCATCAGTATTAGTCTTTCCATCAGGAGTAATAGATCCTATACCTTTAATCAAACAAGGTGCATTGTTTCCAACTCTAACAATTCCTCCATCATGTTCATTAAACTTTATGAACTTTTTCATGTCTCTAGTCATATGATGTGAACAACCACTGTCTATAATCCAATCAACTTTCTTTTCAACTTGAGAAACTAATTCTTTTTCTTCCTTAACATCAATTTCAAGACTTTCTTCTTTAATAGCTACAAATCCTATGTCATCATTATTCTCAGTATCGCTTTCACTTAGAGTTCTTTCAATACTAGCTTCAAGATCTTCATCATTAACATAATAACATTCCTTAGATCTTCTAGGTTTGAAATTATTTCTATACTTTTTAACTCTTTGAGGACATTTAGATGCAAAATGACCATATTCTTGACAAGTCCAATAGTTAAATATTTTCTTACCGTCTGGTTCTCTTTTCACAAGCAAAGCCATACCCTCTTCAATCTTCTTGCCTTCTTCATTTCTAGATTTGCTGCTGCCAGCATAATCTCCACTCACACTAATTCTTCTTAACAAGGTAGGGTGAACACTAAGAGCACTGAATGCTATCTCCATTCTAGGTAAGTCTCCTGATAATCTCAGGTTCATTTCTGCTGCTTCCAATCTTCCAAGAAGAGTCTCTCTTGTAAAGGTAGTTGTACAAGGTATAACTTGTTCAATCATCTGTGTTGTCTATTTAAATATAGGGGTTAATGTCCTCAGAATTTTCCATATCACTTCATTATCTGTCTTTGTTCCTCCACAAGATTTTATGCCTATAATAATCTCTGACATTCTACCAATATAGCTTCTAACAGATTCATCTTCCAACATTCTTATATCTTCAAATGTACATATCCAATTATGTAATCTAACTCTTTTTGCATGTTCATCACCTTCAAAAGTAGAGTGTAAAGCTTTCCAAATTTCATAAGATTTTTTCAAACATTTTACCTGACTATATTCATTCTTCGGAAGGGTTGTCAAGAGTGCTTCTCTTGCAAGTATGTTACACATGAATAGATCTCTCTCATCAGCAGTACATGTTTCAATATTATCCTCTTCAATGATAGTCTTATCATTATTTGTAATCAACCAATAACCTGGTCCTAAACATAGTAGGTGTGTCTTCATCTTTTCTTTCCAGCTGTCAAAATTTACTCCATCAAACTTAGGGCTTTCTTTCCTGAAAATTTCCATGGATCTCCTTAAGCTGTTAAACTTCTTCTTCAAGGACCTGCCTCTCTGATACCAATTGATAGAAAGTAAAGTCCACCAAGATAATTGAGAGGGGGGGGTGTGAATTAGTTATCAGATAATTATAAATTTTATCATCTTCAGTAGCATTAAACCATATAAGCAATATAACTACCAACCATAGAAAGATGTTCATACACAACAACAAAATGACACAAGATATGTTGACCAGGGAACCTCTTGATCAAAGATATGATGCTCACAAAAGATGCACTAATATGAATATTTCTTATGAAAGGATGGACTCTATTAGGAGTCTTATGAAATACATTTAGTACATATGCATCCCTGTTAGGAGATTTTGAATCCCTGTTAAAAGATTCTAACCCTATTAAGAGTTATGGAAGATAAAAGGACCCACTGCCCAAATAGCTTTAGGGTAAGATCACTGAACACACTATCTAAATAATCTTTGCATTATTCAACAGAATAATATGTTACCTCTTCTTTGACTATGCCAAACCACACTCACTATTACATCAGATCTCAATTTCAGATCTCTATACTTCGCATGTCTTCCTTCACATATTCACTTTCATACTTAGCTCTTTTCTTCACTTCATGCATACAACATCACACATAACTACTACAAACATATATTGAAAAGGAAGTACATTCCTTCCTTTATACCACACTCAAGTAATTAAAAATGAGTCGACATCCAATTACAAAATAAAAGTTTCCACACACTACACCAAAATTACACAAAAACTATTGGCTACCAAATACAATAAATATTCACTCATGTGACCTCAAAGTCTATGCTATCATCCACGTCACTATCAATATGTCTCTAACTTCCCTTTAACTATGCAAAACCAAATTCCATCTCGATTAGGAGATATCATCCAATTTCCACAAACCACTATTCAGGAACACTGCCTGAATACTGCTTCTACCAAAATGCTCATATCTTCCATGAATAAATGAGTTACTATCTACGCTCTTAACCATAGACATAATGTTGGAAAAAATTGTTTGAAGAAAATTGCTACTCAAATTATGTATTATCTTTGATGTCACACAATGTCACAGTCCACGACAATTAGTACCTACCGAGCTCAGTCGGTCTACCTGGCATTAAAATTAGTGCTTACCGAGTTCACTCGGTTATCAAAGAAAATCAGCATTTACCGAGTTCACTTGGTTATCAAAGAAAATCAGCATTTACCGAGTTCACTCGGTTGTCAAAGAAAAGTGAGCATTTACCAAGTTCACTCGGTTATCGAAGAAAAAGGATTATCAGTGTTTACCGAGTTCCCTCGGTCTCCAAAAGATTGTAGAAAATTTCATTATGGTCACCGAGCACTATCAGCCCTTGAAGGATCTTTGCAAATAAAGTTTGCTTATTTCAGCTGACTATTATACTAAGTAATGCCGATTTGACAAATCTAAAATCATATAAATAAAAGGTCAAATGTGAAAAATAAACAAGAAATATAGAAGAAGATATATAGAAGAAAGACAGGAAAGGTGTGTGCGAAATTGTGAAGGATGACCAGATATCCTTGAGGAGCAGCAGAGATATATTCGATCAGGAAGGATCTCACTTATACAGAATAGAGATCTGTAATCAGCAAGGCAGTTGCATTATTATACAGGTCATTTTCATTGTTACCTTTTTATCATTATAACAGTGAATTCTAAATCTCTTAACCGAGTTGGTTTAACAACCATATTGTAAATCCTCTAACAAGGTGACAATTCCATTGAATTGTTCTCAAGACCTCTTACCAGGCCACTCCTAGCAGGGTGATTAAATCCTCTAACAAGGTCACACCTAACAGTGTGTTTTGTAACCTTTTATCGGGTTGGCTTCTAACCGGGCATCACTTCAGAAAAGTGAAAATCAGTATCTAGATACATTGGTGGTTTTTCCCATATTGGGTTTCCACGTTAAATTCTGTGTCTCTTGTGTTCTTAATAGTTATCTTAATCATATACAAATGGTGATGAATATCTAAAAGATAATTTTACTAATACTTTCTACATCTACCAAGTTACTGCAATCTATTTACTGAGTGTTAAATAGAAAATATTCATTAAGATATCCTAAGGGATCTGGAAAGAAATAATAGTGAAGTGTTTTATGGTTGAATGATTCACCCCCCCCCCTCTCAGTCACTTCATCCATATTCCATCACATAAAACATATCAAAGAGTATAGCCTCAACATCACATAGCTCAAATTGCAATATCCCACATGTGCTAATCAAAAGTCTATCTGCTTCTCTGCAAGTCTCCAGAAGGTCACTGTGTTGACATCAATGACAATCATAGTCATGAATGCAACAACAACTACTATAGAATGGCTACCAAATATTTAGCATTCATTCCTAATAGATAGATTTGATCAAATCAAGATAAGATAAGGTTCTAGATGATCAATATGCACACAAGATCAAGTTTGACAACCAAGTGATGAGAATTTGCCCTATTTTAAAGAAGATATTGGTCAAGATCAGAGGAAAAGAGATGAGATGATGATGGAAGAGAGAGAAATGGTAATTACCTCAAAAGATCAAAGAAAATAGCCTCAAAGGGTTAGCTAGTTGTGCATAGGAGGAAATAATATAAAATGTGATTTTGATAGTCAAGATGAAGCTACATTTTGATTTCGATCCCAAAAATGGATCCAAGATGTCAAAATTAGGTAAGGGTCCAATTTTCATGAAAATATAAGATTTTGAAAAATTAGGTCAAAATGCTATATATGGAGCCCAGAGGGTCATTTTCAAATTATTTGTGTCCTTTCATCTTCTAGTTGTTCTGGAGTGACTTCAGAGCTTTCAATGGTAGATAGGCGAGTTCCTATTGAGCAACGCAGATTCGAGCTAAGTTAGTTGCACAAATGGCTTTGGGAGTACCCACAGGTGGTAACTCAGTGAAATTTTTTCCTATTTTGGTATATTTATGACATTTTCACAAGTTTTTAATGATTTTTTGAATAATTTTGTATGAAATTTTGGAATGTCGCATGACTTTACTAAGAAATCCCGTATGATATTTTGCACAAAGTTGAAATATCATATGGTTTTTTTACAAAGTATCACACCAATGGGACCCATTATTTGTGTGATATGGAGAAAAATATCATACCATATTGAAATATCACACCGCTATAATAAGAAGCGTCGTACAAAATTTATCAAAAATGTTGAATGTCATTTTGTTTTTTGTGTATTTATGACCGTTTGACAACTTGATTGGAAGTATGTAGAACTTGTGTTGATGCTTTACCGATGATTTAAGTTTCTTTGTAACATATTTTTTGATGTATTCTGATATGTTTATGATGCATCATCTCTTTCCAAAACCTAGTCGTTAGGGCTCCACACCTAGTGGGTCTTTAATTTGTGCTCTAATTATCTACTGATGAGAGGGGTATATTGGAGACCATGAGACTCAGAGAGTTTCTATAGATGCCCTATATTTGGGTGACCCATGGATTATTGATTACATTCACTGATCAATTCCATTTGGATCATAATACATTCCATATGCCTACTGGAGAGGCCTCAATGACACTAGAGGATGTGTAATGTTTTTTGCACATTCCTTGCCATGGAGAGGCAATAAGTATCTTTGATAGTTGCAGATTTTTGATTAAGTCATATGTCATACTTTACTATCATTGATCATCATAGTGATACTAAAATTACATCTTGTAGATATATTTTGATCAGTCTCCTATTGATGGGATTGCGACTATGTAGGTCATTTTTGTAGATTTTACCATTTTGGATCATGTCATCCTATAGGAGCACATGATGGATACTTACAGTGAGGAGTATCCTATGGATTGCATCCTCTATTTTCTGATGGGTCACTTTCTTGGGACTAATAGGATTTAGAGAGGCTTCTAGTGTGACTGGGGCAGATTGGTTATGGATTTAATGTCTAGACCTTGACAAATGGCATGGGGACCCTCTCTCCTAGAAGATATGTATTGTGAGCTTCACGATTGATAGGGAGACCTCAATCACTCCTTGAGAAAAGTGATCTCAATAATTAAGGTCACTTACTAGACCACTTAGTATGTATTTATCACCCTCTCACTATGGGAGAAACTAACAATTTCTTTCCACCACCTTTGGGTCTTCCTACTAATTGAGTTCCTCTTACTCTTCCTTGAACTCAACAGGGTAAGTTCACCTTCCACACACGATGCTTATCACTAGCATTACACAAGATTAAATCCATTGTGGTTAAGTGTTTCTCAACTCTTTGGATGCAATTTTTCACAAACTAGATTGATCCCTATTATCGATCTCAATGATTCCTATATTTAGGCTTGTAGCCCTATTAGCCCCAAAACTAGGTGCTTGAACACTATTTTTTCTCTACAAATATGAAACTTCACAAATAAGCCTCCAAAATGATGTAAGATCTAGATACCCTTTTGGAAAATCTCAAATATTTTCAAGGTCTAGGGTTTCTCAACTGGTCATACAGTACTTTTTAGTTGCTGAGTCTATTTCCTAGAAAATAAGCCTAATTGACTAGGTCACTTGGCTAAATATACAAGATCAGTTCCAAAAAATATTATAACTAGTTCTAGGGATCTCTCCAATCTCTAATAACACTTACCAATCCTCACATGTCATTTCTCAATCCAACCCTATATTAAAAAATTTAGTGTCATTAGCTTTTCTCTTAATTGGGACACCCTGTCTCTCCTAGGGAAAGCCTCTAAACTAAGCTCCCTTTGCTTTTGGCACCTGTACAAGTTGGGACATAATGTATAAGGGTTCCACTTAACTTTCTCCATGAGCCATCAATTTTTCATGGAGTGAAGTCATGGTGGAACCATTTTTAATACCGTAACCTCTCAAACTGACAAGGCACAGTCCAATGAGGGTTAGGACTACAAAAACAAAATAGAGTAAAATAAAAACACACTCTAACCTATTTATAGAGAAATAATATACATTAAGGAAATGAAATAACCAAACATAATTCTTTTCCAATCAAATTTCAATGATGAGCTTCAAAATCCAATTGAATTTATTGAAAACTCAGAGAATATAATCATCAAATCTATCTCGAGAACTATGTGTACAAGTTGTCTAACCTCGTACTTTTTCATTTCAAACCTTAAATAAAAATTCTAACTTTAAAAGAAACCTAGGTCTGATCCCTAACTAACATTTAGGGCATTTGGACACTTCTTGTTTGAAAGTTGTAAAAGTTGTCAAAAATATTGTCAAAGTTGCTCAAGCAACTTCGACAAGTTTTGCATTTTGTCATAGCAAATTTTTGATAGAGGTCCTGAAAGTGACCCAACTGACCTCAAACTTATTCTAAAGATTAAGACACCTTAAAAACAAGTTCACCAACCTATTATAAATATTTTCCACACTCTAGGCCCTACTTGGCCAACTTGGCAACTTAAGTCCAACTAGTGGCAACTTAGTGCCAAGTCCAAAACTTAAACTAACTACCTAACTACTAGATTCTCTTGGAGTCTTATTCTCTTCTTGACTTCGCTAAGGTCAAGTAAAATCCAAAACACTAGGGATTAAGCCTCTTTACCTAGGTGCTCCTACACCAACGATGTTGTCTATAGAGAGGGGAAGAGTTGGTCAACAGGGGCCATCATTGCACATGTTTAGGCATGGGAGCATATCATTGTGATCTACCCTAGAGTTTAGCCTAGACAGAGAGGGAAACCTTATATTTATAGATAATCTAGGTTTATTCAATTTAGACCCATGTAGGAGATATGCCATATTTGTAGTGACTTTTAGATGATCTGCATTCTTTCATATGGTGGCCATATATTGAGTGTGAGCAGTGGGCCAAGGCCAGAGAGGAGCTGACATTTTATTTATTTATAGAAGACCATTATTAGGAAGTCATACAAGTATTGTGGAGATATCCGTTATTAGTAGGGTATGGCATTAGTTTTGTAGGGCACATGGTGTCAGCATAGAGACCACTGACTATGCTAGGTATCGAGATGAGGACCTCGAATGGAGTCCCATGCTGAGATATGGCATTTGTGCACAAGACACCCAACAAATTTAGCATATAGTGCCTGACCTACTCCTGAGGGTCACAGATGTAGGGATGACTCTTAAGTAAGGAGATGGTGTCAAGATCACCTCTTTGCCAAATTTTTAGCACCAAAAAACTTGAGATTCAAAGGTGGCGCAGATGGAAGTGATGAGGATGGCAATGGAGGATGGAGGAGAGGAGGAGGAGGAGGTGGTGCCAATGTGTCTAGGAGAAATTCTTCTTCTAATAGTCATGCCTACTAGATCTAGGTGATGGGGGATGATAGGAACTATGGATGTTGATGATCCTAAGGAGCGCATGGTGAGGAAATTGTGAGGGAACATGGCAGAGGAGAGACCTATCGCACAACTAGAGTAGAGAGAACCTACCGATGATGGGATGACATAGAGAGTGAAAGCATTAGAGGTAGAGTTATATCAGAACATATCACTATAGCCATGAGAGATAAAAAAAAGATCAATGATAGGGCCAGGATACAGGAGCTCAGGTAGGAGAGAGATCAGGCTAGACAGGGGGCACAACGTCATTGGGTCAGAGAAGCCTATTATTATGCTACTTATATTGTTGTAGTATGTGTAGGCTAGAGGGTGCTATATTATTCTTAGAGTGTAGGTAGATAAGAAGGTGTTGTACAGGAACCAAACAAAGCCCCACCTCGTCGTCTAGCTCCACCCTATGTAGGAGGGAGGAAGCTAGTCATAGATTGTATTAGGGATTTTTTATTTTGACTTGAGATTTTGATCTCATCATTGTACTCAGACAAATCTATTATATATATATATATGTATATATACATATCTATATATAGATATGTATATATGCATATCTATATATAGATATGTATATATACATAT